>JABXJD010000080.1:817500-1417500 GCA_013375575.1 Percina caprodes | reverse complement strand
GGGAGAGAAAGGGAGGGAGGATGTCAAGGATTCATGGTCCTTCATCTCTGCAGTAGAGCAAACACGTCCCTCAGTATAGCAACAGACAGCTGCCTCCACTTTCTAATGCAGTCCAACTTAGATCACTGCAAGAATTGTCAGCATAGAGAAAAACACACAAAGAAAACATAGCAAAGCTGGCATCAGGGATACGAACGAGATGGGGATAGATGAGACGGAGACGTAGAGAGAAAGAGACGATTGAGATGGAGGAGATATTCTTAGAAGAAAGACTGGAGTTTTGTTGTCCCTTCTGCTAGCATCTTACTCCATTGGGGACTCCCTCACTTTTTATTTGAAAAGACACCACTTATCATATCTGTTTAAAGATGACAGTCCTGCACTGATCTCATTGAAATATAGTCAAGGGACTGATTGGGATTTCTTGTCTTTACTGACAAAAAGATCCATCTGTAAAGATTAATATTTCATCAATTTACAGGCAGCGTTGTAGACATCCCAGGGGGTGTTTACACAGAGTCAGATCAAGGTATTCAGGAGCTGGCTTTAATTCTCATCATGAGTGCACATACTGTATATAAATGTCTGTCCTGCCGTGTACCGCTTCCCTGTATTAATGGTTGTCATGCTGTCAATTTTAACGATCTAATAGTGTTACACTGTTCATATTATGGACAGAACATTTAGAGCAGCTAAATTGCTTGACACAGACATATTAAGTAACCTAACAATGAATCAAAGAAATTCTGTATGTTATATTGGTTATAACAGCAAACAAACAGAATTTCCTAGAAACCATATTTGATTTATGTGGTGTGGTTACTATGCAAACCATAATTAGGAGCTTGTAAAGCAGAACCTTTCAAAAATATATAAGTAATATGATTTAGAAATTTTAAAATGACTTTGGAAATGTGATTTTTTGTTTTGTTTATCTATCTGATTACATTAAACAAAGAGGGTGCACTGATTGTATTCCGTTGTCAGCATTACACATCTAAATATAGCAGATAAATGTCTATTGGAGGATGTAATTATTTACTGTAGTTTCTTTCACACAACTTCTTGTTATTATTTACAGTAACTTATAAAAGTGTAAACATGTGTGACACTGAGTAAATAGGGGGATGAAAACAGGAGGGTCAGCATCTGTCGTGAAACTTGGCTCAGAGATTCACATCAAGCAACAGCTTTGATTGCTTGCATCATAAGTGCCATCCTATCAGAAATAAACAGAACTGTCAGTTTCTTTCCATGCACACCGGAGGTGTCTGAGGTTAAGTAAGGACCTGCAAGAATCACCTAACATGCTGCAGGTGCCCATGGTTTAAACTCTGATAAATATCCTCAGGGTGTACTGTAATTGTGATATTTAAGATGAAATGTCTGAGAGAATTGTTTGATAAATGCAAGAGGGTTGTTTTCGCTGTGCAGATGGATTATAATTTTTTCAAGATAAACCTACTTTTAAACTGTATATTTCCAATAACTACCATTAATAGGTGAGAACATACTGCAGCATGAAAATACGTATGCATTAGTTTTGTAGAAGTTCTTAATATTTAAAATTCAGTAGTACATTCAAACAGACTGCGGCAACAACAGGGAATTTCAGAATGCAAGTACAGGCAAGATGAAGATACAGATTTAAATGTTAATAATTGCTCAAAATTATTTGCCTGCTCAGTATTCATATTTGAGCAGCTCAAATCAAAGTTATTTTGTAATAAAAAAAAAAATACCCACCCCACACATGAAAGGGAAGTGGGGGGTCTAAATATGAAACACAAAAAAAAAATCTGACCAACTGATTTAATACCTACTTTACAAAAACACATTACAACCAAACACTCAAACATAATGAATGTGATAGTAATGTACATGTTCCCACTGAGTGACGGATGCTGCAATGCTGTTATTTTTTGAAGAGGAATGAAAACATACTTCAGCTCACTGCTGATGATGTTAATTTCCTCTCAAAGGAAAACATGCAAATGAAATGTGTGAACACAATTAAGTAAATTGTTCTATGGAGGTGTAAAAGCTTCGCTTAGGACAAAGTGTTAGCCAAAAAAAGACAGCCTACAACTTGTTACTCCTCCTTAGTTTGTATCCATGCTCAGATCCATTTACTGGCTTGTCACAAACCATTTACACTGGAAATTAAATAACGGCTATGTATTTCAACTCATTTGTGAGCTATTTTGATTTATTTTTAGTAGTGAATGAGAATACAGTGTAATTATACAGTGTGACAAGTAAATAACAAACAACTTCCTAAATGAAACTTAAAACAAGAGTTTTCCTGAATGTTATATATTTTAGGGTTGATATCGCTTATAGGTGTTACTATATTTTACAATAACGACATTGACCACATATTATCACACTGCTGTATTAAAAGTATTTTGTTGAGTTATGTACTTTTCCATTATCCTTTATATTTAGAATTACTAGAATACTGAACACAAGATGCAGTTTTTTGTGATGCAACTGGTAGCAGATAATAATTGTGTTTTTATATAAACAACAGGAATTTCTAAATATTTAACGAGAGATCCTGTACAGCAATGTCATACATTTTAAAATAAATGGTATTTTTAAGCTACCATCTCCTATAAATTATTTTAATGAAGGGCTATAGCAGACTTTCTCCACAAACAAACACAGGAGCGCGCACGCGCATACACAAACACACACAAAAGTGGGTTTGATATCTTAATGGAAATGTGCAACCCTTCTAGATGAAATTAAATCTATTGTCTATTAGGCAATATTATGACATTATTATTGTTATGCATGCAAAATATGAAAGCAGTGCAATGAGAAAGAAACAGTTTAACTGCAAATAAAGAATGTCAGTAACAGAAACCAAACCAAATTAAAATGTGGGCAAATTCTTTAACCCTTCACAAGATGCTTTGAACCTAATTGATAATCACACAATGTCCCCGCATCTCTTATTTATTACAATGAAGTACACTTTTGAAGATGAACCAAACATGCACAAAGGAAAAAAAAGACATTACTGCAATAGCATCCTGTTTTTAAACACGGCAAATATGAAACAATATCAATGACATTAATGATAATTACAAAAGGAACATACCATAAATACTGGTGCTAGTGATCATGTCTTCAAGCCTAAAAACAAGAGAGGGAAAAACAGCAGAAACGGAATTTTCACGAGGAGGAATTCCAAAGATTGCTTCTCATTACTGGCACTTTTTCCTCAGCTATCGGATTTCACAAGTTTCAAAAACGCACGGTCCCTTGTTCTTTCCTCGGGTATTCATTTAGGTCGCGTAATTAAGGACAATGCCAACCCAAAGGGAAACGGAACATGCGAGGGAAAGAAAAAAAACAGCCCTTGAGGGAGATGCAGAAAGCCACACAGCCACGGCTGGAGCCTGTCACTTCTTGAGCGAGTTAAAACGAGAGAATAGGAAGCATGTGAGAGACTGTAGATGGCATAAAACACACAATCTTCATGCCGCCTATTAGAGGAAGAGGCTAAACCAGCGTGATGCCCCCCTCCCTGTACTTTTTAAAATAGATTACTTGCCAGCAGTTGTCCCACTAAAGCGCGATGACAACCCATCTATTAACCTCCCGCCTGCGGTTATCGCGGCAAGTTTTATTCAGGCTGGCATGCAAAAACTTCTTGTTGCAGTAGTGTTAATTAACACGACTGGTTCCGGACGTAGCCTATATATAGGCTACCCATCTCCTCAAACTACGGAGAGGAAATCATTCATTGCAAACTCGCTATAATCCCGAAACTTTATAGCGTGCATTTGGTCTTTTCTAAAACGATGGCAAAGTCATCTAGCTTCTAAAAACGCACACTGACTGCCAGTCTACCACCGACTGCGCTGCAGATCTGTGATGCGCGTGCAGATCTACTCCGTTTCTCTTTTAAATTGTCAACATCGCTGATAGACATGATTAGACTTACCTGTGTAGGTGCCAGGGCAGCGTCAGCGTTTATAGTGCCATCGATCCGGTGAGTGCGCAGATGAATGGTTCGCTCAGGTTAAGCGCGGTTGCTCGCTATTAGAAACCATTCCAAGTTAGTGAGGGGAAGACTGACCACAGCCTCTGCCATGTTGGAATTCCAAACCCTGGACAGCTGCTCCGCTGACTGAAGGCAGTACGCGGCACACTGCGCATGATCTGTGCGGCAGGAGCCAAATTCAAAGAGAACCTTAATAAGCAGCACTTCACAAGTAGCCTATGACAACATTTTGCTACAGGCTATTTGATGTAGTTTTAATTGTAGCCTACTGTCTGCACTACTGAGGATTGCCTTCGTCTGCCCTGTAGCCTACCTATCTGCACTTGGCACTAATTGAGGTGCAAAGTAGGCTGCTTAGGCTATTTCTTTGTATGACAGCCTGTAGGCTACATTTAGGACACATATTCATCTGTTAACATGGTGTGATAGCCTATTCTAAAGGGTTGGCAACACAGGTAAGGGAAAAATATGCATTTTTGATTTTGGGGCGAACTGTCCCTTTGAAGCTGTAGTTTAATATTCTGTTCTGTAGATCTGTTCAGAATTGCCATTTTGTTATTATTTTCTTCTGACTTTCTCTGCTGGTGCGGTTAACTCTTTTTTAGAATCGCATATTCCTCTGAAGTAACAAATATTAAAGGTTGACATATTGTAATACTTGCTTTCTTGAGAGAGTTAAATGAGAAGATGGCCAACACATCTGCCTGCTAACTGAAGCCAAAGCCATTAGCTGGTTGGCTTAGATTATTTTAGCTTAGTTTAGCTTAGTTTAGCATAGAAACTGGAATCTATGCCGCTTGCCTTGCAACCTCACATTGAGGCTCCAGAAGTCACTGGCCCTGGCAAAGAATCTCCCTAGAAAATAAAAATTTGTCATCTATATCATTTGTCTTTTTGTTATTTAGTGGATTTTATTCCCTTCAGGTAGAGCGAATATAGCTGTTTTCAGTCTTTATGCTAAGCTAACCGGCAATGGTAGCCTCGTAGATAGGGCCTACCCGACAAATGCAAAAGTGGTATCAACCTTCTCATCTAACTCTCAGCAAGAGAGTAAATAATCCCAAAATATTAAACTACAGCTTCAAAGGGACAGTTCGCCCCAAAATCAAAAATGCATATTTTTCCCTTACCTGTGTTGGAAATATTAGCCGTAGAAATGCTTTCTCGAAAATAGATCACATTTGACTTGTAGTGCTCTAAGCACCAGAAAAATACTTTTGAAACTTTTGAACAGCAATAATTATTTCCAGAAATCATGACTGTGGTACTTAAGACTATCCACAGACCTGGTTTTTGAGCAGTTTCATGTAGCTACTAAACTACGCCCCCAACCCAACTGTATCACCGTGCAGAAGGAAGCGTTAAGAGGCTCTTCCTCCTTGGCTGAGCTGTAACTGTAATTGGGTCATGATTTCTGGAAAGAGACATTGCTTTTGAGTTTTTACAAATTCATTTTTTGGGTGCTTTGAACACCACAAGCCGAACGTGCCATCTAGTCCCATTATATTGGAGAGAAGGCAGACATCTCCACGATATCTCCAACACTGGGCAACTCACACCAATACAATTTAGATTGATAAATAGCTCTACAGGTAAGAGGAAATGGGATTTTGTCCAGACAACTTAATTTAAAAAAACAAAACACTTTAGGTTATTATCCAGCCCCTTTCTGCTATCTGTACACAGCCTTGAAGGGTGGGGGGGTATCTTTTCCTTTGGGGAAGCGTTGCAAAACCCTGGTTCGACACATGATGTGAGGATCGGCACCAAAAGTCCCATTATGCCCTTTCAAATCCATACCCAAGGCCCTAGGAGTGATGCATTGATTCAGCCTTCAGTACTCCCTTGACTGCACCATGCTAATTCCAACTGCACAAGCTCTTTGGAGAAATCCTACCCATAAGGCAGGACACAGAGTAGCCACTGAGCTGCTCTGGACAATGACAGTTTAAGCTCATACACTCAGTTTCATTCACTGCTACTGTCCCTGTTAGCAGTATTTCTCTAAAAGAAGAAATCATTTAGACACAAAAGCAATTGCAGATTGTGTCGAAACTGTCCAAGATTTAAACCCCAAAATAATTTGAGGTAAAGAAAATTATCATAATAACATTTCATTTGCTAGGCTGCTAATTACGTGAGGATGTTAGTGCTCATCATCGAATAATGTCCTGTTAATACGCAGCTGACTCAACCAGAAGTCAGTGTCTACGCTTGTAGGAACAGCCTGTGAAAATCTCTGTGTGCTGTGGAGGTCATGGTGAAAACAACAGCAGTGCAATTCCAGGTGTAGCCACGTCCATTGTCTCCTTCCTCATATGGGCATGTTCAGTTTGTGCCTTTGTCCTTGTGTCAGCAGGCAGGACATTCTAAATTATTTTGCTCAGCTGCCTCCCTGAACTCTTGCTACAGCACGTCAATACACACATCATGCAGACACCGGCACATACATCTACAGGGATCACAGTTCATGTCCATCACACACTTGAATCCTCCTTGACACAGATCAAACCTCGAGGAAATAAAAAAAGTTAGCCAGTTGCCATGATTTGGTGTCGAGCAATTTCAGATCAAAATTTCAGATGGTGGATTTTGTAAATGAGTGTCTAAAAAAAGATTAAAAGTGGTAAGATTAAATTGAGTTGATGAATTAAAAAAACTAAGTCTATTACACCTGTGATAAGGAATCCCTGTTTTAAGGAACAATGAATGAATGTAAAACACTTGCTGACATCCCTTTTCCTGTCCCACACACACACACACACACACACACACACACACACACACACACACACACACACACACACACACACACACACACACACACACACACACACACACACACACACACCCGGGAATGAGGTTAGAGGTTTACATGGCACGTGACTGCCTGTTTTTTAACCTTCTGCCTACAGACTCTTATGTCATGTGTGATCACTTCAGCGATGTTGCTGGGCGTTTATTGTTTCTGCCATGAAACACTGACTTTGGAGAAACCAGCTGCATCAAGCCTTTTCTCACAGGAGCATGCATCTTTGTGTAACAAAAGAGATTTTATTCCCTTGATCAGTGGTTTGTAGAATTATTGACTCATCTTCACGGTGATTGTTGTTGGACATTGTGTAATGGAAACAGCTCGTAGCATCAATCCTAAACCGAAATAAAACATACAGTATATATTGAGTAATTTCACTGGCACTGAAATGTAATGCCTTTTCTTCTCCAAACTGTATTAATATTTTCTATCAATACACATCTTAGCCCAATCTGATTTGGGGCTATTCATGGAATAATGCTGTAATATAATTTGCAGAGATGCTGCACTGTATCTCTGGACTATCAGAGGCATTGATTCTTATCAGGAATAGAGATCTTTGAGTAGAAATAATAGGCACACAGAGGCTTAAGACACTGTAGTTTCATCACAGCAATGATACATTTTTACTACAAAACAGCAGATGCTATTATGTAGAGAAAGATGCAAAAAGTGCAAAATCACCGGCTTGATTTCCCACATTGTTTCTAGATGTCTATCCAAGTCCCTGTATAGACTAGGGCTAAAATCCTAATAGGGACAAGCTTCAAGTGAATAGAGCCCACAGAGGATAAGCTACTAAATCTTGCAATAAAAGCAATGTGATTTACAGTAAATTCCACAAGGCTGACAGTGCCACAGCTGAGGGCATAAACACTCCTTTCAGTGCTGCGCCTCAGTTCTGTCTGCTGTGAACTACAATCACGCAGGCATGCTGCTCAGCAGCAGTGACTTTGATAAATCACCAGGAAGTCCCACTGTTGGCTTAAAACTAGAACTTGTTCAGTTGCAATTCTGCATTTGTCCCTCTTTAATGTGTATGGAAGTGGCTTTAGCAGTAATCTGTCAGTGATTGATTAGATGCGGCCAAATCCCCTCTCCGTTCTCCTCTACTGGCTCACTGTTCAGCCACAGCTGTGTATTTACAGAAAGATGGCTGTATTAGGGAAGATGCTGCCTTATTTACCTGCAACATAAACAGAGTTACTTCCACTTGGGGGGTTATACACACAAGATGACCACCAGTAAACAAGAAACAAGAAGTGACATGTTCTTGTTGGTGCTGAATTCATGCACCAATGGATAAACAAACAGGCTTATAGACCTATGCCGGGTTTGTTTTGGGAAGTAGAAATCACATGTTAAGCTGTAATCCATGTTGTAACAGTCAACATTCAGCAGCCTAATACTGTAACCCTTTATTCTGTGGAAACAAACTGAAATGTATGTTACTATTAAAACATATTTATTTTGTATGTGACACAAGAGGTTGAAAAAGCAATTTAGACAGGGTGCTGGATATTGATCACACTTACCAGCAGATCCATTTTAATTAAATATTAAGAGAGTGTGCTGCATTGATAGCAACTGAGCAGTGAACATTTTTTCTTTTCTTTTGCCATCATTTAAAAAAATAATACACACTAAAAAAGAAGACATGCTTTAATAACACTCACATGTAATTAGACTTGAAGTACTAAAGCAGGGCCAAGTTGTATCTGATGAATTTTGCATTCAAAGAATATTTTACTTATTTTTAAAAGGTCTGAGTATGAACATCCGTGCATGAATTATAATGGAGATACTTAAATGGTAATTATTCCACTCAGGCTCCAACGTAGGTAACAAATGGAATTCAATCAGTGTCCATGCATAATGATGGTCATTAGGAGAAAGAAAATAATAATGACATCCTATCTGCATTAAACCTGCAGACACTTTACACAATGATCCTGCAGCTATTATTGATCTCCATGGAGATAAGCAATTGTCACTTTTCAGCATTGTGCCTGAATGTTAAATGCAGCTCTTTTTTTCCTGCAAACTATTTCAGCCAACACTAAATTTTCATTTAATTTACTTCCCTACTTGAAATCAATGGCCTCATTCCACAAGATTCTAATTTTGTCATAGGTTTACTGTCATAGCTCTCTCTCCAGTTAACACTATTTTTTCCTTACATACTAAGCTTTCATGAAATTGAATAAATTGTCCAGGATTCAACCATACTCCATACAAATTTCAAAGACACAATGTCTTAGTTTTCATCTTTTTGTGTAACCATTATTAGTTGAATATTGTAACAGTTGCTTACACATATTGTACAGTAGGCAGCTTGTATGGCGTCTTCTCCAAGATGGCCACTTGGTTGAATAATTAAATAAGATCTCCAATCAAATGATCCATGATTTGCATGCCTTCTGTTGCCAACTAGCTCCATCTGTTTGGTTTTGGGAGCTCTGACACAGTGGCTCATGTGAGTGAAACAGCAATAATGTAATTGTGGATGTGACAGATACACCAGATGATGCAGGGACTGTTTGAAAGTCTGGTCTAAGGCATAGGCTACTGTACAGCACGGTGTCATATGGTCTGCAAGAAAGCATGACAAAAACTGTTTCATTAAGGCTTTTTACTGTCTAACTAACTTTAAAGAGCCTCTGCAGTGACAAACACTCATTCATTTCAATGTAGGCTCCTGATAGTTGAACTGTGATTATTACAGCCTCTCTTTATGCATGCATTATAAAGTTCATGTGTCTTAATTGAATAGCGGGCTTCAGAGCTTGGAGGGTGAAGGACAATAGTAGCAGGGCCAGTTTGGCTGGATGCCAGTGGCCAATGCAGAGCAGGCTTCAGCTCTCAGCAGCAGGCATAGCCCATGCCGGAGTCCACATCAGGAGAGACAGCCTCTACTGTTTTGATGGATCAGCCATTGCAGGCAGTGTCTGCCCTCAGCTGGGGTTCAGGTATTCACCACCAATAACGTTACTATCGCACGTTAGAGTCTGAGTGTATTTTCTCTATTTTGTCTTCCTTTCCTGATGTGTCTGAAGGACAATTCAGTACCGCTGATAATTTTTGTTTTTAAGATATCATGCCAGTAACTAGTCAAGTTTTTGAAGTTATGAGTCTGTTTCAAACTTCACCAAACTTCCCTTAAAAGCTTATGACACTCCTATGTATATGACTTAATCATCTCAACTAACATCATTGATTCAACTTTCTAGTTAACAATTAAACATTATTTGGGCCTACAATAAAAAGCATTCAAGCTATGGTCAAATATCTCAATATTAAAGTAGCCATGCAGATACAATTTTCTTTTCTTTTTAGGCTTTTTCTATTGAAGTACGTCCGCTTATTAAACCAGTGATGCCAAGGTCATTCAATTAATGTCTCTCCCTTTTATCAGCTTCAGTAGCTCCACAGTGACTGAGTGCCACTTTGCCCATCACACTCAAGTGCTTTTGTGCCTAAGACTGAAGCCCACTATGATCATACAATGTAATTTTTTTTTTATTTTGGTTGATGAAATAGGGAAATAATGAAGATATTTAGAAGATTTTTTGTACAAACTGAATGTTACTTTATTAGGTATGGTCATCATTCGTATCAGTTATGATAACACTTACCAGGTGAACTATAGAGACAACGAGTTACAGTGACACTTCTGCATACAGCTTTAGGACAGCTTTAAGTCAATTTTACTATTCTGTTTATACATAATCTGTGTTGAATATGTGCTGGGTCTCTAAAGACTTGAGGTAGGAATGTTTGGCAAAACACCCATTTGACATCCCCATATCTCAGCTATGCAATTAGCGAGTAAAATATTGTCATAATATAATCAGCATCATAATACAATACAAATTAAAATAGGATACACATTGCACAACAATTTAACTGTCCAACAATTTAACTTGTAACTTTTCTTTGTGTTCTGTTTCAGACAAAAAATGTTTTACATGAAACTAAACAAGAATCATTAATACAAATTAAACATTAACACTCTACGTGGAATACATCATACTGTATATGCTGAACTTTATTTACAACAGCGTAGCATAGCACAGACAAATGTGAGAGAGCCAAAGGCTTGTGAAACACAATGCCTGCAGTTAGATTCATTTTGCAAGGCAATGCTTTTCCAAACAGCTCCAAGACTTCCTGATCGTCTGTAATCCCCAGCTTTCACACATAAGTCATTGAGAGCGATGGAGTCCCCTCTGTTTACTCACTCCAAACCAAATGATCTTTCACAAGTAGACCACTTCAGATGTGAAATGGAATTTGCCAGGCTGTTCTATCCCAAGTCTATTTCTCTGTACGCTTTACCAATTCCCAAAATAGGGTTCAGTCGCTCACAGGTAATGTCTGTAAGGATTGAGCTTGGCTCCTCTGCTTTTTTAATGGCCCACGGGAAAAGGTATTTGATGCAGGTAAAGAAGTACTCTTAAGCACATACATAGCACTGAATTTCATTTTGCTTTAGTTTCTGTAATGCATTATGTTCTTTGGACAGTAGGGGATGTTTATAACAATGTGAGAATGATTTAACATTACAGCGTTTGCTCTAAAATGACCTATATTGTTTAATTCAGATTAAATGCCAAAATTCATACAACTCATCAAGTTACTGTTATAATCTGGAGGGGAAAAGAAGGATGGATATTTACATTTCAGTAGATGATTTTAATGTAAAATATAATGTGATATAAATATATTTTCAGCTCAAAAACAATACATGCTTCCCCTGTCATATGAGAATTTAAAGAGCGTAGCTGATGTCTTTATCTTTCCAGTGGTTGACAGTGTTACTGCTTTGGTACGTAGTTATGATAAATGGTTGTTTTAAGAGGGCTGCATTTACTTTGTAGAGTCATTATGAGAGTATTATGTATGAGAAAACAGTCATTAATATTCATTATGATTGCAAACTGCTGAGCTGAATGCTGATGGAGTGTGTTTGGATGCCAGCACAGGCCTGCCTTTTCTAATGCATCTCTTCACTGCATCTGTGCAGCAATAAATGTAGGTGTTTTGGAGGGTCTCTGTAACAGCATCGGACTTTTACTCATTTTTCCACTCAATCAGTAAGGTCATGAAACCCTTTTGGAAAGTAGAGATTAATAAACTGTAGAGATTAACATGCTCTAACAGTACACTCATTGCTACAATATAAATTCAAAGATATGACCTATAAAATGAATCACTTGTATTGTGTATTTCACTTTTTGTAGAATCCAGTGCATAAGCTGCCTCACAGTCTCCAAAGGATACAGTGTTTCTATTCCGGTTGATAAGGCCTCCAATTTTGTTTGTGTCTGGTAATTGGAGCAATGTTGAAGTGAGTAGCACTGATACATTTCCCAGTCTATGTGTGAATGAGGCTTGCTATGGAAGGGAAAGGTCAGGCCCTGGACTTGCCTTTCTTCCCCAGGGCCCTCAGCAGTAGGGGCCGGAGAACACCACAAACAATTAAATATGTTGCTTCTCAGGGTAGAGAAGCCGTACTGCTGTTGGTTAGAGAAGTTTTTACCTTAGTGGGTTGCTGTTGGTCACTCTTCACAGCAATAATCTGCAGGTCTGAACAATCAATACAGCCACGACAGCTTCAGCTTCCATTTACGTGGCCATCTCTTGAGTGCCTGTGCATGAGCAGAGGAGCAAAGAATAGGAATAAACTAACACATACGCACACACACACACCCACACACATGTACACACAAACATATGTATTCAAGCTCATGCACAGAATCACCCATCCACACATGTACTTGGGCATTGACACATGTATGTACAACGATACACAGTCCTACATGGCACATACGCAGATGTAAAGACATAAAGCACACAAATACATCCTCACATATTCACACAAACATATGTACATGTAAGAAGTAACATTTTGATATTGTTTAACTTAATTAATTCATTTATTTGACATGTTTTACAGTGTGCATTATCTTTGTGTCAGTTTATCTACACTACCAGTCAAAAAGTTGGGGTGACTTAGAAATTTCAACACACTCCATTACATACAGACTACCAGCTGAGATCAGTTGCATTGTTTTTTTTTTTAACAAGGGCAGCAGTTTTCTGATTACATTATGTGCTTACATAATTGCAAAAGGGTTCTCCAATGTTTTCTCAGTTTTTTAAAATTATATCAGATCAGTAAACAGAATGTGCCTTTGGAACATTGGATGAATGGTTGCTGATAATGTGCAGTGTAGATATTGCATTAAAGATCAGCCACCCACTCAGATCAGCTGGTAATCTTTCTATAATGGAGTGGTATGGAAATTTGTAAGTGACCCCAAACTTATGACCAGTAGTGTATCTCACATGTCTCCTAGAAAATATATTTATATCCTACTAATAGACAACAGCAAATACATTTTGATGTAAACATAATGCCACGTGAATAATTTCATAAGATTCTTAAGATTGCTTAAATGAAGCATGAGACAGTCAACAGTCATAGTCACTTTAACTGAAACCACCATCTTTCCCTAATCTTAACAAAAGTTTTATATTCCCGCACACAGGACTGTGAACCCCTTTCACCGATGTCAAAGTCCTGCCCTTTCTATGACCTCAGTTACTTGCCAATTGCTTCCATGCAGTACAAGAAGTTAGCATTTCCTTCACTGGAAAAACGTTGCCATAAAATTGTAGTTTAGTAAAATGTTACATATATAAATGCAAGTACGCTAGGTTTGTTTTTTCTATGAGTGTGAGTAATCTGTTTTTTTGTTTTTACTTATGAAAGTCAACAATCCACAAAAAAGCTGTCTTTTCTGTTTTACATCAGAGCTGAACATCCCAAGACTTGCAGAATTGTACATGTAAGCATACACAATAAGACATAATACAGGCATGACAACAAGTATGATGACAGAACCAGGTTTTAACAATGTAAGGATCCTGAGCAGTACCTTACTGAAAGCTATATGGTAGTCATCTGTAGTTCCTGAATAGCAGATAATAACAATGCAGCTATCTGGGCCTCTGAGACGGCATTGTGTGTGCTGGGGCTAGTACAGCAAGCACAGTAAAGCACTCAACAAGTGAAACACCATTGGCATAGCTCCAAAAAGACATGGCCCCGAGGAAGGCAATGCTACAGTAGCTTCACAATTATGCAAACAAAGAGATATCTCACTAAATGCTTCCTAGTGGAAAATTACAACATATTTAGGATTTATTTTTTTCAATTATTCCTTGATGTGAAAAACACTAATTGGTTCCCTTGCCTATTGTTTGAGAATTGCCTGTGTCTACAACTCAAAGTTCTTAGCCAGAACAAGGAAAAAGCCTCCCTGCTAGCCTGGACATTTCAAAGTTGGAGTACTTTCTGCTGTAAAGTGCCATAAAGAGATGACTGCAATAAAGGAATGATTAGGACTAAAAAACATACAAAGAAGATATTCATCATGTATTCTGATTTTCTGTTTTACTTGATTATTTTAAATTAAGGCCATTCAATTTGTTTTTACTGTGCATCTCTCGCTTCTTGTATGTATGTGTCATTTTGTCAAATGGATTATTTATACTGTAATTACATTATGCTGTTTTGTACACATAACTTTATTGCACGTCTGTCCATCCTGGGAGCGGGACCCCTCCTGAGTTGCTTTTGCTGAGGGTAATACCATTTTTTCCTCAATAAAGATTTTTTTGGGGATAGGTTATCCTTATCGGATGCAAAGGTGAAAGGACAAAGGGTGACGTATGATATTATATTAATAATAATAAAATTGAATTGACATTGAACAAAACTGTGCAAATAAACAACTGTCATAATGCAGAAAAATGTATGCCTTTCCGTACTTTTGCCTTCTTTTATAGGTGCAATGAGCAGAGGACTGCGCATCCATGCTGACAACCAGCAGAATTAATTTCCTCCTGCTTACAAAGTCATTGTGATGATAGTGGGAGAACAATCCTGAAAAAAATTCAAGGTTGGTTTAAAAGAGGGGTGTTTTTCTTTTGCATTCTTATCATCAGGATCACTGTACTGACAATACAGTGCTGAATAGCCCTGTGGGAAGGTGATTCACAATCTGGATATGCACCACAAAATTACATGCTTATGTACTGCAGAGCAGATAATGATTAATACAAACGTTCAGCATAGTTTAATCCAAACCAGAAACACTTTACACATATTGTTGCATATGAGAGGTGTGACCGTAGCTTCCAGAGAAGACAGCTCTCTATTTTATGATAATGTTATGTGCTTGTCTGTCCTTTCTTTAGACAGGAATCTGCTAAAAAGAATCCTCTTAAATTGAGTCTCACAGGAAACATGGGGTACATTAATATTGTTGTTTCACAAAATATGAGACAGATAGAGAGAGAAATCGGATTTAGGTTTTGGTGATTGGTGTCCCCATTATTATCTGTTATCCCTTTTCATACAATTTACAAGATATACTGTACTTTTCATTTTGCTTTCATGAAGCATGTTTATGATTGTCTTGTGTTTTTTTTGTGAGCTGTGTGGCATCACAGTCACCTGCAGGTTACATTTCTTTTAATCTTTCAGTGACCTTTCTTCATACCCCTAGCAATTAGCTGATGAGTTTGTCTGTGCTGTGGGTCAGTATCATTGTGTTGTAATCAACACAAACACAAGGAGACTTTTCAGAAGAGCTAGGCTTGGCATTCAAGAACCCTTACCTTACAACATTGTATTATTACAAACCAATAATCAAATGGTGTTTGATGAAGGGGAGGCCCAGTAATCTAGATGCAGTATACAAGAAGTATAGCAGAAAGATTTTCACCCCTGTAATTATTTATCGTTGAGGCTGTAAATGTGTGTAGTAATATCAAGTATGCAGCAGAGTATCCCTTTTTCCAACAGTCTTGTAGTGAAAAGACTTGTTGGGTACAAAAAAAGGTTTTCAAGTGTCCAAAATGTCTACATCAGGAGCCATGAGTCTTGTTTTCCTCCTGAAGAATTAGCTCATGCATTCAACTTCAAGATGCCTGGCGACTGCGGTGGCTCAACAACACTTTATAATACATGTGAACATAACACCAAACCAAACTTTTTTTCCTAGAAAATTAGTTAATATACTACTATATTGTTTTTAAAAGTCCATTTTGAAGGAATAATTTCTGTATGAATGTCAAGAATGTCACTGAGCAGAATTCATAGAGAGGTGGGTAGGGGACGGGTGTGTACAAACAACAGACACAAGAGACCAAAGGGGTGTTTTACAATCATAATGGCTGGGTTAGAGAGGTATGTTGAGCCTTAAGTCAGTGTTTTTAATGTCATAAAGGGCTCGCTCTTTTAATATAAATTACCACGATAAACGAACGAACGAGTTTTGGATTGAAATCGGCTACTTAAAGCTAATCACCTCTTTTGAAAAATCCTTAGAATTGTAAGTGGTTCTTTTTGGAGGAACTGAATAGATATAATAGTTTGTCCTGTCAACATTCTCTATGAGTGACATGAATTCTACTTATGCCGTAAGGTTTTCAGTAATTACAGTAGCTCAAGCTGTTCGTGCACGGGAACCTCATTTGAAAGGTTGTTCTTGCTTTCACTGAACTACTGAATATGTTTTTTAGTATTCGCTGGCAATTTGCTCACGTTAGACACTAGACAAGAAGCCCTCTTTAAAATTGAAGAAAAGGAGTCCAGTTCTAGTAACAGCTCAGTGAGGCTGATCTTAGGCATGTTGATGCTTTGAGCTAACTGTGACTGTCTGCATGCTATCACAAATAACAATGCTAACATGTTAATGTTCAGCAGTTAGCCTATAATGTTTCCATGTTGAGCATCGTAGTTTATTGTTAGCATCCTAGCATTTCCTAATTAGCACTAAACACGAAGTACAGGTAAGGCTGATTGGATTAGATTTGCAGGTGTTGCAGGATACATTATCTGGGAACTGTGAAAGTGTGTGCAAAATGTATTTTGGTATTTAACCATGATGGTTTTGCAGTCAAATCAAGTAGTCAGTTTGAACATTTTCCAAGTTTATTAATGTAAAATGTTAAAAATGTAATTGAGATTAATTGAATTAAGAGACAGGTCATTTTGTTTTTATTGAAACTTGATTGTCTTTTCTGGTTCATTATGTTGTCTGATTTCTTATTGTGTTCTGTGAAATTTATTTTTTTGTTTTGTTACTGTGCTTTGTCAAGGGTTGTTGTGCTGTGCACCCTAAGGCCAATGTACTGGTCTCCGGGCAGAAATAGAGAGGGAGAGGGAACAACAGACAACAGGTTGTATTCATTATTGTCTAAATCAGCAATTATGTGTTCGTACAGGGATAGAGCTTTATTTAAATCAAAGGTTTGGCAGTAAAATGTTAGTGATAATGGCTTCCAGATTTCCTCTATATGATTCTAGACACTGAAACATACTGTCACTATGCACTAATTTAGTTCTACTTTGAGGGCAGCCCCATTGGGGGCGGCAGCACCACACTGTTGTGGTCTTGGTCAGCAAGTGAGGCAGTCATTATTGTGTTACCATGGAAAAGATGTGTCACAAGCACAGTTTTAACGAGGGTGTAGCTCAGTAAACTTTTGACTGAGTGACTGTAACTGGGCCAGATTGCAGTAATGCTCCGTGCTTAATGAATTCCTTGAAAACATATTACTGCCTGTCCAGATCCCACAAAAAACGTAGTTAAACATTGTCATCATTGTGTGTTCATATAGAGGCTAAATACTGATAATTACATACAGAAAGATGTTTATAAACATGACACACTGTGATCAAGTACACCCGCTGTTCTCCCACCACCTGAGTTGTGATATTCTTTTAAAGCTGTAATTATCAGAAGATTAACAAGTTCATGCTGCTACGACAAGATGCTGCGAGAATGATTTTTGGTTCCAAGAGCACTTGGCTGTTTGCCATCCCTGAAGGTGACAGAAATCTTGCCGATCTTGCACGACAGTGAAGGGGGATGGACAGAGGCATAGAGAAGCTTGTGAATCTGAAAGTCATTGATGTTTGGGCTTCCACCCTGCCCTTACTGCCCCAGTCCACCAGATCAGCTTTACTCAGCAAATTCCTTCCCAATGGGAAACCGAGGAGAGGCACTAGGAGGCCGAAGGTTTCCTAACCAAGCACATAGCTAAAGCCCCCACTGTCTGGATGGTAATTATTGTTCAGATGATTAGGGCAGATGAAGAGATTTTATTCTCTTTTAAAGTGAGAGCTGTGATCGTGCATCTCTGACTTGTCTAGAGAGAGAGCTGCGAAAAGATCAATACTTTCAATCATGCCAGAGAGCTCTTCTGTCAGTCACGCTGGGTAAGGTGATTACAATTGAGTCTTAAGACAATGAAGAACTTCGCGGGGCTTCCTCAGGCACACTCAGCCTCCTTGCAGGGAGTCTAATGAACTCAGTCCTGCTAAATAGGCCTTCAAAACCACTTCAGCGCAGATCCTGAGGGATTGGCCATGTTGCACCACAGCCAAACTCACCAGCTCTTACCTGTGAGCACACATGTAGACACAGAGACACACATGGGCCAGGAGCAGCAAATCTTTCCAAAGACAGACAAACAGCACTGATGACCACATGGAGCCCTTATACAAATCATTCTTCCTTGTGTGTGGAGTTTGGAATGGGAAGCCATGTACTGGCAGAAGGTTACATGGTCGGAAACAGCAGGGAAACCTGACAGAATGATGTCTTTTTCTTCAGTATATTCATAGCACAGTCAAAGCAACTGCTGTTTTTTCTCCTTTTTGACGAACGTTTAAGTCAACAATAATAATGTGTTTTTGTACACACTATTAGAAATTTAACCTTCCAGAAAATAATTAAATTATGATGCAAGATTGGCATGTTAAAGGAACACTGTGTAACTTTTCCCTTTTTGTACATATTGTCTCTTTGGAACTACAGCTCCAGCGGCTGTAGTTCCACTGAGAAAACCTGTAGGGGGCCCAAAGTGGGAAATGTTACATATTGTTGATCGATTGAAGCTATTAAACTACTTATTTTTAACAAACTTTTCTTTTACACTAATGCCCACCCGCCAGAGAACAGGAGTGAGGAATTTAGCTGAAAACGTGGACTTTATTTTAAGCACTTCAATGAAAAAAACATTAAAAACATTTTCATTTTTGTTTCATTTTCTCAATGCAAAAAAGTAATGCAATGATTAAACGATGGCAAAACAAATAAAGGTGAAAGATTGGTAAGATGTACTATTGTTAAATCTCACTAAATATCGCAGCATTCCCTTGACTTCACCATCATGCTGAGTAAAGACACCTGCAAGACAAACAAAAACAAAGAATCAGTAGCTTGGTGTTGGAGATATTCTGTGTTTTTAACAGGCAGCATGTAGCAGCATACATCCCTCTGTGGCTGACACCAGCCTTTCAGGGAGCAGGTGACTTGTTAGTACTCTAAGCAACAATGGGAACAGATGTGTCCCTGACAGTGGATGGATGGTCAGGGTCCATCTGGTCAGTGCAGCCCTGGACAGGAATGATGAATACAGCTTCATCAGTGAATAGCTGTCATCAATCGCAAAGCGTGGCGATGGCCGGTGACAGCCACACGCCAGCCCTCGGGCCCCAGGTGTGGTGAGAGAGAGCGGGCTGGCTCTGGAATGCAGGTCAATCAGGCAAGTCCAAGCCAATGTTACATTGCAATGCAAAGTGCATGCATTACAAAGCAGGCAGAGAACATTGCTTTGTCTGGCTGCAAAGAATCTGCTGGTTCTTTGATACAGGCACGGACTGGGTCACAGATTCAGTTCACACAGGGCTGTTACAAAGCCGCCGTGGTAAGGACGAGCACGAGGCGTCTAGACAAGTCATGGCTCTACATTGTCTTCCCCAGCAATCCCAAATGAAATGTGCTGCATCCTTGTCTGCTTCAGTGCATAGACATGCAGAGGTACTAAAACACTGACCTTGCTCTGGACTATTCTGAATATGTTATGGCTCCCTGTTCCCTTGAACTGTCACAACTTTAAATCGACCACTTCTAATGGTTTCATAAACTGTGTGGGGATCATTATGCAGGATGCTCCACCTGCTCTTAGTACTGCTTTGAAACCATATCTTACTAGAAATCATACTGTATATCCCTCTTATCGTGTTTATTTATTTATTGTTGCAACAAAAGACGAATAAATAATTGCAGCAAAGTCTATCTGTCCTAATGGTCAGGCAACCCATAGTGGGTGTGTTCTAGGACCTCAGTGTAAGTGAAAATAGGTCACTACTACTCCAGGGAAATAAATGATAGAAATTATTTACTTTAGACATTGTCTTCCCAATTTTAATGTAAAATACCAAAAAATTGGTACACATGGTACGTAATCTTTAATTATGTACCAAGAAAGAGAAGTGTGAGAAAATTCATACAGCAGAATGTTTTACATAAAAAGAGCATCTTAAACATCCATTTATGTCAAGCAGCCTAAAATCAGATCCCTCCTTACAGCTGCCTGAATAGTTTTTTCCTCTTCTTTTTTGATCAATTACAGATTAATAGTCAGCTTTACACAGCTGTCACTGATGTCATCCAGACGTCACTGTCAAGATAAAAATAGCCTGGCCATGTGGCACACTATCAAGAAAGGCCCTAAACACAAGTGCACATATGACCTGATAGAGAGTAGCAACATAAAATACATATTTATTGGCACATTTCACCTCCAATGAATATGAGTCCAAATTACTTCTAATCCTTTCAAGACTGCTGATAGGCCCAATAAATATCATAATCATAACTGATGAAAAACAGCATTTTATTATGCTCGTCAAATTATCATACATTTTTAAATGATGTACATAAACCATTTTTTACATTAATGCTGTAGAGTTATTTAACCTTTTAAATTACATTTATTTTTGTTGTATGTGAAGTAATTTTCTATCTATCTAAAAAAATCTATATCTGGAATTTGAACATATAACGTAACATTATATGTTCAAATTCTAAAAACATTTTTTAAATGTTGATAGCTGGTAGTCTGATAATAATAATATATTATGATTTTGTCCTTTTAAACATCACAATCTGTCCAAATGTACACTTATTTTCAATGATTTGTTAAAAAAAATGATTGCTGCATTGTCATGTTTGAGGGTAATAGAGCTTGGCTTATTTGCATGACAGTAAAGAGGATTGCTTGTCAATTTTTTATTCCTTTGGCTTGTTTCTGGCATTTCTCTATGAGCAGAGAAACGTGGTGTAAGCCAGCAGAGAGCTGGTTTTGTACATTTTTGCTGCCCTGTCGTTTTCTCAGCAGGGTGTCTCTTGGGAAAATCAAGCAGAGGGTAGGGCCATGGGGGGAGGGTCTGGCAGAAAACACACACCCACATGAAGGCATCACATCTCTGAAACACATGGAGGTGTCGGTTGTCTGATGCTCCTTACATGTGATTAAGCCTCTGTCTATAGACAGGCTCCGTCTGATGACCCTGCTGATGTGTGTACCAAATGTGTTGCAGTGCTAGAACTCCCTTCTACCCCCTCCTCCACCCCCACCCCCACCCCCCAACAGATGCTGCAGATGACCGTCTCATGTTCAAAGCTACTCTTTGCTTTGTGAGGCTCCCTGAAACTGACATTAATCCACTTTTTCTTCTATAGACTGACAAGAGCATGGAATGGAGGTGTCACACTTTCAGGCAGTGTAGGGGGCAGTTGGGCTTTGACGGCCCTGCTAAAGCACTGCTGCTGCCTGTAACAGTCAGAGTACTGCAAATTGGAAATCCAAAGGAGATCATCTCTAGAAAAACACGTCCACCGGTGGTGTAGGATACAACCAAGTCAGAGAGGGGAGATGAGAAAAAGATGGAAAGCAAACAGACAAATAAAAGCTTTCCAGTTATGCTAACAGAATGTAACCAGGTAATTTCCAGAGCAAAAAATTCTAAACAGCACGCACACTCTACTTACAATTTCCCCATGAGCATTACCAAAAATGTGTAACATAATACAGGCAACATATTATGTCACGCATGGCCATTCAGCTGTTTGTCAAAGAGTGTGTGGTTCACATCTTGCTGATCTTCAAACAGAAACTCTCCATCTCTCTGACAACTGCTGGGATGTTGAGATTTACCAGGTTCCCTGACATATGGGGCAAATTGCATTACCTGAAGGAATTTGACCAGGTCAGATGCAAAGATTAACTACATTTATTAAAGTAATACTTTTCTTTGGAAGGACCATATTGGCTTCTAACAGGAGAACCTTGTTATGAGTTCATTCCATCAGTGACCAATATCTTGGGATTTCCAAGGCTGTTACTTTATTCTCTTACATACTCTAAAGCTTGTTAAGACAACTGATTACAATATCCAAATAGTTGCTTGTTTGTGGGGCGACAATTACATCTCATCAGAGAAATGTTTTGCATATTAAATTTGTGATTGCTGTGATTAAGGAAAAGGGCAAGATGTAACTATAAACAACTTCTGAAAAGACCACATATCAATCAAAGAGTTAACTAGATCTATAAATCTCTGTCCCAAATGGTTCATCCAAAAAATTTAAATATACATGGGAAGCTTCACCATCAACAACATTTTCAATTAAAAAGTGATTTGAGCAAATGTTGTCAATGTATCACCTACAGATCTGAAATGGCAAGACAGTTTTTTGGTTTTATTGCCATTCATTTGTGAATCATCAGCTACAGCAACAGCTTTTCTCTGTGATCCAGGCCAAGATCTGTGTTGTTGGGTAGAATCAGTTGAATAATTTGGATGCATTGGTTATTGGTTTGGGCTGCATTAAAGTAAACATCAGCCTACAAGAGAAAAGAGAAGAGAAAGAGAGAGAGAGAGAGAGAGAGAGAACTACATTGCAAACTAACAATGGCAGCTTCAATTTTTTTATATTTATAACGCCCAGCAGGTGTCAGCCACAGCAGTCTCTCTGCCCCCTTTGACACCCCATGGCTGCTCCGCTCCACTGTATGAAAGAAAAGCAAGGGGGAAGGGGGCAGCTGCCGCCTGGGATTAGGTACCTGAATCCAATCTTGAGGAGCTGTGGGCTCCAGTGGCGTTAAAGTGTTTTCTGGAGAATTTCTCATGTTCCCCACTAGCTGATTATTTCCAGATTTTAGTTCTGCCTCAGCGGAGATGAGCTCCACACAGTTTTGCCAGTCGTGGTTAAGATGGAGCTTGACACTCACTGGCCACACTCAGATGAGTTGTATAATCCCATTTAGAGTAGTACATCCCACAAGTAAATAATATTTTCCACAAAATGATATTTGCATTTGTCAACAATTCAATCAATCAATATTAACACTACATTCAAGATTTGCACTAGGTAAATTAGTGATTGTTTTTACCATGTGGGGTCTTTGTTTCAACCATCAAAAACAAAGGTATTCCCTTTTCACCTCTCTTTGCCTTTTTCATCCACCATCAGCACTACTCTGTCTACTCTTGTTCATTAACCTAGCCTGTTCTTCCACATCATAACCCCCTCCCCAATATAATGTATAGTGAAGTTTGAATTATAGATGAAAAGTAGTAGAACATTTACCAAATATTTAGTTCAGTTTCTCTGATCAAACCTCTTCGATAAACAAGCTTTTTGTGACAAACTCAACAAGTGTGGTGGAAGATCTTTTACTATATATTCTTGGATGAATTAAAACCTCTCTTGATCTGAACGAACTTCACATTGTGTGACACTTCAACAACATTGGTCAAGTGGCCGGGTTAGCTCAGTTGGTAGAGCAGGCACATGCTGTATATGTAGAGGCAGCTGCATTTTCTACTCTCTTTACTTCCATTTTATTATGGAATCAAAAGTTTTGTACATTTGCAAATTTTCACATTGTAAATGAGCAGACAAGGGAGAGGCAGATGTCTCTCAGACTATTATACTACTACTATTACCACTACTACTATAACACTGTGAGCAAGTGAATTATTCTCTCAGTTCCAATACTTGTGTTAAAGTGCCTATTTGTAGCTTTCAGTTTGTGCTGATTCTAGCCGTAACCCTGTTTTTACCACACCTGCTGTTGTAAAGATCTTTTCTTTACAGTGCTGTATTAAAGCGTTATTGTTACCAGGAGGTCATATAGTTGCGATGAATGTCTCTCTCTCAAACAGAAAATCATTAATTTACCATAAGAGACTACGTTACAGAAGCATGGTGCCATTTCAAATGTTGCATATGGTAACTTAGCCTACTTTGGATGTATCATGAGCTAAACCGTTACCACTGCCACTGTGTCATGAGCGAAAGTACTAAGAGTTTGTTGTAGCAACCAATGTAATAATAACGTTCATGAAACCCAAGGATGCTTTACATAAGTACAGGAAAAGAAAATAGTAGGCTGACACAAACACAGACTAAAAGGAATAAAACCTAGGTGCTAAGAGGGACACACAACCACATTGCGCATTGTTAAGTTATTTTATGAATGAAATAGACATATTACACACCTGAGGGCCAATTCAGGTTGGATTTTCACTGTTAGTCTCGTTTGCTGTTACCCGTCATTTATGATCTTCCACTAAAAAATTACAGTTTCAGAGACATTAAAAAGTTACACACTTTAAATGTTTTTTCAAAGCATGCTGTCTAGTTTTGTGAAAACAATAGCGAATCTGAAATAATTAAAGTAAAATGAATGTGCTTGAAGTTTAATGGGGAAAATTCTATGCAATATCAATACAAATAAGCATTACTTGAGCATCCAATATCTTCTACATCAATGATTCCCAACCTATTTGGTCTGAGGTACCCCCACAGCCCTGTCAGATTAACTCACCTTCCGCTTCATCCATTACCAATGTATTTTCCAAATGTACAACACTATTCCTTATACAATATATTTAATAGCATGGACCACGCCACAACCATGTGTTAGTTAAAGATTTAATAAACATTATGAATGTGCAGATGAACATTATGAATGTGCAGATAAATTGACGTAGATGGTCCGATGGCTGGTCTGGGAGGATGTGTGATGACCGGGTGATGGAGACTCAGAGTGGAGGTTCCGTCTCAGAAGCAGTTTTCGCCCGAATAGTTTACAGACCCCCAAAAGTGTCAGATTTTGTAAAACTGAGTTATGCATGAGCTTGACGGAGATCGTTGAGATTGTTTGTGAATGTAAGATCGGTATGCCTGGGATGACCAGCGGCCTGGGAACTGAATGGTTTGGTTGGAGATGCCTGATCTGGCGGCTGTGGATGCTGCACCGATGCGGAAAGAGTGGCTGGAATAATGTTTGGGTGATATGGCTGAAATGCAGAGAATTCTGTTCAGATGTTTCTGAAACCAGAGTCAAGTGGCCATTTTGGAATAGTGAAAAGTGGGCGTTGTGGAGATGCCTTGGCAGCGTACCTGGAGCCGATGTATTTGATTAGTGGCTAGAAGGGTTGAGGTAGGAGCTGAGGTGGAAGACAAATGGGGAAGGAAACTTCTAAGTGTGAATATGAGAGAGTTTGAGGTGTGGATGGTGATGTCTGATAAACCGGGGATGACGAGAAGGATTATAGACGGATGAAGTCGGTGCAAATTCTGAACACCTCAAAAGCTGAAAAAGCGTTGAATGGAATGAGCATGGGAGATAAAATTGCAGATGGATGTAACGTCCAGAGAGGAAATGGAAGCCAATATGTGGCTTGATATGCCTTAAAACATTTCCAGCCAGTTAAGTAGGCTGAGAGAATGGTGGGCAAGACTGTTGATGATGGCATAAGAGGTTTCTCAGCTGGTGTGTTAGTTGAATGTTGTGGCTAAAGATGGTGGCACTGGTGTGGGGTGAATGTCTGATTCAGGAGCCAGGTGTGTGAATTTCTTTATTTAAGATGTCTACCACTGCTGTAGTGTCAGAGTAAATGAGTATGGACTTGTGACCATTCGTGCCCCCAAAGTATGGCAGCCTAGACAATGGAGTATAGGTCTTGGAGCGTAGACAAAGGAGACCCGGACTCTGTGCCCGATCACAGAATTCTGAGGGCTGAGCGAAAGCGAATCATGACCCCCGCAGCAACCGCCAAACCCACGGAAGGAGCTGCATTATGTACAGCTGAATGACATAGTCCACGTGGAAAAAAGGAAATGCTGTTTCGAGAAGCTAGGAAATGCTGTCACAAGACAGGCTCTGTCCAAGACAACGCTAACGTGGAAAGAGGGATGGCAGCGGCATTGGACGAAAGGTTAGACAAGAAAGAATTTGCTTACAGAACTAAGCAAATGGCAGAATTGAGATGCCAAATGAGCGTGAATAACAGGCACTTGGAGCATCTGACTGCAAGAAGAAAGTTTGACAGGAGCAGAATGATGCGGCAGCAATGCCGGGAATGACAATGAATCAGGTTAATGCCTGAGAACTCAATATAGTTGCCAGGCCCAGAGGTTTTCTCATTGGAGAGAAGGATGGCGTGATTGTAGAAATCATTAATAATAGCACGTGGCCCTAAGTAAGGAAGGATGAGTGACACAAAACCGTCATGGAGGTGGAGCATACAAGGAAGTCAGGGAATATTAAGCAACATCCGGCCCAGGGCTGCCGACAGAGAGCTGACTAGATCTACCTAATTGCCAGATAGAATAAGCTGGTGCAGGGCGGGGGAGACCGTGAAGGCCAATGTATGGACAAAGCTGGCCGAGAGACTGGAGCTGCCATGACTGGAGAAAAGTTGTTAACACAAGGAGTAAAATACATTTGGGTGTTGGGGATAGGGGAGAGGGGGGAACGGGGTAAGGACAGATCAGTTTGAAAGAAGAAGAAGGCTGAGGACCATCAAGCACGATATTAGGCAGGTCCCTATGAGCTGCTGGATGTGGCACTGGAATTGCAGTGCGGCCAGATTGGAAAGGGAGGGAGCAGAAGCCGATTGGCCAGGAACAGCTGAAGGAAGGGTAGAGGAAGGGATGAAGGGATGTATGCGCACAGGGTCTTGTGAAGCCTGCGAACATGGGGATGAAAAGGCAGAGAACGCCTGAGACATGACAGACAGAGGGAGCAGACACATGGGGAAATACGACCTGACCACCACGAGTGGAAGCTGGTGATGAGTGCTGTGGCCGTCGAGGCCTCGTGATGCCACTGGCCGTGGCCGACGCTGGCGGGGGACCCGGAAGTGCTTGAAGCCCAGTGGTTGTTGCCGTTGGGGTTAGCAATGGAGGCTGACGAAGCAGGCTGAGTGACAGGAGCCGCCGAGGCCAGAGAGAAGTTGCCAACACGCGAGGAAAAACATTTGGGTACAAGTCCCCCTGCAAGTTCCCTTCCCCTAACTATTTTAGGCTACACAAAAAATAGCTACAATATGCAACATGGATAAACAGACAAAGAAAAAAGTGACATCTTCAGAAAGTTATCTGTACTGGCCAAACCAATTGATTTCCATGTGATCCTCGCAAAGGTGCAAAAAACTTGCTTGATAGTTGTCATGGCAACCACACAAGCTAGACATATGTGCTACTATTACAATTAACCCCTTCTGTCTTTTTACACTGAAGCTATTTCTGGGTGGACACATTTCATTTGAATGTATCCTCTTGTCTTTGGTTTAGTAGATCAGCCCTCGTGTTGACTTCTCATCAAAATTGAAAATCAACACTTTTGTTGACACTTTTTATGAATGTTTTTAACTTTTTCTTACGTTTTGTCCCTTTTTCAACACTTTTGGCATTTTTTTTACATTTAACACTACGTAACACTAACTTATTAACTTTAATTTTACAATTATTTTTGGAGTTTATGGTAAATAAACCTAATTTTTAGGTAATTATACCTAATGTTTGAATTATAAAAGCAGAAACTCTAAATTATTTAAACTAAAATTAAAGGAATGGATGTTGATGGATATTCACAGACTGGAATATGTCAACTTTTACTCAATACTATTTCAAAACCACTTCAATTTGTTTTTCAAATGCTATAAAATTGAATAAGACACCTCAAAATTAATGAAAGTAGAGATTTGTACTTCAAACAACTCTTGGCTCAGCATGATTTGCATTTGTTTTGTGTGAGTGAAAGTAAAATGACAAAGAAATGTTTCATACAGGTTTGACTTTACAATGAAATGCAACAAGGGCATCATTATTACTATTATTAAAATAGATTTCTGTGATACCTTACAGCCCAGGAGCCATTGCTGGAAAAGGATCATAACCTGACATAGTCATGCCCTTTCTGATGTCCTCACTTTTGTATCATTCTCAGCCAGTCTCAGAGTTCAAACTGATAATGAGTGGAATTCAAAAAATAGGCATAAAAAAACTATGGAAACATCACTGACTTTTGCTGTGACCCAAATTGAATTAAATTATGGTAACACATTTTCTGCATAGTCCAGTATTGACGTAGAGCCTGGGGGAGAATCAGAAAAAATAATAAGACTGTTTACAATGTTTTTCGTGAAAAAAAAATGCCGTCAATTTCTCTAAAACAACACACCAGAAACAATTGGGCACAATAAATACATTTCAAGAGCTTACTGTATAGAAAGATTAAATCATTGTTGTGTCCTTATGAAGTTGCCCATATCCAGCACGCACATACAGGCAACTTCCTCACAGTAAGGCCAACAACATCTCCTGTTGCCCTACTCTAAATGAACTCAAACTGACGGGTTTATCTAAAGGCACCCATAAGAAAGGCTTCAAATGTGTGACGGGCATTATAATAGAAGTTTTCCTCTTTGTGATATACAGTTAAATGACTTGACTTGGGTGACGATACAGAAGTATGCAACTAGTAAGTGCAAGATTTGAGAAAGATGTTTTGGAGGAAATCATAATGATACACATAATTTAGTCAGAAACCAGAATCCAAAAGGACCAAGGCATCTGGGCGGAGCTTTAATTCTTGGCTTGCTTAAGCATCAAGAATAAAAGCTCTTTGATGTCACTTGCAAGATGATGGCACATTCAGCACAGCAAAAACCTTAGTGTTCCTGCTAATGATGACAGAGGAGGCCAATTCGGCAAGATCCAGGGGAATACAACAAAAATGCTCATTAAAAGGTCTAATAATTAAAATATTGATTAATTAGTCTTACATTGATGTACAGTCACACTTTATCAAAGCGTGAGGCTCTAATTACCGTGCCATTATGCCACAGGCTGACCTAATCATTTTTTTGTCACATGTAATGAAAAAGAACATTTCTTTAACTGCCTTTTAAATTTTTGACCTGTAAAATTTTAATAGGGAGTACAGTGGGTGTTGAATCTGGATTGGCAGCAAAGTCATGGGTGGCTAATGTCTGTGAGTCTGGTTAAGTGGCTGTACACACCAGGAGCTGGAACACCCCTCTAGAGGGATTGGTCAGGGTTACTCTGTTTAAGCAAAATTGCATTCACCAGCCTTTGCAAAGGCACAATGAATAATTACACGAAACTTGACTTTTCTAGTGTGTCAGTGCACTTTTACGAAACATTAAAACATCTGTGTGCAATACCCCCCCAAACTGTTTTTAAGAAGCATGGAAATGCAGTTATCAAAGTTCTTTGATACAAGTACTTTTTGTAGCTGGCATTTGGTGGTTAGTTAATGAAGAGGTGTTGAACAGGAATTTAATCCTTTTTTCCACTCCATAGAGTCAGAAAATGGTACTTCAGACACTCAGGAATTCCAATTTTCCTCCTGAAATTGGAAATGTGTAGACATGAGAGTGAGGTGCAAATCATCAACAAAGTTTTGACTGACCAGTGGCAGAGTGCAGTGCTGGATTCAACTGTCCACACCTTTCTCTCTGTCTATCTGTAACAAATGATGCCAAGTGTAGTATTTTTTTTTTTTCCTTTCTCTGTAAAATGAAAATGTCAGTACAGCTTTGCTTGTTAAAAAGTGTACTCCACCAATTTAGCATTGCGCAATGGAGAGTTTAAAAATAATGGACAGATATGGGAGATATTTTTTATTCCAACAATTTGTCTTCCTCATCAAAAACTTGCAACTTGGCGACCGGAAGTTTGACATTCAGGTGTGACGCAGCTAATGTAGCTTAGAGCTGCAAGTCTCAAGCAGAGATCATAAGCAGGCTACAGAGGTCTAGTAAATTTTTTCATTTTCAAACTTGTAGTCTGATGTTGCCTCAAGCGACAGGTCAATTTGAGAAAAAAGTGAAGAATTTGTTTAAGCACCTCATGCTGGTAAGTGCATGTGTGTTTACGTAAGACTGAAAGAGGATCACTTGGCTCTACCAAGAATATACATGTCTACCATCAAAAACACAAAGCAAACCAACATTTGTCAGTCCTGCAAAAGAGAAACCTCACATGAGATATTAAGGCGTTAAACACTTCCCGCTGTATAACTCGCTTTATGTGACTAGAAAACATTTTAAATGTTACATATTATGAACACATAATAGAAGAGATATAAATGATACAAGTATAACAGGTTAATATAATGCATAACGCAGAACAGGGCCCTTTTCATAAATTGCTTTCATACAATCACTCAAAGCCTCCCACCAACCTCCCACCTCCTTTCAAATGCTTCTCAGTGGCACATTTACGCTATTAAAAATGTGAGGTAGTAGTTACCTCAACATCCTCTATCATAGATAGAGGATGTTGAGGTAACTTGGAAGCCACTTTGCATATTTACATCTGATTTACAACTTTAAATGAACATGTCAAAATCTGAAAATTGTACCATGCTGATTATATACATTAAAGGAGAATTCTGGTCAATTTCAACATGTAGCTCTGTTTTTTTTAAATGTGTAGTGCCAATGTGTAGTCAGTCTACACCAAGTTATCCTGCTGCTAGAGTTAGCACCCAACAGGCTTAAACAGGGCAATTTTTAAATGTGTTTTTAGCCTGTACACATGTTACATGCAACAAAATGTCATTACCAGTGCCTAGCCACGTGCAGTTATTCCTTCCAAGTGAACACAGTGAATTTGACTGCAGTAGATGTGACAGAAATGTATAAAGGCATAAAAGTAGTGACAATCGACTTCACCAGAAAACAGGAAATAAACAGAGGTACGTCTGTGTGCAGAAGCTGAATTAACACAACTTGTAGGCCTTTCTGTCACATCTATTACAGTCAAATTCAGGAAACATTGCACATGCCTAGGCACTGGTAATGACATTTTGAGCCTGTGTAGACGCTAAAAAAACATTTAAAACTTGCCCTGTTAAGCCTGTTGGGTTTAACTCTAGCATGAGGATAACTTGGTGTAGACAGCACCGTTTTTTTTCATTTGTCTCGCTACTGACAGCACTAGAAATAAAAAAAAAAACAGAGCTACATGATGAAATCGACCGGAATTCTCCTTTAAGCTGTAACGCAACAAAACGCTGTGTGATCAGAATTACAACACATGCTTCATAGATATATAAAACATCTTGTTAATCACATATTTCTCAGGGGAAAATTTGTATTTAGCACGAGCAAAAGAGAAGAATGCAATTTGAAGGGAAGAATATTATCTTGCCTCCTTTGTACATGTTTTTTAAAACCATAAATATAAACCAGTAACTAAACTAAACCAAGCTTGTGAAAACCTTAACTGGTCAAAAACTGTCTGAAACTTATTTCATAATGTGTTCCTCCAAGACAGACTCATTCAAATTTCATGACCATCCCTTAGTGGTCCCATTATTATGTGTTTTACACATCCTGCCCGTAAAAGTGAATTAAAAGGAGGGTGAAAGAATGGTCAAGCTACCACATCATTAAAAATAAAAAATAAAACACAAGTTCACAGCGTTAAGGTAAAGCTTGGTCATTGTTAGGAAAAAAAACTGGTTATAAATTTCTGATGGATTCTTCTTTCTGCTTAGCTCTCCATAAGATATAAAATATTAACTAACTATGTGATTATTAATTGGGCCCATTGTAATTTGAGGATTCCAGGCTGCATATTGTTGGCAGCTCTCCACGGGGTCTGTCTGTGCAGGAACGTGTCGAGGGGGTACCAGCCAGGATGCCTCAGCCATTTAGAGAGCAGCTTGCCACTCGCGTATCGGCATACAAATGAGTGGGGTTAAAAAGGCACGGCTCCTCTCAGAGACGGCCCTCCTTCTCCAGCTCGGCTCCAAAGGGTCTCCACGGACTAATTTCCAAAACCACCTCTTAATGTAGGCTTGTGTCAATCACCTGAACAGACAGCTTCATCCCCTGATGTGGAGTGGTCACACAGTAGAGCCAAGCAGACCAAAGGAAATACATTACAGTAGCAGTTATATGGAAAGTAAGAAAGAAAGCTCTTTAATGCCACATAAATGATTAGGTCTTTTTAATAGCTTTGAAAATATTGTATATTTACATTACTGTGGTAAAGCCTGAATTAAATCAACATTATAATAATAAATCCAATTCAGTAGATTCATTTAATTTTATTAGGAAAATGCACATTAATCACATTAAAGTAATCATTAATGAACATTTCTGCAAATGCGCCAGTGCTAGCCTGTCGGCTAATTTTCAACTGTAGTCTTACCCAGCATGCATGTTTTTATGGTGGGAAGAAACCAGAGCACTCGCACGCAAACACGGGGAGAACATGCCTAACCCTAACTCCACACAGAAAGATTCTTCCATCGCTTCATTCTTTTCTAGTTAGCCTTTTATTGGCTACAAAGGTAGAGTCGTTGTGAAGCAGAGTAAGAGAAGAGTGAACCAGTCTGCCCTATTTAATCCACGGGGCATTGAAGGAGGGTGATCACTTCTTAAGAGCACAAAGGCCTACTAGGAAATCAGTGCAGTCTAAGAGATCCCAAAGCTGATTTAAAGGAGAGATGTGCCAGCTTGGGCTCAAGGCCTTTAACAGGAATAAGGCCATCCTGGACAATAACAATCTAAGGCTCCAAAGGAAAGCACTATTCATGGTCATATAAAAAGATCTCAGGTTTGGATAGAAACCATGTATCCCTTATAGGAATAAAGACATTTGCTTTTTACAATAAGAAATAGATATGTGAATTATTCAATCAATGCACCACACACATATTCCAGATTTGTGTAAAAGTAAATTAGTTAGATGGTGTAGATCTACTGTATATAAAATACATTTCCAATTACATGTACTGTGTGTAGTGTACTCTTACAGGTAAGAAGGAAATCCTGTTCTCTTTTTCTCTTACGGGCAGATCAAGTCTATCTTTATCCAAAACCCTATCATAGCAGAACAGCATCGAAATGAAAACCCAAATCTTCCATTTAGCCGCAAAAAGGGAACAGAAGATAAGGATATTAGTTATACAACTGTATGTTTTACTGAAATACAAAGCCATCAGCTGTAAAAAGATTAGAGATTTGAAAGTTGTCTGGACAGCCAGTGGCAATTTTTGGAGCTAATCAGTGTTCAGGGTTTTCCTGGGGCTGTGTCATCTGTATTTGAAAGGCATTGATTGCAGTTATCAGCTCTTATCTACCTGTTGATGTGCATTCATTCACACAATGTTAACATAATCCCAAATTATCATTTAAAGTTTCTGTAATTCATTGAAAATAAAACATAAATGGAAGTTGCTTTGTTGCCAACACAGGCTAAGAATCAGAAATCTTGCACTAAAGAGTGAATGCAAAATTAATGAAGGGGAACTCTGACTTTAAGTCAATGCAAAAATGTCATTAATGGTATTATTCAGTCACCTCTATGGTCCTGAATTTATATCATAGAGACTTCAGGTGTTGAATTTTGATTGCATGTATTTCCATTTCTTCAACATCAAGGGACCCTGAGAGCTGAGAGAGGGACACCTGGGATGCTCTGTATGAGAGCGGCAAGAGAGACATTAGTCTTTCTAAGTACTGGATATCTTTTTTTTGTGTGGTACATATACACAAAAACAATGAATGTACATGTACATTTTTATTTGTCACATCACTTCAACTTTTAAATAATATGTTTGGAAAAGAGGAATCGTAATATATTTATAATCGCATGCCTTCAATGGATTATTTATAATTGAGGATTTTGATGAATTAAAGCTGTTTCTCACCAGTGGGATGTGAAAATCTGCAAGCAAGTTATCCCGAATTAGTGGACTTTACTAGAAATTTGCGTGGAAACCCATTGCCTTAAACTGTTTTTACACAAGGTGAAACTTAACAGGTCATGTTGTATTACCACAAACTGGTAAATTTATGCAGTAGACAAATCAAGTTTTTTGTAGTCAATCAAAATAATTAGTAAACATAAGTTACTTTTGTCAAAATACAATAAATAGTAAACATTAGGCTTTCACTTATGAAAACTACAGAAATAAATCACTGTTCTTTTCTTTATGACAGTATAGTTTTAACAATGTCTTTAATATATTATATCTGGTAAAACAGAAAAGATGACAATGTGTTAATTGTAATTTACAACATGCTCTGCATAGATCTGAGATGCCTCACGCTACCTTGCTGCCAAAATGGTTATTTCTTTCTAAAAACTCCAACCAGAGTGGAGATTTTGGAAAACTTTGTTTGTAAACTGTGAAAAACTGAGGTTTAGGCAGCTGATGTCACAGTATGCACCAGAACTTGCACCTGCGCCAAAAGTGCAACATATGTTTACATTTTCATTTGGCTATTTTCGGGATTCTGATTGGCTGACGTGGGCTTCAGCTTCTCATTACACAGCCACCTAAAGGTTTGGCATGCTGTTGATGGCATATATACACTGGTTTGTGTAAACAAACACTTTTCTGAAAACCGACAGGTGTGCACAATGTTATTTTTGAAAACGGAATGGATGAATTGTCCGTTTATGAAAATAGATGGCCATGTGTAAAGCATAGGACAGAAACCTTTCAGACACATTTCTTTCCCATGAGCCTTTGCATCGCTTAAATTATAGTTATAGCTACAGTTCAAACAACCCCTCCCCTCCTATACAGAAACTAAACATCCTTAGTTATCTCTGCTTAATATGATCTGTGCACTGCATACTTAAAGGTTAACTATGTAATGTAATGTTTTTTTTTCAACCTGGATGCTATTTTCCTATGCTTTTGTGTCCAAGTGAATGATGGGTACAGTAATCTTTGAAATTTGTCCAGTATTAAGCTAGATCGCTGCAGTCAGCATAGGCGAAACAATCCACAATGTAAATTATTAGGACAGTTGTCCAGCTTGTATTTACCTTCACAAAAGTGCTTGTCATGCCACTGACAGGCTCAGATTAATATTGTAAGTGTCTAACAACATTATGGAAAGGATCTGAAAACCAGTCAGTAAAAGGAAAAAAAAAAAAAAAAAAAGCTGAGCTTCTGGATATTGGCAGGACCTGGAACACATTGATTTGATGAACCAGAGCATCCCAAACATGCTCAATGGGTGACATGTTTGGTGAGCATGTTTTCAGCTTCCAGGAATTGTGTACAGATTCTTGCAAAATGGGGCTGTGCATTATCATGCTGCAACCTAAGGTGATGGTCGTGGATGAATGGCACAACAATGGGCCTCAGGATCTTGTCATGGTATCTCTGTGCATTCAAAATGCCATCAATAAATTGCACCTGTGTTCGCTGTCCGTAACATAAGCCTGCCTACACCAAAACCCACCATGGACCACTCAATCCATCCGTTGACATCAGTAAACTGCTCACCCACACAATGCCATACATGCTGTCTGCCATCTGCCGTGTACAGTGAAAACCAGGATTCATCCATGAGGAGAACACCTCTCCAAAGTGCCAGACACCATCAAATGTGAGCATTTGCCCTGTCAATTCAATTCAATTAAATTTTATTTATAGTATCAATTCATAACAAAAGTTCTCTCGAGACACTTTACAGATAGAGTAGGTCTAGACCACACTAGACCACATAATTTACAAGGACCCAATAGCTTTAGTAGTTCCCTCCAGAGCAAGCAACAGTGCGACAGTGGTGAGAAAAAACTCCCTTTTAGGAAGAAACCTTGGACAGACCCAGGTTCTAGGCGGTGTCTGATGGACCGGTTGGGGTTGAAATTAATAGTGGCAATAAGAGTCACAGTAAAAGATAATGGAACAGTGAATACAGTGGTCTGCGGTTGTGAAACCAAATTCTCTGAAACGCCTTTGGAGACGGTTCATGGTAGAGAAATGAATATTCAATTCAAAGGCAACAGCTCTGGTGGACATTCCTGCATTTAGCATGCCAATTGCACGCTCCCTCAAAACTTGCAACAACTGTGGCATTGTAAAACTGCACATTTAAGAGTGGCCAACCTAAGGTACACCTGTGCAATAATCATGCTGTCTAATCAGCTTCTGATATGCCACACCTGTGAGGTGGATGGATTTTCTCGGGAAAGAAGTGCTCACCAACACAGATTTAGTCAGATTTTTGAACAATATTTGAGAGAAATAAGACTTTTGTGTACATAAAAAAGTCTTAGATTTTTCAGTTCAGCTCATGAAAAATGGGAGCAAAAACAAAAGTGTTGCATTTATAATTTTGGTCAGTGTATATTTACTGTAATAAATCCAAAAATTACCCCAATGCGTCATCAGATATTAAGGAAACATGCTAAGTTGAAATACTATCTTTTCTGACAACAATGTTAATACCAGTATTTTCTCCTTTTGAAATTTCCATTCCATGACAGTGTGTGTATTTCAGTTGGGTGAAAAAGGACGACAAAGTAGTGGTATTTTTAGCGGTTCCTATCGTTATTCTAACCCAAGGAAGTGTGTCTGTCTGGCATGTGGAGAAGATGGCTGATCCGGTTTCAAACTGGCAACCTCCGTAAACTTCGAGTCTGGGAAGGAGGAGGAGGGGGCGGGGGAGAGGACTCTCTCCAATATTTTGAATTTGTACTGCAGTAACTATTTTAAACACTAGCTTTCAGTATTACATATTGTAACTTTAAGTACAGTTAGTACAAGTTTCTTAATGTAGCTTGTATATTTAAAAGGGCTTAAAATACTTTTTAAAATACTTATATTTAGAAAAATGCATTTGCCTGTTCATTCCCTGGCTCTTATGTCACATTAAAGATTAAAATGAGTTTCATTATGTTAGGGCAAATCATTAGCATTTGTATGGTTATGTGACAGCTGAAAAGTAATAGACAGACACCTATAGGCTATTGCTCGACATGATGACATGCTTTATTTTCTTTAAATGTATTAGTGCATACTGTAGTAAGCACAAGTGACCTCAATAGGCAATGCCATTTGTTATGTATACTTTGTAATTTAACAATGACTAAATAGCAAATATGTTGCCAAAATATTATATGAGCATCATATTGATCATAATGGCGAATTCTGTCATATTTCCAAAAATGTTGAGTTAGCTAAGGGCAACTGGTTACCTTTATTCTGTTAGTACATTTATTGAAAGAACAGAAAACAAAAGACAACACTGTTCACTTAATATAAGCCCTTAATTATTTTTTCAATGAATCAGGCAATACCTATATGTATCCAGGCTCAGTATAAAGGTTTACCAGCTCAAACCATTAGCAGCAACCTTAAGCTACAGCTGCACAACAAAACCAATCATTTGCTTATCTGGCACTGTATATAATAATGGAAACTGCTGGGCTTTGCCTTTATTAGGAACGGCCCAACACAATGGAGCAACTCAGCACTGCCTGATTTGGACTCTTACTACTGGCCATACCTTATGTGTGTCTTTGTTTTAAATTAAACCCACATATTTACATAGGGTGTAAGTGTATGCGATGGCCAAGATGCTTTATTTGTTTATTATATTAATAAACATGTTCCTTTAAACCTAGTTTGTTCATATGAAAAGGTTTATATAGATTTCCCCATCTTTTGTTTGTAGCTAGATCACCTTGATTTTAATTGGAAGGTAATACACATTACAGTACAGGGAATGCAATTAGATATTGAGCTCCTTATTATGAAAACAATGTACTGACTTTTATATTAATGGGGAAAAAAGGTTAGCATCATAAAGCTCCTCCGCAATGGTTTTGACGCTCGGACAGTTGTCAAATGGACTGAATAAGATAGGAAAGAAACAGTTGAAGGACATATCTTTTGACCTTTTGATTACAATATTCTGTAGTCTGTGTTCTAGTAAAAATGTGAAACAGACAACAATGTGCAGTAGCACTACATTGCTCACAGACTGAAACCACCTGATACCCCAGTAAGATGCTCCACTTAACGAGCTCTCCACACTCACCTCCTGCGTAGCTTCTCTGCATGTATTCCAGTTCACAAACCACTGAATTATATGTAAATCATAATTTTATGTATTTTGACTTTTCCTATTTTAGATTATGGGAGCCATAGATTATACAGCGACATAATTAATTATAATCGTTGTGTACATGCACGTTATACCCATTTATTTAGATATTTTAAAGCTAATTTCTGACTCTTATGCATTGTAGACACCCTGACAATGGTCAAAATATTTAGAAGTGGTTGGAAATCTGTGGCCAGTGCTTTAAGTGAAATATATGCTTTTACTTTGGGAAATAGTCTTCTGCCAATTGTGCTGAAATTGTGCTATCCTTATCTCAAGTACTGCTTCACAGATATCAGGGGCAGCCTGCTTTGCAAAAAAATAAATAAATATGATGTCAAATCTTTGCTATTTAAATTTTTGACATGGCTTTCCAATCCATGGGAAGAGGGGGGACTGTTTTTGACGTGCCCAGTACTTAGATTGAAGAGGAAGATACAAGTTTGTACAGTTATGTTTGTAACACCCTCCAAAGCAGATGAGTTGGAAAATTAACTTACACAAAAATTAGCAACAGAAATGATCCACTAAATTACCATTTGTTTGTCCACAGCTTGATTTACATGTTTGCAGGTTGAGGCATTCTATTCTGTAAAAGTATGTGAACACCTTAACAAAGAAGGCTATGTAGACACCATTGTTGTAGTTTCATCATTTGTTCATATATATATATATATATATATATATATATATTAAACAACAGTAGCTGTACACTATACAACAGTGAGTAAAATGTAATTTAATTTATAGGATGAAGGGATGGCTTATTAGACAGTATAGTAAAGGCTACATTCAGGCACCTCAGGTTGTATATCATGTTGTATAGGCTTATGAAAGCTTTAGTGCGTAACGTTTTTATATTAATGAATGTCTATTACATCAAGCCATTATTAAATGATTTGACTATCAGCTCCACAAAACTCAGTATGGCTATGTTCAGAAAATGATGTTGTCCAGCGACTTCCGCGTGCAGAAAATAATGAAGATAATTACCTCTTCTGAAGAGTCATCATGGTTTTCATCCTTTGTGTCCTTCTTGGCTACTAGAAGCTGTGGATAGGAGGGGTGGTAGTGATGCACAATCACGGAAGGCTTGTATCATGTTTTGTTGTCATTACTTTTCCTCCCGGGGGTGACAGAAACTACGCACTATAGCTTTAAAGTAAACCGTAAACGGTACATGGTCAGTTTGAAATATTTTGGCTGATGCATGACCACTATAGGCAGTTTTTTTTTTCTCGTCACTGTCTGTCTTTGTAGATTTAGCTCAGCAGAAGTCTTCCTCAGGACCCCTCTGCGGTACCTTGCTTTCTTAAACAAACAATGTTAATTAATTAGCTTCAAGATGCTGCTGGGTGGATTTATCACAAGAGTTTCCAGTCAAGCTAACCGGCTATCGGCGGTGGCTTCATATTTAATACAGAGGTATAAAACATATCTCCCATTATGTTTAATAATAATAATTTACACTTTATTAATACTGCAAGGGAAATTAAAAATGTTTTCACTCTGTTGTTATTATACACATTACACAGACATGCTCAGTACCTATACATGCACTAATTGAGAGATAATAATAATAATCTATACTTTATTAATCCCACAAGGGGAAATTACAATTTACTTAATGTCAGAGTGCCCATGGAAAGGTACCCCACACAGTTGGGGGTTTGGTGCCATACCCAAGAGCACCTTGGCAGTGCCCAAGAGGTGAGCTGGCACATCTTCAGCTAGCAGTCTCCCACCATAACTTGGTCTGTATGGGGACTTGAACCAGAATCCCTCTGGTTCCTAACCCAAATCCCTACTGACTGAGCTTTGCGCTAGACCTACATTATCTCCACAGTGTTGTGTGGAGTAAGGTCTGACTACACCATAGATACATTCCAGGAGAGGAGGAAAAAAAAGGTCTGGGTTGTTTGTATTTCTTTGAACCATTTAAAATGGCCATGAGTGGCACTAAGCTAAGCTAAGCTAAGTAATTTAGCTGGTACATGGTTAAACATAATTTGCTCTTATAATTTATAATTATAATTATAATCCTGCCTCATTGCACAGTTCCAATTTTCTTCAAAACTTGCCATTAGCATGTAGCTTAGGTTGATGTTGTCTTTTGAGAACGCTAACACAGATGGAACGGAAGGAGAGTTCCCTCAAAGGTCAGTGCTGTCAAGATGTCTTGCTATTGGTCAACAACAGGAATGTTGCATGTCAAAGTTTACAGCAGACTGGTCTTCCTCAATGGAGTTTGCACAGCCGTCATGGAGGTATGATGACATGTACCTTGGCCAGGTGGTAAGAGGTGGTCATATGTGAGAATATCCATAACTAAACTATTTCTAATGCTATTGTGTTAGCAAACTTGTCTATTTACACCGAGCAACATTAGGATTCATTTGGATTCATTTGTATGGATAGTCACTTTAGTTTTGGTTCGGTCTCCACCAACACCTGAGAGAAATAGCTTTAGCTGCTAAATGCTACACTATGTTCACCCTCTAGTTGCTGACTTTGACAATCATATTTGTGTTGTGAATATTAATATTTGCAACAAAAGGAATTTTGATATAGTATAAGTATAGAATAGTGAAAAGTCCACGTGTATGTGTAGGCCTATGCCCGTGTTGCTTTATGCATCAAAAACAAACTGCCGTCCACCAGCATCTTTTACACAGAGGGACACACTAACACGTACACGCAGAGATTACAGTAAATTCCTATTGCCATGTTTCAGTCATTGAAGAAATATGACAGCAATTATTTCACCACCATGTGAGTTGACCACCTCTGCAAACCATTACACATAAATGTGTTGTGATCCCTGTCTTCAACAGTCTGTTATGGACAAAGATGCATTTCTTTCATTTTAGTGTGCACTTATGTCTGAGGTCATGGCCAATTTGTCCATATCCCATTTCTTGGTGTATCTTTAGCAAACCAGCCAAACTGTATGCGGTAGCTCAGACTAAAGTCTTTCTGTGTTGTTGGTATATGTGGGTCAAAGAGGACTCTTTTGAAAACAGGAAGATAGGAATACTGCCCAGTGCTAAATGAAAGGGGTTTACAAAGCTATAACTATTCTCTTAAATGTCTGACCAGAGCAAACTGATATTCAGTGGAAATACTCTAAGTGCAAATATTGCTACACCTGTTCCATCACTTTTGTACCTTCATACGAACAGAAGCATCTGGACAGCAATACTGGACTGGGATTCAATTAACTTGTGTTATAATAAGGGGCAAAGACTGGCAGTTAGCAGCACAAAACTAAGGTCCAGAGGTATGATTGACGTTAGCCTCCATTCAACCTCAGCCTGAAAGGAAGCGCTAAGTAAACAAATAGCATGCTCTCAAAACCTTCTCTGGGTATGAAATTGTCCATGGTAACATGTAATGGAGTTTGCACATGGTTATAAGGTACAATTGCTGTCTATCTGATCAGGGCTGGAATGTGTATCCATTGTGGCTTGTTGATGAATTGAATAAGCCTATGAGCTGTACTGTAAATCTCTTAGTTGAAGGACGAGCTGTATCTCATACTGGCCTCTATCTGAGGGAAGAGAAAGCCTCTGGGCAACGATAGAGAGGTAGAGGGGACAGTGGAAGGAAAACCGGTAATTTAAACAGTATCTTATTTAGAACATTTTTATTTAAAAGAATGATAGCATTGTCTTTGTTATCTTTGCTTTTTAATTTTGTATTATTCCTCATCATCAATCATCATATAAATCAACTTGCTTAGTTGATTGCTTGCTTAGTACTTGTGTTTGTATAGTTCTTTGCAGATAATAAAGTTCCAGTGATAAAGAGGTTTTTATTTGTGCGGGACCAATGACAGATGTCAGATACTGTCTTGAACCTTATGTTTCACTTCACTGAAGTTTCCTTGCAACGTCCACAGCATACATAGCACATATCTTGTTGTGGTGCTTGGTCGTCATACATGTAGTCTTAACTAAGCACACATTAAACACTGTTAGGAGACATACTATGTTCACCGCAACATTTTCAAATGGCATGATGCAAACTTTTCAGGACATCACTACTTTGAAGTAATTTCATCTAAATCACTACTGTCAACAGTATTTTTTGTACCAGTGGCAGAGTAATAGAACCACTAAAACATAATCCTACTAACCATGTACTTGTACAAATTATCCATTCTGTAAAACCCCATGCTTGTAGCTTTCACAGTAAGCCTGTTAGTCAAACGATGTGGCTGCTGTGTTGGACTGAGTCATTAGTGACTTTACTGTGAGTAAAGTAAATCTGGGGTTGTGTTGAGTGGATTTTTTAGGTGGAAAGAACAAAACATTGCTAGGACTGTTTCAGAGCTAGCTTTCTGGGCAATCCGATATTTAGCCAGTGTAGGAATCTGAGATATATACACTATAAGACAACTTTGTCAAATATTTCCCGTAACTATGGCATTGTTTTGGAGACACTGCACAAACTTCAGCAGGACTGAGGTGTTAGTGGTGAGAATGGCAAAAATATCTGGGCTTATGAAGAAACCTGTATAGAGCAGAACAATGGCGCATCTTTAAACAGTCAACTGAATCTGAAAGGTTCCAAACAGTCAATGAAATTGGAGAATTTATGTCTGCATCCGTAAACAAGGGTACTCTTCAGTGAAGTGTAAAAGCTGATCCAGTTGTGTTTGTGTGTCAGCTGCTCCGTCGGACCAAAACCTAGCTCTGACATATTTTGGATGATACTGACATGCAGGCTCTCCTAAAGGGATTTTATCAGCAACCTTCCTGAGTGAAATATACTGTAGGCCTACTTTTGGAGTACAGTCTGCTTAAGATGAGTTGCGATTAGAGGTTTGGAAGATGATTATAAACTAGTTTGGTGTTTGTGTTAGCGGTTGCTTAACACAAGTGTTCCCCAACCTCCGGTCCGTGGGTCATTTGGTCGCACAGAAAGAAAAAGTTATTTCCATTTGGTTATCAGAGTCAGAAAGATGATTTAGAAAAATGACCAGATTCTCTCCCGTCTCTCTTCCTCTTGACAAATGTCACGTGACATTAACCTCTCAATAAAGCTCACAAACTTGCTAAAAAATGAGTAAACAAACGTCTTTGCAGAGCTTTTTTGCTCAGGTCAAAAGGCCCGTGGAGGAGGAGATAAAAGAGGAGTTTAACATTTAAAAAGAAATTTGACAATACTACTTAAATACAAATTTATCGCAACAGGTGATTCTTCTGGGCCAAGCCCACTCTGTAGCAAAAAACTAGCAATTTCAATTCAATTTCAATTCAATTTCAATTCAATTTCAATTCAATTTCAATTCAATTTCAATTCAATTTCAATTCAATTTCAATTCAATTTATTTATAGTATCAATTCATAACAAGAGTTATCTCGAGACACTTTACAGATAGAGTAGGTCTAGACCAGATAGAGTACTAGACTAGACTACACTCCAGAATAGACTACACTCCAGAATTTACAAGGACCCAACAAGGACCCAACAGTTCTAGTAGTTTCCTCCAGAGCAAGCAACAGTGCGACAGTGGCGAGGAAAAACTTCCTTTTAGGCAGAAACCTCGGACAGACCCAGGCTCTTGGTAGGCGGTGTCTGACAACCGGTTGGGGTTAGAATGAAGAGTGGCAGTAACAAAAATAGAAAAAATAGTAGTTTGTAGTAGTTCTTTGCAATGAAGCCTTCAAAACTTATTTGGCACATGGAGACAAGCACCAAATTTTCTGGATGGATCCTAGACATCCACACTAATGGAAAACACTTGAGGTTTGTGCAGCAATTCATTCACTACGAATAACACAGGTATAATAGCATCTTCTTTGACAAGCAAGCAACAGACAGTTTTTCTGGGAGAGCCACTCAACGTTAATTCTGATTATTTTTTACCAGTGGTTTGTTTATCAATTCCTCAGAGATTATCTTCTACACTGTGATGGCCGCACTAGCAGCCACACATGGCAACAACTCACGGTGGAAACTCTCTTGGTTTGAGCACATTACATATTATACTAAATAAATAACCTGCCTGTCAGCTTATTCCCTCACATACACACAAAGTGTAGAAGATAACAGTTACTATCTCCATTAAACGAAATGCTGACTTCCGTCAACAGTGGTATTTGGCAAATAGCCAATCAAATTGCAGCAGGGCAACAGGGAATCAGCCCCATTTGGCATCCAATCAAAACATCTCCATGGCCTCTCCAACCAAGCACATTGAAAACACCATTTATAAAACTATTATATCCATCCACCTACCTTAAATTGTAGAATAATGATATAGAACCACTGCAAGTTACTTGGTACCACTTAGTCATGTTCTTCTGTCAGCATGGGCTTTGCTCCAAATGAGCCAGGGCCTCTATTGTATCTTTGTGCTACTTTCATTCCTCCATGTTGAGGAAGAACTTGTGGGACAGTATGCTATCCACCCCAACAAACATTGATCAGCATTAGAAGGCTGATTACTCAGCAAAGTCTCAGCTCTGTAGAGTGAAGACACAATCTTGTATACTATGTCTGATAGCATGGTTCTTATTTTGGAATTTTCTCATAATTTAATTTTGTATTTCATGTTTATACATGTTTATGGTCTCTCTGCCACTTTTGTTTATTTTGCTGTTGTAACCTTTTTTAAATAACAGTGTTGCTCTATAGATGGCAATCAGAGAGGACCAGCAACTATGAATTATGAATTTTCTTGTATTGGGTAACTCATTCTCTGAGCATGTGAGAGACTAAGCAATAAACAAATCTTTGTTTAGAAATACCTAAACATGAAAACTTTAAGTAATTGTTCGCGGCATAAATCAGTGACAATATATAGTCCTCTCACTGTTTGTCATTTAAAGCTAAACTGTTTATTTTAGAATATTTATTTCCTTTTAATTGTTTTCAACCATGGTGTTGTACAACTAATATTTTAGATTTAAAAAAAAAAATTTCTTACCATTTGTTTTCAACCATTATATTTTACAAAATGGTTTATTTCTGTCAATCTTCTATAATCTAATGATTTAATAAATTGTAATATTTAAGATATATACAGCTATTATTTAACAGACTCTGTAATTGCATTGTCTCCATCACCACAAGGACCATTAAACAATTTAAAACACTGATGGCAAATACTGTGTGCGTCTGCAAGCTGACTGTTCTACAACAGCACATTCTTAAAATGGAGTAGATCTTGAGTATAAATGTTGTAGGCATAGAATACAAGAAATTGTAAATGCATTAGATTGTGTGTGTTTGGATACTTTCTGCCCTCTTGTGGTGATACTTTGCAGAATGAGGCACATTTCACATTAGCTCATCAGTGACCAGATATTAAATGGTTTGCAATAATTATATAGATACATATAAAGACATATAGAACAATAACAATAATACATATTTTAATGCATATTTTAAGATGTAATTTTCAAAAATCTACATGAAATTAAAAAAATACTGTTGGATCGCATATAATATTATATGTACGTTATACATTGCACATTCAACTGTCAGTTACATAATATGCAAGTGTATGTCAATTACATGTGTAGGTTCTTGTTCTGTTGAATTTGTAGTATGTTACCTTGACTAAATTAAAAGAAAATTTATTTATTTATTATTTAAATTTTAATAAAGACATAAAAGTAAAGGCACAGGCAGAATAGATTAACATAATTTGGAGTCGACTGCATGGTGCAGTAGCACAGATCTTCCCTGACTCTGAGCCAGATTAGAGTGAATCTGTTCATAAATGCCCAGCAAAAGGTCAGCATGGTATTGAATTTTTTCAAATATTTTTCAAAATACCTCCTGGCATTGCAAATATTTTTGACCACTGCGTTATACTTTGGGGAAGGATGAATCCCCTCTCTCTTACACACATACACACAGATACCACTGCCAATCTGCACTGAAAAACACCGCTCTGGGTTATTCATCGATTGACCATTCAAATCCCAACATAGGCTGCTCTGCTTCTATTCCACTGTTTTCTCAGAAATGGACCATTTCCTAATTCTTCCACAAAGCTTCCTACCCTGTGCAGGAGTCACTCGCACACCATGTAAATGAGAGAAAAAGTAGGCAGGAATGTAAATTGATCCAACACGTGTGTAAAAATGCTTGTGCAAAGTCACACATGTATGTATGTATGTATGTATGTATATATATGTGTCTGCCAATATTAACATTTTGACCTATTTTAAGGACAAATGCAAGGACAATATATCACCCTAATTCGGCTTTGTAACCTGGAAGTAAATTGCTGCATGATATTCAGTATATCATGTTGTTTTTGACTTTGTTCTACATCTTATGGTGTGAATGATAGCGATTGCAGGAAAGTGAAAGTGAGTGTTTGGATCTACTTTTGTACAATACTATTCACCCCAAGTGCTGTATTGTCAAAAATCTCAGCTTTACTTTGCTTTTAAAAAAAAAAAAATGTTTTCTAGCTTAAAATTCCAAAATGTTTTCCTCTCCAAGACCCCCTCCCGGTGCTACCCCTGTCATTTTCCTTTTCTTATCCATCCTTTTGATCACCTAAAACATCAGTCCATCACCTCCAGAAGCTGTGGTTTATGTCTCCCTGCTGTCCATAGCTCAACCTTCCAGTGAGAGCTCATCCCCGCTGAGCCACTGCCCGTTTGCCAAACTCAAGTGTTTGTGGGAGAAGTGAGCAGGTTTTACATGGAGGACTGCCTTAATGTTGTTCAGTTGGTGGATACCACACAGGGCGCTGCACTTCAGATTCACTGTTTGCTCATCTGTGCAGCCCCCCCCCCGCCCCCCGTCTCACTATCTGACATGCACACACACACGCACACATTATACTCACAAAACACAGCATCACAAACCCCAATATGTCATAAAGACAAAATGTCTGGATTAAATAACCTAAAACAATGAAGTGTTGTATGTCTTTATATGTTGTCTAATATCTTGTAAACACTTGGCTTGCTATGTTACTATTTTGTCTGAGCAGTAGAGGTATGCCTTTCAACTGGGGATTAGGAGGGGATGTGGCCTCTATAGGGCTCCCTGAGAGCAAAGCCAGTCCTCCCATGTTAATTTCTCAAGGGCAAGAAGAACCTCTGCAATGTTTCAGCTTTGAAGGTGGACTCGAAAATACAATAACAGGAACCCTGCTGTATAGCAGAAAAAAGGAGCACACTGATTTTTACTGATTTCTATTTGCTAAGATCAAAGAGGTCAGTTACAGAGGTATTTCAGGCCCAACAACAACATACTGATACAGTATGTCTGCTTAATGCGAGTTCATATAGGACTTGGTGTTAAATGAAACTTTATGGATTTAACATTATAAAAGCAGTGACTTATATTAAAGAACAAATAAGCAGATCTGCAGTATTATTGGAGCAGAGCATCTTTCCATTATTGTCCTTGTTGGCTCAGTTCCTGTAGGAATAAGCATTAATATGATCATTCATCACTCACTGTCTTAAACAGTTATTTCACAAGCGGCGCTGTCTAGGTCTAATTGAGCTACTTTACTTTGTAACAAGGCAACAAAATGCACTGGATAAAAGCAGACCCTGTTCCCTTATGTATTTAAAAATAGGGCTTTGGAAAAAGCTACAATGCGTGTGTCTCGCCTTTTGAGATTTAATGACTATCCTGTGACTCCACAGAGAATTACTGCCAGTAATTGATTATTAAAACTTGAAATTGCAAACCACATCCATTATTTGACGAGTGCATGTGTTATCCTTGTAATTAACAAAGCTAGGCACTTACCGTTTGCCAGTTCCAAGACCCCCAGAAAAATATATCAGAGGTTAGAAAGGCGCTTTATAGAGCACACTGTCTGGGCAATTATCTGAGACATAATACATTACCAAAGATGCTCAATACACTAAGAATATTTCCTTTCACACACCATGGCACAACAGAGGTCTCGAAAAATCTCATGCAGTAAGCAAAGACATGAAAGGAATTAATTGTATGTTAGTTTTAGAGTTGGTTTACAATACATGCATCACTATTGTTGCTGTTATTTAAAACCCCATCATCTGCATAAAAAAAAACTCGGTTTTAGAGCATAGAAGTGTTTTCTAACTGCAAATGAATTCAACCTCTAAAAACCTCTTGCTTTCACCTTTATATTCAAAATTTAAGAAAATATCTTGAATATCAAGCAAGATGCAATTGTTTGTATTTGTTATTTATCATAAAAGCCTACATTTATCAATTAATAATTTTAAACAACACATAGATAATGTACTGTATTGCATTCTAAATATCTGGGGGTTTTGGATTAACTAAACATAGTGGACCCAAAACCCATAATGCAGGGAGTTTTTTTGGGGGTGCTCCACCTGCATGACTTCCCATGCCTGTAGCTTCTGATCTATTAAAACAAGATGCTTATAGTGTGTTTGACCAGTGTCTAAAAGCAAACTATTTCTGCAAAATGAAAATAAAGTCAAAACTCAAAACAAAAGCTCTTCAACTGTGCAATGTAAAGCAAAGTGAATCACAGTTGGAACACAATAACCACAAAAGTATCCACAATAAGACCATTGACTATACAGAGAGATACATGGCATGTTACATATTTAATATTTTAGATTTTTCTTTTAGCTTTAGATAGTTGTGATGGGAAAGGCCTTAAGTTAAAATCTCTAACCTTTACTATAGTGCATTCCCTAAACAAACCCCATTTACTCTGCTGGGACTCATACCCAAGCCCAGGTAATGTCCTTTTGTAAATCAGCAGAGCAAACAGCAAGGTCTTCACTTCATTGGAGATAATCAGTAATTGGTCGAAGACTGAGAAGCCAGATAATTGAATACAGACTGGAGGAATACAACAAGACGGGCATTTAAGAACAGAGTAAAGTTGATAACACTCTGAAGTGCAAAACTTGAAGTGAGAGTGCAGAAAGGAGTAAATCCAATGTAGTGGTGAGAAGTGTTACAAACAGTGGTGGTTGTCCATGAGGGCCATAGACAGAGCGGAGAGAGGGTCTTTATTTACTAGGAGAAATGCTGTATCCACAGGCCGTTAGGGCAGGATAGAGCTGGATGAATTCATTAAAGGAAGCGCAGTCTCTCCCAGCTGCCATCTCTCCCCCTGCAGCCAGACTCCGATCAATGGCAGGAATACATCCAAAACAACATTTAGCACAAGACCTCGGAAGCAGGGGTGCATTTAAGACTTCTCTGTGTGCGCACATCTCCCCTGGATGTGAGCACAGTTTCAAAATGTGCTATTGAAGTAGAGCAAGGGAGGTAAAGGGGCAATGTTTTTGTATCACAACACAGAAGATTGTTTAACACCAATGCTTCAAGACAAGACATTCTGCCGTTCACTGTTGTGTAGCAAATAATCACATCTATTTCTACTGTTTTCACATTTTATATTCTATAGAGCCATGAAAGTCAGTTGTATATTTAAAGTTTACAGTTTTGTTAAATTAGATTACCTAAAATGCATTACTTGCACCTGTTATATTAAATGACTTATCACAGTAAGAACAGGGAAAAGGGGTTGTTGTTGATGTCATTGTAGAACACACTCATTGCATATGAAACGTTAGAAGCTCAACCGCATGGAAGTCTTAGTTGAATGTTTAACTTAAGTTTTCTTCCAAGTCAACATTTTATATGCATTATGTAATTGTGATTTCACTAGACACATGATTTAATACATAAAACTGGACAAGCAAAAGCAAAATGCTTCTAGTACCATCTAGTGGTTATGGGTATTATTTAGGTGGAGAACACAGCTTATGGACGTTTCATTTTATAGTGAGATTTAGTCTGTTATTTCAATATTGGTATTGCATTTGTATCATAACCCTGCATGACTCATTTACTATACAAATACTATAATGTATTCTCTTTCCCTTCTATATACAGTATACACACATATAAAGTTTATCAACCAAGCGATCAATTGCTTGACACTGTCTCAGATCTTATCTGGGCTTTTAGTTAAGAGTTTACCGTGCTGCATACTAAACTATAGCAATTGCTGGCAGTTTTTAAACTAACAGTGTGTTTACTTTATAGATTGTTAAATAAATCATACAAATTATGAATTACAAAAAGACTGTTTATAAAACTATACAGTCCATGACGATCATTGTTCAATGCACCATTGTCCAGCTGAAAAAAAAAATTAAACAGAAGATGGTAATTTCAATTTCAATGATTTAAAATACCTTGATTTTAAGGCTGATTCCTTACTGGCTTTTAGAAACAAGCAATATCTGACACTGTATAACCGCAGCAGTAGCATCAAAATACAAGCAACTCAGGTTTTTCAAACTGTATACCTGAATCTTGGAAAACCTAAATTTTATTATACACTGAATTCAGATATGATTTAAATCAGTCACACAAAATTTCAGATTTTCATCTTCATGGCTTATATCAAAAATGCGTGAATTATACTTCACTCTTATCGCTCTAGAGCAAGCTCACAATAATTTCATGTAATACAAACATTTCATTTAATCACATACATTTAAAATGAATGAACCGTGCAGGCTAGTGAGGTTGTGTGCCATTCCTCTCCACCTGAACATTACCTCTCCTTTTGTCTCTACAACAGTCTCAGTCCAGCTTACAGGAGCATGCACAGTGACACTTCCTGAGACTTCATTTTAGCTCTCAAATAGAAAACAATCATTTTCTTTAAAAAAAATACCTGAATACTTAGAAATACAATGACATGAAAAGTAACATTGAGTTCTACTGAAATTACTCAAAGAGATGCTGTGTACTATAGCCTAATTCCCATAATGATATGGTTTCAAATAAAGAAATGATAGGTGTATATATACTAGGTGTACACACACTGCAGAAGACATTCTATTAACACTACAAAACTAAAGTATGTAAATAACAACAAAAAAAAACTACTTACTACTAGTGTCATGATGATGTTAGATTCACAAGCGGTTTGCAGTACACATTCAGCTCTACAATACACAGTACGAGAAGTCATGTTTGGACTTTGCAAAATGGATTTACTGCCACACATGGGCGCAATACATGGCTAAAGTTCACTAGACAAATATGCACATCATCTTCAGCACACGCAGCCAGTTATTATACAGTCAACAGTAATTTTTCAAATTCAGCTTGTTTTGAAAAAAATAAAAATAAGGAGGGACCATGTAGCACAGTACGAATGTAGACGATAGTGGATGATAACAGTAGTTTTAGTTAGTTAGCATGGCTGTTCTGGATATCTTTTTTTCTCTTCAAGGCACAAGAACACTGGGAGTGTTTGTCCAGAAAAGGCCCCGAAGTTAAGGTGCATCTGGGCCCTCGGGGATCTCTTGAGTCCCCATGTTCACAGGGTGATCTGGGCACAGTGGTGTTTCAGCTTGCAAGGCAACACTCCTCGGTTTAGCTGGTAAAACTCCACCAACTGGATCAAGTCGGTGAAACGTGTGTGACCATCATCCAGACTGTAGAATAACTCCCCTTCATCATCCACCTGCAGTAGGGTATGCACACGCATGCATACATGCACATCCACACAAAAAGGAATCACACACAAGAAATGGATGACTTAATAGACAATAAGGCTCAAATTTGGAGATACTTTTGGGAAGATAAATAAAAAACATTGTATGTCCAAACAGTGGATTGTACTCACAGGTAAGATCTGAAAGTGTTTGATTTTTTGCATGTGACACAGCGACAGTACAAATGTCTTAGGGTTGCTTTGGCTGTCCCTCAGAAGAAATACTCTGAAAACAAAAATAAAGCTATTATCTCACTTTAACCCTATTTCAAAATCTCCTAAAATAAAGACAACATTTTTTATTACATCATGTGCCATTTGCCAGTACTTTAAAAATAGACAAAGGGCAAATTGTCCGGTCTATAAGGGACCACTAGATAATATTGCTTCAGCTCCAGCTCCCTTGTTTTTGCATATATATATGTATGTATATATATATATATATATATATATATATATATATATATATATATATATATATATATATATATATATATATATATATAAATAAAATAAAGGTACGTTTAGATGTTGTGATGATACAATAAATCTAATGTTTGTTGTGTCTTCGTAAAAAGACTTCTGTCACATTCTACGGCGGTAAAACTTGGTAACGTTATAGGATATTTTGTATCATATATAATCACTGCTCATGCACCAAATGCAGTAGGCCCAGAGGTATACACTGCAAGAAGGGGTTTCTAAAAAAATAAAAACACTAAATCGGAAGGCAAAGGTACTCAAAACAAGTCAAATTATCTGTCCATGCAGCAAGATAATTTCATTTGAAAAGCTTTCTTGATTTAAGATTATAGTGTAAGTTGAACACTCTTAAAACAAGTTTTTTTTTATTTTGGTGAGAACCAAATAATTTGCAGTGTACAGTACCTACACTAATAATCCTAATGTATGTAATGACATAATGTAAACAGAAAAGAAAGGAGTATAACTGCTTACCCATCGATATGACCCTGTTGAGTAATTAGACGCTGAGCGTCATCCCGAGACAGTTTGCCGTGGAACCAGGACTGAGTCAAGTGGAGGGCTTTAGCACAAAGAGAAACAATTTATTGTTTATGTTCTATTTCTCTTGTGTACAGGTGGCAAATCAAAATAATAATAAAAAAGTGCCCCACAAACCTATGTTTGACACTGAGCTCTGTGATGTGGAGGGGCTCCCGTGGCCGCTCAGACGGTGGCAGCTCTTCCTCTATGGGAGAAATTAGTTACAGCCTCGATATTAGTTAAAGTAATGTTAATACATAGATAATTTATCCAGTCTCTTGCCTTTGTATTCTAAACAACAACTTAGGTGCTTGCAACTCTTGATCTTATAAGCTTTATTTTGTTGCGTTAAGCTCCTGTGTGTATGAATATACTGTTGTATATTCAAATAGCTATGCTAATACTTAAATAACGTTTGTTACACTGGACCTTCCCAAATAGGATAAGGTTGTAAATTGCATGAGCCCATTATGACATTTGAATATTTCCTTCTTAGATTCTCGAACACTTAAATTCGTCAAAATGTCCGGAGTGCTTGTTTTCACTGGGTGACACCCTGACTTACCCTCCATGACAGGCCTTCCTCTACAGCCACAGACAGCGCCTCAGACGGGTTCTCAATTACCCGGCTTTTTTGGCCCGAAAAATCCATGGCCACCAGTGAACTCTCTGAGATGCTTCTCTGAAATTGCAGACATACATTGAAATGTTAGGTCTGTAATGACTGTGAGAGTTTGTTTGAATAATTTTTTATTGTTATATATATTTTGTATTTATTTTCCTGTCCTTTGGGTATTTGTTATACTGTGCAATGGAAGCGGACTTAATTTTGCCTTCTTATGGTATTATATTGCCATCTAGTGTCTGAGTAACGTGACTCCATCTTCATCATTTCTGGATGATTCCAGACAGAAAACTCCATTGAAAAGGGATTAGAGTGGCTTTGAAAAGAATGACACATGGGCACATTTTAGTCCTTTAAGCTGCCATATAGTGAGTGGCTCACTGCACACACTCAAGAAAATTCTTCTTATCAGGATTACCAAGAAGCTTTTAAATTACCACATTTGTTCCTCTACTACCTACTAAGCTTACAATTTAAACGAGTGGTCAAAACAAAGTGAGCAGGGTTTACTTTGAGGATAGAGGCATTCCCGCCTGTGTCATTTACTCTATCGCAATTCCAGTGATGAAATACCAATCATTGCTTGTTAATATGTTACTTAATATTGTATAGGAGTACAGCTTTTATTTACTTTGTAGTGATGCCATGAAACTGTTTTCTCGATGTAGCATGTTAAGCTAAATCTGTCAGGTAAACCACAGAAGCTTCAGCAGCCTGACCCTGCATTTGGAAGATGCATGTACTCCCCTGTCTTTCTAGCTAATTCTATTAGTGAGGCTGTTGGTCACATATGCCCCTTCAACAGCATAGAAGAGGTGATGAGTTTTTAAATCTGAGAACAGCTGATTACTGCGTATTTTTAGAAAGTGGAGGGTTCATGATCATCTCCAAAAGCCATAAATAGATTGGGTTCACTGCTGCAAAAACACTCCCAGTAGAGTCTTGAGGCTATTATGAGAAACCAAACCGCCATTAACACAGGGAAGGTGCCTAATTTTTCCTACACAATTATATGACTATACTGCTATGTGTTGGCTCAAACACATTTTTGAAGCATAAAAACTTATCTTTAAAACGGCATTATTTAATTTTGGTCACCTGGAAACAAGCTTGAAAAACAACGTTGAAACCATTGTAACCTATTACCTTACCTATACAATATTCAATTTACTTTTAGCATTAGTCTAGTCTCCAGGTATTATCAGGTATTATATTAAAGTGGATGTATCAGAGCTTTTTGGCTAAAAATTAAGATGCCTAATTTGGCTAGAAATAAGGCTGATGAGCAGTTTGTGGGCTGAAACAATGTGCCAATGTCAAAAGAGGCTAGAAGCCCTCACAAGGCGAAGTTGAGGCCAACTGCAGATTTGGTGTTAGATTTTTTATTTTAGTTTGTCACTATGAGAGTCCTATATCACAGTCTTGAGTCTTTTAAGTCATAGATTTACAAAGTACATTTCTAAAGTGAGAATGTAACATTTTCAGTATTTTTCAAGTAAGGGACATGACATAAAAATAAGACCTTCAACTTACCATTGGGGACACTTTTTGTTTCTGGTGTGGCTGAATGAAGTTTTGGTACAGTTCCATTCCATACTGAAACACAACATTGAGCAGCATTTTAAGTTTTAATCCCGAATATCTATTACATGTTAACTTTAAAAATACTTTCAATAAACCTGGAGTATAGTGATAAATAGGAGCAGATACAAATAAATCGCAGTGTGTTGTGCTTTACTATAGATTATTTATAGACCAGCAGGAGAGTGACTAATGCTCTAAGTGTATCCAGCAGATATCCAGACAATGAACACATGCTGCTTCTATAAAAAGTAAGAGTGCTAATCCACCTTCACTCAATAGATTCCCTTGACCCCTTCCCAAAGCTAAATCTTATTCTAGCACTGACTTAGCATTTCTTCTCTTAGACATCACCAGTTAGTAATCAGCAAGCCAACCTTTAACAAGCGCATGGCTGTGATCCAGCAGGTCCTGGTCTGCTCATCATCCGCACAAAGCAGCTTCAAGTCTCGGACTGAACTACACTTTGTGGGCTGGAGAAAGAAGGTACAAGGAGAAAAAAGGAGTTCAGCATGCTGGGAATCAATACTCTACTTCTGCTCCTTTAGTACAGTTTTGACATTTCTAGAAAGTGAGGGTACCTTAACACAGAAGCCATAATCTGTAGGTGCTCCATGTAGTTTTTTGGCTGACAACACTGTGTAGACATCACTGTCACTGAAGTCTGCAATGAACTGGAGATGCCTTGGTTCCTGTAAACAAAGAGGTCTTCATAAAACAAAAGTACAGTATAGATATAAATGCAAAATCAAATCAAAGTGTTGGGTCTAGTATTCATCTGTAAATGTATGAACAAATGTACAGTATGTAAGGGATGAAAATGGGCAAAAGTGGTAAAGTGCCACCTTTATATATTTGAATCAAATCAGGCTTACAGTCTAATATTTTTGAGCAAAAGAAACATAATAGCTCATTTAGAACAAAAGGTAGAGCGCAAGTAAATTTAAACAATGTATGAGTATCAATAAATAGTGTTATCAGTCATTCTGGGTGTGGTTAACCTGTAAATGCATGACAATGATAATGATAGAATTAAACATACATATATTGAGACAGTGTGAACACCCACATTGTGCCAAAGATAAATTTCCAAGAAAGTAAAAAGCACAAAGATTACCATTGTTCTGCTTTCATGTGACGCACCAATCCCACTTCTTTATTTAAAGTAATGCCACAGCCGTTAGTGTCTGTGCTGACTGACTAGTGGTGGTCAGAAACATTTTCTGACCACAAATGAATGGTGAACCTGCTGGAGTAAAAGTGGGTGCCACACCAAAGCCCTCCAGCACCCAACAACAAAAGGTCTACTGTTGTAGAAAGTAGTTGTGGTGGCAAGACTGGTGCCTAGGTATAAGCTTCACTTGTCAGCAGCTTTGAGAGTCCTGTTTCTGCCTGGCTGACATGCCAGCTGACCTAAGGAAAATCAAGCTCAACCTGTTCCACTCTCTCTCACAGCACGATTGATAAATAAACAGATGATGAACTGGTGACCCCAACAGAGGACTGGGATGTAGCTTCTTAGATTAAGCCATTAATTCAAGCAAGATGACAGACATATACATATCAGAATAACATTGCATGCAACGGAATGGTTTTAATTCTATGCAACAAATAACCCATGTAGTTCTCCGCTTTTGATATTGCTTTTGAAATTTCATAAAATGCAGACAACATTCTGTTGGCGAGTCATTTTGTTTTACTGACCTTGGAAGTTCCCTTATTGGAGTAATAAAGCCCTGACCTCCGCAGGACAAAATAAAACTTCTTCCAGGACTTCCTGCTTTGTTCTTTGGCATGTAGGTGTCCATGTATCTCTGGACAAGTGCTGGAGTTGAGAAAGGTCTGTATTGGGTAGAGAAATATTTGTCCATAGATGGGTGTGTGTGCAGTTTACTCTTAAGGTAACACAGGACATTCACACAGAAGGTTAAGAGCCTCGCAATAATTGACACTCAAGGACAAAGAGAGTGCAATGTAAACATAATGAATTTGATACCTGTATAAGCTGAGAGTGATCCACCATCCCATTGGCTTCACTTGATATAGTGACCATGTGATCCGGGAAAAAGTCCTACCAATATGAAGCAACATTAGTTATTAAAACAAGTTTTTAAACTCCTCAACCCACACAGTTGTGGGAATACAGTTGGTCGGTTCAAAGAGAGGCTTTCCCAAGGCAAAATGATGTGTATGAACCCATCACCATATATACAGTATGATGTTATCACAAACTCACCAGGGGTTTCCTGAAGAATTCATACTTGGCATAATTCTTCCTAAAATACAGGCGGCAGTCTGTGTCCATTCCCCAGCTTGATAGTACCTCCATAACAGACTCATGGTCTTCAATGGTTCTCTCTAATGAGACCAGGAGGAAAGAAAATCAGGTAAAGTGGTTTTTACCTGTCTATGGATAAAAGATGATGGCTGAATAGAATTGGCTGTAATGTCAAAACAAAGTAAAAAGCATAAGTTGAAATGTTCTTAAAATGATAATGCAAAGACATCTGCAAAAGATTTCCTGGCAAGAGTTGTATTGCTTTGTTTCGAAGCACAGAGTTTGGTTATTAACCTTATGTCAATGTGTAACCTCTGGATAAATCAGTACAATATCACCATTAATCATTTCCTAGACCTTGAAATGATTGAACAAATAAATGTTTTTCCATAAGGTCAACAGAAAGCCATGTAAAGCAGCTTTGAACAACATCAGGGAAAATGCGTCATCAGACAACAAGTAACTTTTCATGATTTTCATGGCATATAATTCTGAAAGGATTTCTTTGAATAAAAATGTATGGATATGAACTCTTGAGAGCTGTGCAAAAAAGCTAAACTAAAAAGCTAAAACTACAATCTAATTACTGTGAAAAACATGTATCTCCAAATGCTTAACTTTTTTTCTAAATTTGTTGGGCTCTTAAATTACATTAGCTCAGGGTAATTTTGCAAACTCACAAAGGAGCATTTAATTGGTTAGTTTATTTGTAAAAAGTCAAATAACATACTAAATACATGGTTTTTACTGGAAAGCAATTATATGTGGGCTTTTTGTTAAAGGATTGATGACAGGAAAAAAACATATGGATGAATTTTGTAATGTGTGCAATAGTATGAAAATGCAGCTGAGAAATGTATTATGCAGTCATATTTTCTCCTAGCAGATCAGTGTTAATATATCATTGATAAAGTTAATATATTTAATGACAGCTTTAATTAATAACTATATTTTATGTCATGCATACACTATTCTTGAATGCAAATGTAATGTGCATTTAATACATACAAATACTTGTCACGGTATGTTACATAAATGGTTACAGCTAATTATTTGATACAGTGCATCAATACAAATGTTCCTTAGTAGTATCTAAAGCAAGCTATTTCTGTAATAAAATGAAACGCCCTCAATTAAACTTGGTGTGTAGCTTTCAAACAATACCTGTCAGTTTAATAGCTGGTGGTGCTTTAAATTAAAATGGATAAAACCAGCAGCAGGTAATGTGGCTTGGAAATGTAGACCTCACAACAACCTTTTGCATTCCACAACAAAAGCTATGCAGACAATACTAATAGGGCTGAAAAATATATGTGAGAGAGGAAATCTATAAACCCCAAAGTAGACAGTAATTGACTTTATACATGTACTGCACTACCTTTCTCTTAATTAAATGCCAATGGAGGATGATTAATAATATGTTATGCAAGGAAGATATATAAATGATGCTCACACTGACTAAGACACAATCAGTACCAACATTAGCACCCCTTATAATAAACACAATGTGATTAGGCAATGAATTGGTTTAGGATTGAACAAAAACAGAGGAAGGTGCTCTGTTCCACTCAAACATCTACACGTCACCACCCAGCTACCTACTGCCATTCCTCCCATCAAATCAAGGAAACCCATAGTTTTAACATTAACATCACATTGTTAATACTAGGCTGGCAACCATATAAATCTGCAAGCTCATGTTTTATTTCTTCTGGCAGATAGCTCACATTTGCCATTTGGTCTGATGTCAGGCTTTAGCTTAACACCAGTGCATATTATAAAAATGTCAAAGTCAAACATGTATATTTTGACTAACAACACTTAACCCCATATTATCTTAGACTCACAACTTTTGGAGATTTGATTGTGATACTGACGATGCCGTTATGAGATTATTAAATTGTCATAAAAAGATGCTAATTTTACAGAAAACAACATTTTACCTATTCCCAGATGAGAGATGCGTTCAAAAAGAGTCCAGCTGTGGTCATCAATGCAGTGGTTCTTCAAGACAAACAGCTGGCATATGTCCCGGGCAGTGATGTCACTGGGAACCTCTACTGCCCTGCTGGTGTTATCTTCATTATAAACTTTGATTACCTGAAACAGAAGCAATTTATTAACAACCATTGCAACCTAACAGCAGGATATGATACTTTTTACTTTCAAGAAGCACAAGCAGTGTTGCTTTTGAAGTTATGCAATGAACAGCATTAAAGGTGAGGCAAAGTATCAGACAAATTAATCAGTTTGACCCACATACACCAGTTAGGTAGCTCATGCTTTAAATTGTAGCAACAAAACATTTAGAAAATTAGAGTTGACGAAAGCCCTACAAACTAAAGATGAAAAAAATGTTCAAGGATGTAAATATTTGAGCTTCTGAAGAAAACGGTTTGCAATACCACATTGAGACATCAAACACTTAAAAAATTAATCCATCTGAAAATAGAACTTACCCCCCTGTTTGGAGCCAAGCAGAGATCTGAGTTTGGACAAGATCTGTAGCCTATGCAAGGCTGACTACACAGCATTGCAAAACAAAGCTTTTGTAAGAAACATAAAAACATGCGTCTGACCGCACTGTGAGTGTCAGCTGGGAAGCACGAGTCTCTCTCTCTCTCTCTCTCTCTCTGCTGCAGTGGAGCTGAAAGAAGGCAATTAGACAAAACTGTCTCTCAGCACAGCGCTGTCCACATATCTGTATCGCCGGGGCTTGATATAAAATCACCTGCTACCTTTCTCCACCACTAAACAATTTGCTCATTCACTGGAGACCCATTTAGACATGTAACTCACTAGGTTGGACTTAGTAACATGTCCGTATCACTTTCAACACAATACTAGTCTGAAGAGAGAGACCGAGAGAGAGAGAACTTGCACGTTTTGCATTGCTTTCTAAGATCACTGCAATAAATTATCTCAATCTTCATCTGTTATGCTCAAAATCAGACTTAGTAAACTAGGAAATACTATAAAAAAGCCCTTTTTAGGTTGTTGAGGAGATCGGTCTCCTCAACAACCTACTTTCCTATCCCAAGAATTAAAGTTTCCCAGCTATAAAGGGACATTAATGTAAAAGTCACCTTTGTCTGAATGACAAAAATCACTTTAAGAAATAGATGAAGCCAGCAATTTAACATTCTCCGTGTCTAAAAAAGGGCTTAGGGGGAGGAGAGAGAAACAGAGAGAGTCACAACCCCCTCTCCATTCACATTCACACGTCCATGGCAAGCAGAGCTCCCAGCATAATGCCCTGCAAGAGCCCACAGAGCAATTACAAAAGCGCTGGTTAAATGTAATGCTAGTTGGGTCAACTCAGTCTAAAGTTGACCGAGATGGGTGCAAAGAGGGGGCACGGAGGGAGGCACAGTGAAGACCAAATGACTGTCTCTTTTCTTTTCTTTCAATGAGTGGTGGTTGTTTAAAGTCTGGCAGGGCAAGCCTGATTCCTTTTGTGGAGAGAAAAGAGTTCAGCGCTGCCCAGCAGGGCTGAGGTTTGAGCCCTCAAGGAGCCATCAGCCAATGGGTTCCTCCAGCTATGACACCATCTCTTAGTGTAAACCAGTTAGTGTTTAATTAGCTCGCTTGGGGCCTTCAGACAAATATCTTTGCTTGTGTGAGTCCACAAAGACGAGGGCCTACATTAAAACAGATCACTCCAGCAACAAGGATTTTAATATAGTTAACACTGCCGGTTAATTAACTCAAATCTTTTAAAATAAAATCAGAGACAAAGACAATAACAGCTGAGAACAACAGTGCAAAATAGATCATAGATCATAAAAAGGTATGTATTTCCTGCACTGCTGGTGACAACTGTGTCTAGCCTGGGCTTCTGTTAAGCTGCTGTGAGGAAGTGGCTTTCTGAGAGTTGGCCAAATCAAATTATTCAGGCATCACATTTCACTAGGAACAGGGTAGGGTTTGTTAGATGGTAAGGAAACCTTTTTGGTACATTAGCATTGCAGATATACTTGATGTTTGCATTATGTAACACTGAAAACTGAAAATAGTATAATTAAATTTCTGCAAATTTTAGTTTGGATATTGAGAACACAAAAAACACATCCAAACCAAAGAGGGCAGGTGCTGAGCCAAAAATGTGAAAATCATTTAATAACTAAATAAATAGCTTGCATACTGTAGAGGTCCAAACCTAGGTGACGTTTTAAGAAGACACACATTGACAATGAATGAAAATCTAAACCATTAAATTAATCCATTCCATTCCTCAAACCGTAAACTCTTCTACATACAACAGCCTATTACATGACCATTTTACAAGAAAAGGAGACACGGAGACTACACAGTGTTACACAGCAGGATTTTATGTTATAAATTATATTGAAGTTTTGTAAAGACCTATGGCAACTCTGAGGGAGCTAATGTGTTCAACAGCTGAGACACTGCATTCAAAATGTTGCCCTGGTGCTTCATCAGTCACAGCTTCAGGGCTGTGTGGCAAAGACACAGCCAGATAAATTCACACAAAGGCATGCACGTTCTATTTAGAAAGGATCAGCAGAAACACCATCCCAGCACCATGCTGTGGGGGTTGCATCTCTGCAGTAGACATTGGAAGAATTGTAGAGGCATCATAAATGCAGCAAAAACTATTGAAATCCTGATGCAGTCTACAACATTCCCAATCATAAAGCAGTGCTTACTTTATATTTCCTAAATATAACATTTTTAAAAATGTGTTTTAACAATGTAAATTATGTTTATGTAAAGTTTGAAAATAGAGTAAGTTAGAGGCATGGTGACGTGTGGTAGGGCATGGGAAGTGTCCTGATGTGACACATGGTCACTGACCATGTTACTTCTGCTGGAGACTTCTGGGTGGACATCAGAGCCTGTGAATTTAAGTGCTGTCTCGATGGTTACGGTGATAGTGTTATTTCTTGTAACATTTGCATAGTTATTATCAATTATTTGTGGGTGTTTGTCCGAAAATTGTGCTCACGTGGTTTGCTATCAAAAACTATTGAAGTACTGCTCGGCAGGTTGATTTAGATTCATTAATTAACTTGTCATGCAAATATGTACAGAAGGTTATTTCCAAAGTATGGATTGCTTAAGTCATAGTTTTTATTTTTATCGTTACTATAATTGCCTGTTCACCATGCCCACTGCTATAATTATTATGAATCATATTTCTGTATATTTGTATCTGTGTCTCTCACCCCCATACTCTTTAGTACATCAACAGTCTGATAATAACTCAGAATGTAATTACTTTTACTTCCACAAACGAATTACTGTATCATTATACTTTTTTTTTTTTCTTTTTCAAAAGGTATTTGATAACATTGAGTGGAAGGCACTGTTAATAATTGGTAAGAGTTTCTAATGAATGGCCAGGCAAGGTAGCATGCTGTGTGAACGGCTGATATCTTTATCAGCAAACAGAGAGCTGCATTCATCAGCACGTAACCCTGATCCAAATGTACACATGCATTCACCCGAAAAGCATTCATGTCCGCCTATGTCATGTCATTCTAACAAACCTTTTATGTTGCAATATGCAAAAATAAAGAATGTTACCTGGAAAGTTAGTTCTCTGTTAGACTGCCCTTTAAAAAGGTTGTTTAACTATAAATATGAGGTTGGTTTTTTTAATAGTTTTGGTTGCAGCAACGCTAAAGTGAGATGTCACTTTTGAAATATGTGACTGCTACATTACAAAGCAATGGTACAAAGGTCAACCTCACTGGAGGAGATACTGGATAACAATTTATTTTCAAAGTGCATCTAGAATGTGTGGATAGTTTAATTTTGATATGACTGATTTTGAACTGCCTGAATAATACAGAGCCTTGGTGACTAAAGGTGCGATTCTTCACTGATCTCCCGATTTGATTGCAATTATCATGACAGCGATTTGATTCGATATCTCACTGCGTCACAATGTGTTAAATACATTTTTCTATTAAAGCCATAGAGGATATTTGACTTGACAGGATTAGATTTGACTTGACAGCATTAGATTAGATACTGTATACTGATACTGTATAGTTCAATATAATACAGTTTTCTATATTACTTAATATGGTTATGTTTCATTCAAAAGTACCGGTAGTAAGATAAACAATCTTTCATTTAACAAAGTCTGAACACAGCGCAAAACTCTGAACACAACCACACACACCTAAAACAAAACATTCTTCAATGCTCTAATAGAAAATAAATTGGATATATAAAACTACAGCACTGAGCACATGGCATTTCCTGAATGTGCAAAACATAACAGAATATGTAAACAGGAATGTTGTTAGGCCTACATCCCAAATGAGGTCAATGGGGAGTTAACGTAAATAAGTGTAAATGCATGGAATACAAATTGCTGGCAACAGTTTTTTGTTGTTGCTTTTTTTTGTCTGCAGCTTCTTCTTCTCTGGTTGCACACAATTAAAAAGAAGTAGAAGAAGAACTGCAATGTGTCGGTCCTGTCGGTACACGATCCGTCCTACCTGCACGATCCGTTCTGCGCATGTGCAATATGTTTGCGCACGCGCAGATGATAATCATGATGTACGAACATTTACCAGGGATTTATGGCACTGCACGATCTGTTCCACAGTAGCGGTCTGCTGTTAGCCTCCACCGGAAAGCTAACGCCGTTAGTTTAGCTAACAGCTGATTTGGCTAACCGCTAGCTGACAGCTAGCTGACAGCTTGATTCAGCCTAAAATAACGTTACTCAAACTAAACAGTGGGAAAAGCAGGCTACAGCTAAATTAAGACTTTACAGTAATAATAAAGACAAGTATTGAGTGATTGTATTTTAAATGAGCACAAGTAAAGTAAAACTGACATAACAGCTGTTATATATTTAAACGGTTATTTTAATTTCTGAGGGTCTTTAACATGCTTTCTCAGCATAAATGTTAGCTGAATTAGCTGTTAGCTAAACTAACGTTAGCTTTCCGGTGGAGGCGAACAGACTTTCTTTAACTGTCTATGGGAACAGATCGTGCAGTGTCGTAAATCCGCGTTCATCATGATATCATCTGCGTATGCGCGAACATATTGCACATGCGCAGAACGGATCGTGCACCGACAGGTCCCATAGACAGTTAAAGAAATTGACCAACTTGACAACGTAGATGTGACGTGAGCAACGTGTGTGAAAGTTGAAAGTCTTCTGGTAGCTGTGCCAATAGAAATCTCAATAATTCCCAATTTTGCAGAGACGGAGAGTGTAGATATATGTTAGGAGATAACATAGGCACAGGCTAATTATTGCTAACTAAAATGCTAATTAACATTAGTATTTAAACCTAAACAGCTAATGGAAGTCCAAACTGTCTGCGAGCTTACCCTATACTATACGGTGATTCCTCTACTGTGCGACAGTCGCGGGGCATGACATGACACAATCATTAGCCTATTTTTTACAAAAACGTCTGCTACAAGGTAATGGTCATGTTTCTTTAGAAATAAACAATGGACAAATAGAGTCTTTAACGCTTCAGATGTAAAGTTATGTACTGTCAAAGTGGCGGCAAAATGAACGGCAGTTAATGGAATGCTAATGGCAGGTGATGGCTTGGTAGCATCAAAATGACGCCATAGGGAGCTTCGCTTAGAGAGGAGAGGCTTACCCCCTTGGTAGGACCCGTCTACGCTCTGCGTCTCTGCTGATTAGGAACGATTGAGATTTCTCTTGGCACAGCTACCAGAAGACTTACAACTTTCAGTCACGTTGCTTATGTCAAGTCTATGTCGTCAAGCTCAGTTGGAGGCTGCGTAGTAACGCTCAGCCATCACCGGAAAAGTTCTTTTAATACTTTATCTTTCACTGGTCTTTGTCCAGAACAACGGGACTGCTGGTCCATTACTTTAACTGTCTATGGTCTGACCCCTGTGTCCGTGAGCCGCAAACTGAGCTCATGAGATGTAAGCATGGACGTGAATGAGTTGTTCTCCCTAAAAAAAGTTAGCTCATAGTAAATAGGTTGATACGGAGTGCCGAGTATTTAACCAAACATGGACGTATTTATTTACTGAAGTCAAAGGTAAAGCTATGTGCTTAGTTTGCGGAGAACAAATTGCTGTATTAAAGACATAATTTGAATCGCCTCTAATAAACACGGAAAGAGATACAACAACTTGACTAATGCAGAGCGGGCAAGGACATCTGAAGCTTTGCTAGTTAAGCTGCAATCGCAACAAGGCTTTTTTTCTTTCTTTTTTTTTTTAACCAAGACCAGCTTTGTGATATCCTACAAAATTGCCAAAAACAGTAAGCCATTTTCTGGAGGGGAGTTTATGAAAGAATGTTAGGTAGTCTCCGCTGCGCTAATATGACCACAGAAAAAAAAAAAGAGGCATTTGAGAACATGCTGCTTTCCAGGCGGCACTTTTTTATTATTATTGCTGCCTGACATAAAATTAATATTGAGCAGAATTAAGTTGAGTCATTACTGGGAATTCTATGTAAACTGGGAAATGTAAAAAACAACAATGAAGGGTTTGTGATGACAGTTTTCTTTAGTTTTAGCAGCTTGAACCTACTATAACTATAGTACAATGTGCTCCAGGCAGTGTGGATTTTTTGATAAATTTAGAGGATTTGAGCCTGGCATGTTATCCTGCTAGAAGTAGTCGATAGAAGACGGGTACACTGTGGGCATAAATGGAAGGACATGGTCAGCAACATTATTCAGGTAGGCTGTGGCACTTAACTGGTACTAAGGGGCCTAAAGTGTGCAAAATAAAATACCCCTAACACCCTTACAGCAAAAGCCTCGTCTGTTGATACAAGGCAGGCTGGATCCATACTTTCATGTCGTTTAAACCAAATCCTGCCCCTACCATCTGAGCTCCTTGCCCATCCACCAGCAAACCCCTCAGCCAGCGGAGTTTGGCCAGCAAAGGAGCAGAGTGCTTTGGGTGCTGGCAACATGAAAAAAAGTCAAACATTTGTGTGTATCAGTCTATAATACGACACTGCAATGACACAACTATACTTTAACAAGAAGTTGAACAGATGTACAGTACCTAATAAAGTGTGAATGTACAGTCTTGTTGAACATAAACACCTCTATTAGACCATCTTATCTCAAGGACAGGACAGAGTGAGCCACTTTTCCAATTAAACTGCTCCGATTTAACCTTGAACTGCACTCCCACAGCTGCAGCTCTATCACAGAGTGGTGGTGAGGAGTTGGCCTCCAGCTTTGTCTATCTTAGAAACACTGAGAAATGTCCTCCCAGCTCCTCACTGTAACAACACTCATATCAGACTTTCTCTCTCTCTCTCTCTCTAATGGCCAAACCATGTGCTATTTACGCCTACAGTAAATGGCTCCCAAATATTAGCTAAGCTACTGGTGCTTAGGGTGCTAAAACAGAACGGGACCAACTGGAAATACAAAGTTATGGCCACAATTCTATTTGTTTTAAAGAGAATCCAGCATGAATCAATGAGGTTATGAATTTCAACAGCAGATAAATGTTACCAAACTACAGATAAGCTTGCTGGATAGCTCTAGTTACTTTACACAGTAAAATTAAAATACATATTATCTGGCCAAATTTATATTCTGCTGAGCTTGTTGGGATTGGATTTGCACACCATATTTGATTCAGAGAGAGGATACTTGAAGACACTTGAGGTGGCTTGTTGAAAATTAAAAAAAAAAAAAATCTATCATTACATTGCAGTGTTGCCTCTTTATAAAACCATATGGATCTCTTACTACCTATATGGTTCACAAAGAGGTGCACACAACATTGTAATTTTAGTTCGTCAGATGATTTACATTCCAGGTTGCCCCTGTCTGTAACAAGTTATTTCATTGTTAGTACAATATTCAGGTCATCGCCCTCATGTCAAAGTAAATAAGACCAAGCCATCATAAGATGGAAGGCAACAATCTATTAATCCAGAAGAAATAATGGAGCAGTTTTAAAAGAGGAGCAGGCTGGAGTTAAAGAACATACATTATATTGTTGTTGGACCGATGTGTGAACATTAAGAAATCTTAGAAATGGCAGAACCTAGACCACCATTAGGTACTTCCTACCAATGCAAATCCCTGCTCCACATACATTATATAAAAAAACACCACAAAATGTAATATTCTGACTCAACATGTGGGCTTTTATTTTGTTGGCCATTTTCCTGATCAAAGTGAACTGCAATTAGTCTAGGATAAGCTGGCTAAACTCTCGGTTTAAACACCATCTTTTACCATCAAATGACATTTCATCTGTGTCAAATTTCATTCCGATGTGTTTCACAAAAATGTAAGATAACATTTTTGAAGAAACAATAGCACAGGCAAACTAGTAAGCAGAATATAAACATAAATGAAGAAGAATACTTTGGAAAGTTGGACACATAGTGAGCCCTTACATAATGCTAACAAGGTTGAATCTCATAAAATGCCTTCTACAAAGACAAAACAAATTTAGAACAATCTGCAGACATGAACAGAAGGCAGCACTATAATAATACAGAGAAAAATGTTTAAAAATAGTACAGAGGAGATCCATGAAAGATTCCTACCCGCTTCTGCAGACAAAGTGGTGTGATGGCAGGCAAGGTGACTCTTCTTGCATGGAAATTCATGCTTCTGCCTTTTGAGCACAATTAACTATGTGACAAATATCTGTACATAGTAACTGAAAATAAGGATAATGTACAAATCGTAGTTTTAGGAATAGTTAATAATTTAGCACTTAATACAGAAGAGCTTTGGCGACCCTTTTGGAAGCAATAGAAAATGCTGACATCCTTCACCATTAAAGTGTGAGAAACTAAGTAATGTATCCTCCCCACAACACAAACCACTCCTTTGTCCTTGGGATTGTAAAAGCTTTTTTCCTTTTCTCTACTTTTAGAAAGGTAGTTCCAATAAACAAAACTGAAAAGATTTTCTCATGAGTTAAATATACAAGACCTGAGCAAGCTACTGTTAAATACTGCACTTGAAATCAAAGTATTAAATTCTCTAATGTAAAACACAGAACGTGGGCTGAAGATTTCCCAGAAAGACCATGTTTCAGATTGTTTTTACTTTATTTCTAGCCAGACACTACACAGCTATTTTTAGTCTCAGACATAAAATACATTTCACTAAACAAACATTCCTTAGAATATTCATAACATTTTGCATATACTTTATGCATGCGGACATTAGAAAAGGATATGGGCAAAAAGTGAACATTAAACAATCCAGTTTAGATAACACAATAAATTAAAGAAAAGTTGTATACTTATAGGATAGTTTGCCTTATCCTGAAACCACATTAAGACTGCCTTGTGAGAGCTACATCAGGCCTAAGACTATTCATTTATTCTCTTGTTTCTTATTACTTTTCAGAAATGCAATTATTCAAGAATGTCAGTTTGTTGCAAGATAGTTACAGTGAGGAAAATAAGTATTTGAACACCCTGCTATTTTGCAAGTTCTCCCACTTAGAAATCCTGGAGGGGTCTGAAATTGTCATCGTAGGTGCATGTCCACTGTGAGAGACATTATCTAAAAACAAATCCAGAAATCACAATCTATGATTTTTTTAACTATTTATTTATATGATACAGCTGCAAATAAGTATTTGAACACCTGTCTATCAGCTAGAATTCTGACCCTCAAAGACCTGTTAGTCTGCCTTCAAAATGTCCACCGCCACTCCATTTATTATCCTAAATTAGAAGCACCTGTTTGAGGTCGTTAGCTGCATAAAGACACCTGTCCACCCCATACAATCAGTAATAATCCAACTACTAACATGGCCAAGACCGAAGAGCTGTCCAAAGACACTAGAGACAACATTGTAGACCTCCACAAGGCTGGAAAGGGCTACGGGGAAATGGCCAAGCAGCTTGGTGAAACAAGATCTCAATGATCCTAAGAAAGGTGAGAAATCAGCCCAGAACTACACGGGAGGAGCTGGTCAATGACCTGAAAAGAGCTGGGACCACCATTTCCAAGGTTACTGTTGGTAATACACTAAGACGTCATGGTTTGAAATCATGCATGGCACGGAAGGTTCCCCTGCTTAAACCAGGACATGTCAAGCCCGTCTTAAGTTTGCCAATGACCATTTAGATGATCCAGAGGAGTCATGGGAGAAAGTCATGTGGTCAGATGAGACTAAAATAGAACTTTCTGGTCAAAATTCCACTAACCGTGTTTGGAGGAAGAAGAATGATGAGTACCATCCCAAGAACACCATCCCTACTGTGAAGCATGGGGGGGTAGCATCATGCTTTGGGGGTGTTTTTCTGCACATGGGACAGGGCGACTGCACTGTATTAAGGAGAGGATGACCGGGGCCATGTATTGCGAGATTTTGGGGAACAACCTCCTTCCCTCAGTTAGAGCATTGAAGATGGGTCGAGGCTGGGTCTTCCAACATGACAATGACCCAAAGCACACAGCCAGGAGAACCAAGGAGTGGCTCTGGAAGAAGCAGTTTAAGGTTCTGGCGTGGCCTAGCCAGTCTCCAGACCTAAACCCAATAGAGAATCTTTGGAGGGAGCTCAGACTCTGTTTCTCAGCGACAGCCCAGAAACCTGACTGATCTAGAGAAGATCTGTGTGGAGGAGTGGGCTAAAATCCCTTCTGCAGTGTGTGCAAACCTGGTGAAAAACTACAGGAAACGTTTGACCTCTGTAATTGCAAACAAAGGCTACTGTACCAAATATTAACATTGATTTTCTCTTATTTGCAGCTGTATCATACAAATAAATAGTCAAAAAATGAAACATTGTGATTTCTGGATGTTTTTTTTTAGATTATGTCTCTCACAGTGGACATGCACCTACGATGACAATTTCAGACCCCTCCATGATTTCTAAGTGGGAGAACTTGTAAAATAGCAGGGTGTTCAAATACTTATTTTCCTCACTATAAGTACAATGCTATGGGAAAATACGTAAATAGACGGACTAAGTCCAAGTCGCTTACCTGATGTCACCACATTTTCCCTCTACTCCCTTCGAGTAGCTGCAGCTCTCAACATGACCCCCTTTATAATGGTTTTTACCTCTTGATACTTCTGCCTTAGTCTTGGAAGAAAAAGGTAAAGCCCGACAAGGAAAAAGCCATATTTCTCTGGTGACATATTGTTTGAGACGAGAGATGTGGTTCACTAAGCAATCTCATACAATAACCCATTGTTGTTCAACTTCTTTATGTCAAATCATTTCTCTTGACATGTAAAATGATCTTTTAAATTTACACACATTTGTGAAATGCACGGCACAATTTGAACGGGACAAAAAAAAAAAATATATATATTTCTCATTGACTCCCATTCATATTTCTTCTGAAAGATAGGTCCCATGAACCAGAAGTAGAAGGGCGGGACTTAGGCTCTCTATTGATTTCACTGGTTTTCAAACTGGTGGTACGGGACCTCCCTCTTGCGGTATACAGATAGAATCTCTTGATATTTAAAAAACAATACAATAGAAATACTAAAACATGTTCAATACTTAAACTATAATCAGTTAAAAGACATTTAATGGAGCATGCCGACTTATTGGGACTTTAGCTTTTTCACCGTTTCCTCCAGAGTTAGACAAGTTGATACATACCCTTCTCATCTCCGTATGACGCCCCCAGCATTAGCTTAGCCTAACAAAGATCCTGTAGGTAATTGGTTCCATCTAGCCTATTACTCCAAATAAGTGACAAAGTAACACCAACATGTTCCTATTTCCATGTTGTGATTTGTATAGTCACAGGGTGTACAAATAACAAGGTCACATGAGACACAGCCATATTCTAACCGCATGCTAACTAGGCACTACATATATTCTCAGAAAGGCGAAGCACTGCTACTTCTGCTACTTGGGCGGGGTGATTACACAGACAGTTAAAGAGTGGATTTTTACTTGGTATCAAACCAAGATCAAAAAAAAATATTTTTGAGCCAGAATACACAGACGAGGAGTTACACATTTTGGAGGTTTATAGACAAAAATGCCGAACAGACTGTTTTGATTCTCCCCTCGACCTCAAACACAGACTGGTGGTGTATATGTGGAATCCAATTCATTAGCAAGGTAAAGGCTACAGTCATGAGCGTTAGCTATAGCACCACTCATTTTGTTCTGGGGTGAAAAAGTGCATTTGTGATAGCACAGTAACATTACAGGGGATAAATAGCGGATAGCCCAAGAACAACTGCAATAGTAGTGACCACCCGTTTCACGTAATAGTGTTACCAACATTACCACTGTTACAGTAGTTAGTCCTCTGAAAACTTAACGGAACACTTACCGTAGCTGCAGTTTGTCTGGTCTGTACTATTGATGGGATGGCCGTATCCTTCAGCACATGTTTCATGGTCCGTGTGGCTAATTCCATTTTTTTATAATAATAAACCTCGGTGAAATGTTCTGAGTAAACACGATGGTTCTTGAAGTTGGCTATTTGGATCCATATCCAGAGCAAATATAGCCATAGATTCAGTGGTAAGCGTTTTTGGACGGAATTCTATGAAACATCATAGTATGGTGGTCTCCCCTGTTAATTGTTGCAGCAAACACCCATAATTGTTAACTATGCTTTTAGTATCTAGTAATTGTTGACTCTATTACTCAAACTCTGAGCAAACGGCAGGCAAAATCTCTGCTTCGTGACCGGGCTTCTCAGGTGCTGCAAATAACTCCGCCCAAGTAGCAGAAGAATAATTTATGACAATATACTTCCTAGTTAGTATGCGGTTAGAATATGGCTGTGTCTCATGTAACCTTGTTATTTGTACACCCTGGGAGTATACAAATCACAACATGTAAATAGGAACATGTTGGCGTTATTTTGTCACTTACTGTGAGCAATAGCTAGTTGGAACCAATTACCTGCAGGATCTTTGCTAGGCTAAGCTAATGCTGGGGGCGTCAGACAGAGCTACAACACGCATGGAGATGAGAAGGGTATGTATTGACGTGTCTAACTCTGGGGGATACGGTGAATAAGATGAAGTCCCAATAAGTCGGCATGTTCCTTTGAGGGAAGTGTTTGTTTAAGTAACATATTTTTTGTTTCGATATCAGCTTGCTACGTAGTTACGTTCATGAACGGAGTACACATACATCCATAATTACAGTAGTTATGAGCTGTGATGGCAAGATAGTAAGCAGCTACTTAAGCAGTGACGGAGAAGTCTCCACAGCACCTGCTTGCATCAAACGTTGCAAAACAGTAGATAGTAGATATGACCTGAGTTTTGATTCGGAAAGAACGGGGCAAAGCAGGTAATGTTACAGCGTGGCTGTGGCTGTCAACAATAAATAATGTTTTCAATAATAAACCTGCTTTCTGCGTAAACTGTCTGTAGCTGAATAGGGTAAGCCTATGCTACGCTATTTTAACGTGGGCCATAATGGTGGTACTTAGAGAGCCTAATACTTTCTGAAGTGGTACGTGGTACTGAAAGTTTGAGAAACACTGATTTATTTCTTAACTGCTAGTTAACTTGCATTTTAAGCAATTTTTTTTCTGCTAAGTTTGTGGCTCTCTACTGGACAGCACTCACAGCAGAGAGCAACGTGACACATGCCATTAAATCAATGGAACTGGCAGGTTACAGTATATCGGATGGTCTGCACACTTAATGTCAGGCAGACACACAGCTGACAACCTCCCTGGTGATTGCAGTGGAGACAGGCTTGGACATATGCTCCGTCGACAGCTGCAGAGTTCTGTCAGTCGCACAGACGCGGGCTACATGTGACCACGACAATGCACGCAGCATCTGGCTGCACGATAGGTTCAAGTCTGCAGCTGTGGTGCACGCATATGGCGTCCTGGACGGGTGAACTGGGACTTCGTTGCCTTGCCGATGATCAGTTAACGAGGGTCGGCTATCAGCCGGAAAAGAAAAAGAAATCTAAATTGGTATTACTGATTTATTTATTTAATTATCATTCTTATTTCAGTCTTAATGTTCTGAAGATACTGTGATTTTGTATCAATATTCATATAATTCTTTGGGACTACTGTATCTAAATAGGGTCATGCCATTTAAGCCGTTTAAGAAAGAGAGGGAGTGCATGAAAATTATTGTCTGATGAAGACCACACACATACAAACACATTTAGCCCTACTATGGTAATAACGTAATGTATATCTGGTTATGTGATAATGGGTTTATGCCTTTTTAATATAGTTTACATTGTAGTTGTGGTGAGAAAGCTGTAAATATGTTGGGTCACTCATTAAGCTAGAAGTGCATCCCAAAGAGGTAAAGCAGCTATGTTGCAAATGTCTGACACCGAAACCTTGCAAAGCTACAGTAAAAAGCCTGTACACTGCATTTGTCTATATTACGTTTATCTCCTCACCAAACATTGCCCTCTATTTTCTCATGAGAAGAGACAGGGAAAGAAGACCCTCCCACAACAGGCTTCATCTTTATCTGGAAACCCAGCACACTGACTTGTGAGAGTGCAGACAAGCAGACGCTGCTAGTTATCACACAACTAAAATGAATTGGAATTAATGGAGCCAGAACGATAACAGAGTACAACTCCCATAACAAAGCCAACTCCAGACACATTGTCCTTGACCATGGTTGATTCAATCAAGACCCCTTGAATGAAAATTGACTTAATGGCTACTCAAAGCACTTTTACATAGTACAGAAACCATTCACACACATTCACACACTGTGGCCGAGGCTGACGTACAAGGTGCCACCTGCTCATCAGATAAAACGCTCACATTTACACTCCGATGGCGCAGCATCGCGGGCAACTTGAGGTTCAGTGTCTTGCCCAAGGACACTTCGACATGGGAACCAACCTTCCGATTGGCAGGCAAACGCTCTACCACTGAGCCACAGAATCACTGAATTCACTGAATTTTAGATTTAGAATTTTAAAAGCATAAAATGGACCTCAGAGCTTCAGTACAGTATTTGCGTAAATGTCTTTTGTTACCCAACTGCCAATCGCTGTCACCACAAAATACAAAGCATAGTAACTGCTTTAGAGGTGCGCTGTCATGCATTTTCATTCACACTATTAAATGTTTGACTGACAAAATCCAACAAAATTGTCCTTTTAGGTGCCTGCACACACTATTTAGCGCTGTCTGCTTCTGAAAAGATCAGAAAAGAGTGTGAATACAGCCTATTTTTTTGTGTTTCCGTATTATGTGTGTTGGAAAGAGAGATATGCTACTTGACATGAACACATTCTGCGTTTGACCTATTCATATCAGACTACTCTTACAGTTTAATCCCTGGTTGTTGCTGTTTACACATGGCCCAGGTCTGCAGCTGTCATTCCCCACATCACAGTTAAATCAAAGAATAATACCAGTTTGCAGTGTAACAAAAAAAACTTAATTAAAAACTTGTCACAGCAATGTTTACATTGACATTCATCAACACAAAGAAGCATGTGTGGGCTGATTTTTAGAACCATTTGCTTTATTTGATCTCATTAGTAAATGTAAAAATTGAAAAGGATTGCTGACCTACTAAAACTCTTATTATCTACTATAGAATCAATAATAATATAATATTTTTACTGTCATTATATAGTGACACTATAGTTAATATAAAAATCTCATATCAAGTGTCAAACCTGCATCAAAGCCCAGATAGGTGCTGGGTCATAAACACAGTCAACATGTGTTGAAACACAATTATTTTTTCCCAGAACTGAAACAACATCTGAAAAGAGTAAGAGAGAGACGTAAAGGAGCTGAACATGCATCTAACACCAGATGACTTCCTATGCTGTATATAACACATAATACATGTTAGGCACACAAATTCACAAAACATAACTCTAATTCCAACTTCTCTGATTCTCACATTAAACTATTCTATTATATTGTTCTTGTCAGTGTTCAATGACGTACAGTACAGGCCAAAAGTTTGGTTACATCTTCTCATTCAATGCGTTTCCTTTATTTTCATTACTATTTACATTGTACATTCTCACTGAAGGCATCAAAACTATGAATGAACACATATGGAATTATGTACTTGGGAAACTATTTCAGGTGACTACCTCTTGAACCTCATCAAGAGAATGCCAAGAGTGTGCAAAGCAGTAATCAGAGCAAAGGATGGCTTTTGGTCTGTACTGTACCTAATTTTAAAAATTCAAATGATGCATAAGGTATGGCTTCAGTCTAGCTCTGTTTGGTCAGTAGACAGCTTTAAGAGAAATTATTCAACAGCTGAATGGAGAGATCATGAATAACTGTTTTATAAGTTTAACTGTGACCCTGAGGACCCTACTACATCTGCTCAAGAGGAGAGGCTGCAACTCATAGTGAAGAACACGTAATGGTGCATGTTGAATCTGAAATAACATCTCAAAAGCAGCAGGCATTTCCTCTGAGTCATATGGCTGAACTGAACACTCAACACCATCTGGACTCAACACACTGCCTGTGTGCTTCTTGTTTCTGGTAAGATTCCAAGCATGACTGCCCACTATATTCCTGGAGAGTGTAGGCTGTGCTAGTTAATTGGACTTCCTCAAAAAGTTTTGATTTTGCCATTGTATCATGAAAATAATACGCCACTTCTTCTGTGATCTTACGCTCAAAGCCATCTTATACTGACCTTATACACAACAATCCTACAAATATATACAGCAAGCTGATATTGAAACATTTGCTTTGCCCCGTTCTTACCGAATCAAAACTCAGGTCATATCTACTATCTACTGTTTTGCAACGTTTGATGCTAGCAGGTGCTGTGGAGACTTCTCCGTCACTGCTTAAGTAGCTGCTTATTTTTCCCTCTGCTTAGTGTCTTGCCATCACAGCTCATAACTACTGTAATTATGGATGTCTGTGTACTCCGTTCATGAATGTAACTATGTAGCAAGCTGATATCGAAACAAAAAATATGTTACTTAAACAAACACTTCCCTTAAATGGAACACGCCGACTTATTGGGACTTCATCTTATTCACTGTATCCCGAGTTAGACACGTCAATACATACCCTTCTCATCTCCGTGCGTGCTGTAGCTCTGTCTGACGCCCCCAGCATTAGCTTAGCCTAGCAAAGATCCTGCAGGTAATTGGTTCCAACTAGCTACTGCTCACAATAAGTGACAAAATAACACCGACAGAAATGTACCACAAGGCAAACACAAAGCTTAATGGGGGCTCAGATAAACCAGTTTCTCACGAGTGAAATAGCTACACACACTACACAGATAACATCTGCCTCTGCACCACCAAAGTGAACATAAAAGAACTATAAAATATATAAATTTATAAATGCATATGACACTGTTGTCAAAATCCACGCAATTGACATAGACAGAGATGACATCCTGGAAGTTTGCGATCAATACTGTATGGTGATGTAACCAAGTGGTGTCCCATTTCATAGGGGTGTGTTTTCACCCCTAGCCCTTACCCCTTGGTTTCAAGGGTTAGGGGTAAGGGGGTAGGGGTAAGATGGAGAAATGGGATCAGCCTTAAAGCCTGTGTAAAACAGAGCCATGTCACACACAAGGGTCTTGCCACAAATCAGCGAAACCATTCAAATAAACTGCAACTAAAAACACAGTCAGCTAGACAAAGTTGTTTGAGATGCCTCATGACAGATGGCACTGCCTTTTTCCTAGTATGCTCATTTTATAATCTAAGCCTGTCCTTAGTACAAGATTACTCTTTACAGATAATTCTAACTGATGGGAAAATTACTACCCAAAGACAAACTGGGAAGCTCAATGGACAATTTTCTTTATAGAAAAGTTAGAAGAGTGGGTGAGTGCTGCACAGTTGGAACAATGATGTCATTGGTTTCTTGGATGCTACTGAAAGAAGGTCAAAACACTTTGACATGAGGATTGTGACACAAAAACAGCTGTTCACTCTGAAATACTCCCTTTGTCTTCCCAATACCGCCGTTAAAAAGACTAAGTGAGAGGCTGTCAGGCCCTTGAGGTGCCTGCACAGGCCTCCTCAGTCAGATATATAAGGAGCACTTTAAGATTTGCTAACAAGGAGGCCACATTGGTGCAGATTGGGGTCAACAGGGTGTCATATTGTTCCTTCACTGAGAAACCTGAGGATTATTCTGCCATGTATCAAAGAAAAGGCCAAATCCGGGCAAATTGCTGACCTGTCTTCACAATAGGCTGGAGAGAGCACAGGAGACTTGGCAATCACTCTGTAATTTTCTGATGTGAAACTTTGAATCGTGTGAGGATGGAATCAAGTAGAAGGTTTACGTGTATGAAGTATAGAGACTACAATGTTAGATTATCAAGCAATCTTAATATAATGCAAGCAGACAAACTAATAATTTGCCAATCACACATAAATTACTAGTACAATTGAAGCTTCAGGAAAGAGAAAAGCAACACATGAGCACAGAGAGGTCTAATACTAATGATGGTCCTTGTTAACTGCTGAGCTTTGTATTTTCAAGCATTCTTATGAGTCATTGCTTTGAGCTGCCCCCTGTAGCTACACATGCATACACAAATACACACATGTATAAACACATATGCCACAAAGATACTGAAAAATCTGAAATCCACTTCAGCATACAGTATAGGGATACACATCTAGGAAATATCTAGTGGTTGACAAACCAGAGTAATTTAACAGCCCTGGAAAATGTATAGACAAAATCCATTTTGAAACCCTAGCACTTTAAAGCAGACCCATAATTGTTAGCTTTCCAACATAATGAATGTGCTCTCTTTTTAGAATTTGGCAGTAAATTTTGTAAAAAAGTACAAATCCACAGATCACAGGGTCATATGAAGTAATATTTTCCTGTGCATAATAATACATTTTCTACTGACCTGCACTGATTGGTTAAAAAGAGAGAAGTAAATAAGGTAAATGATTATTCATCACAAGTTGTGTATCATAATTTGCAGTATGTGTGTGCAAGTTGCTGTAGACTGATCTAAAAGGGGCAAGCAACACAAGCTGTAGAAAACCACCCAAAACCAAAAAAGTACAAGGAATGCATAAAGAAATGAGTTTGTCTACTTTAACGCGAATTGCAAATGTTAGCATCTTCAGCTAACTAGCTTACTATCAACAATGGTAACTTCCAAAGCCAAAGAACACATCATTAACCAACACCGTACAGTACAGTAAAAAAATTAACAAAACTGCCAAAATTAACTCAAGATCTAGACTAGAGTGAAAGCTTTTACAGGACCATCAGGAACTTCCCCATATTCAGTGCATTACAAATCACACCCCCTGTGCTAAAATTTTTTTTACAAGAGTGGCTGTTGGGCATTAAGGCATAAATACAATGTCTACATGTGGTATCAGAGGTTACACGTACTGCCCATTTTGTACGTTTTTTTAGTGGGCGCTGTATGTAGGTACAAATCTGGGCTCTCAGAAGTAATTACATTGTGCGTGTGGATTGTCGGAGTGTGTTGAGAGTATTTTTTATGTCCTCACTGGAACTAATTTACATACTCACACAACTGGTTCTACCATCTATATGACCTGAAGTTTCAGATAAATCACAAGCCAAACATCTAACTATGCATTTATATAAATCTTAATATATCCTGCAGTGCTTTTCTGGCACTTGTTCCAATCAAAGTTACCACAGCCATGCTGCCTGAGGTATCACACGGAAAAGGTTACAACAGAGGCCCTTTTTTTATTTAACTAACATGCTTCTTTGTGTCAGAAACAGGCTTTAGTTGTTAATGGAACACTCACCTGAGTTGCACTACTTTTAGTCCATGGTAATAAACATTCAGAGACAAGGGGGGAGAGGGTTGAGGTGATAAGCTCAGGGAAAGGGTTTGTAACAGGGGAAGAGAATGAATCCTCTCCCTCTTCATTGCTCCTGAAGGACAAAAAACACACATCACACACAGAAAGAAAACAGATGCCACATGAAATGTGGCAAGCATTGTTCACATCTTATTTCCAAAATCGATCAAAGTGCCAAAAATGTCAGGCAGAATGTTTTGGCAACGTGTAGAAAATTATGCAATGATCTACAATATTTTATTTAAAAAAATTGTGTAAATATGATGTGGTATTGTGGGTTTAATATCACTCACTTAAAGTATCATACTACTAATGTATACAGAAGCTTCAGTGAAATGTATCAAGCAATACTGAATTTATAGTTTGTGTGATATTGCAAGACCTGTGGAGAAATTACGGTGGAAAAATCAAGCTTTTAAAAAAATGTATACAAACAATAAATCACTTCTCTCCCCATTTTGCCCGTCAGAGTCGGTCCAGACTGTAACATCAGAATGATGTATTAGACTTTATGCTAGACTGATTTCACAACCTGTAGCTTAGAGAGCTGTTACAACATATTGCTAGTTCCTCTGTTGTGCGTGTCCTGTAGAGGAATGGGGAGTATAAATGAAGCAGGTGATAAACACACACAAGGCTGTCACTGCATAGATTTCTCCTGCTCTTAACTTCCAGACGACAGACCCAACTCACCATCAGACTTTTGACAAGATAATGCACATGTGAGCTGCTCCTGATTTCACAATATAGTAGCTAACAGACAAAAAAGCATTTGAACTGATGGCTAGAGAAAAGTAAGCTTTATTACAACAAAATAAATTTCATAATCTCAAAATGTCCTTATTATGTGTCACTCCTCACCACCCCTAAGGTATGCATCTGCAAATGGTTGGCAGTAAAGTGTAGTCAGGCTGTATGTTTTGTTCATTAATCCTAAAATGCATTGAACATGTCCTTATAGGGTTTATAAGGAACTAGCATATGAATAAATCCGGATAAAAATGGGTGAAAAGATCATCTACAACACTATCTTCAATTATCATATAGTAACAAAGAATTAGATTTCAGCACACTTGCAGATGAGAGGGCCTCAGTTTCCGAAAGGTGCTGTTCTCTGACTGACGTTTTCTTTACTGCTCTGTAAACACAGCAGTTACTGAGTTACTAATTATCTCCCACAAACTAACAGGTGCTTGATTTCATTCCAGGTCTTTAATTTCACTGCTACAAAAATACATTACACTCCATCGACAGCTGCATTTGGGTTGAGCCAATTGTGTTTACAGGTACAAAGTCTACACTACAGCTTTCAAATAGACGTCTAACTCCTGCAAATACAAAGGGTACTATTCTTCTGCAGGGCAGCTCACACTGTACAGTGTAATCACTACTTTTCAGTTTTAGTGCAAGTAAATTTATCTTAATTCAATCTTATAAACAGATTGGTCTCGTTCAGGGCAAGTGCAAAGAAAAATTAGTCATACCCCTTACAAAGCGTATTCCTGATCTTCTGGGCATTTGGTGTTGGTAAAGGAGCTCGCAAAGGGATGAGGGCAGGGCTGGGAAAGCCACTCACATTACCGTTGCCACCCTGTAAAATCTCTGCTTTCTCTCCGAGGGTTCCAGAAGTGTGTATTCCGTCCAGTGTGTTATTCATATCACTCATGTGGGCTGGCTAAATCCAAGGCATCATCTGGAGCAGAGAGAAGAGGCAAGCTGTTAGACTGGAGTGTGAGCAGAGCACAGTTAGAGCAAGCTAGCTGGCGGGGCTCCTCGGCTCACAACTCAGCAGAGCGCGCACGCACACGCACACACACACACACAAACACACACAAACACACACACCTCTGGCTCATCTGTTGCCCATGAGGCTTGCCCAGTGGGACAAAACGATCCCTCCCACCCAAATATGATCCAACACAATAAAGATATTTTTAACACAATGACTCCCAAAACAGCCATCTTTGCTCTGACACAGTAGTGTACTAATAATTGCCTAATTTGTTCAGCCTCAAGTCTTTTTTTAATATTGTTGCTTTAATTTCACTGCTTTTGTTAATTGATATAGTTATCTCGGCAAATGTGCACACAAAGCACACTTAAGCAAAGGGGATGTCTTTAGCTCAGTAATGACTCTAGGGCCGCCTGTACTATAAAACAAACTGTTCTTTTGTCATGGACTTTGCACAGGGATCCAAATTACACTTTAAACTTAGTGCACTGTAGAAGGCATGTGGTTGTACAGAGTAGCCAGCCCAGTGTATTGGTTGTGTTGTGGGCTGTGTCATTCAGTGACAGGCTCCATGCGGGGGATGGTTGGGATGATAACATCTTTTTGAAAGGTAATGTGTAACAGAGTCTGACCAGGGGAGGACAGGCTTTGGAGCTAGATAACAGGCAGCATAGGATTAAAACAATACCTCACTACAGTAACAGAAGACAAGGCTAACTTGATTACTTTTGTAAATCTAATAATCTGGTGCAGTGATGAAATCCAAGTTGATTTTACCTTCAATGGGAAGAAATTAAAAGTAAAGGAGTAGAATCTTACATCTCAAAATGATAAAAAAAATAAATAAATAAATAAAAAAAAAAAAATAAAAAACATGAATTTCATCTTCCTGAATTTAGGGCTGGGAAATATGGCCAAAATACTTTCTATACCAATAAAAGGTAATTTTAATATATCTCAACAATACTAATCAAGATGTAGCATGTTTTCTGGTAATTCAATAGATAAATAGTCATGAAGAAATAATCAAGAGTAAATAGTAATGAAATAACCACATGGTAAAGCCTATTTTGTATACTCCTGTATGAATTAAATATTTGACAGATGAAAAGTAATGAGTCATTTCTCATTTTATTAAGAACTTTAGTGCAAAATGAACATAACCTGCAGGGATCAGAATGTAAAGCGTTGTCCAAATAAGGTTAGTATTGCAACGTAATTCAACCGCTGCTTTTTCAATATAGAAATTATACCAACAAAAAGAAATACATGCAATAGACATTTTTCTATTGTTTTGAAATGATCTATTGTCAAACCATCCAGACCTACCTGAATGTGAATCTTTTGTGTGGTTTAGCTTAATTCTGAAAATAAAAAAAGGTTTTTAGCTGGGAAATCTCATGTTAGGAAATGGAAATCAGAGCAATCTGTATGACATGTGTCTTTCTGTCTCCATTAATCCACTCAGACACTCTCAGACATGTACAGTACTTAACATTGCATCTTATCCAATAACCCAGCTCTATATGGATTGGGTTACCTTTAAACCTGAGTACTATTATGTGCACATAAAAGCATACAATGAACACAAGATAACAGCCGACCATCAGACAACTCTGCTCCATCTTAAGAGATGAAACCAGCAGTGTCAGTATTAGTGTCTTGAGGTTGTTTTTGGAGAGCAGAGAGCAGTTGGAGATGGGGGTAGACAAATTGTTCTGCTGAGGTCCAACAGTGGACTGATACAAGGACAAGAAACCCCAGGCAGCATGAGAGGGACAGAAATAACACATATTGTAGCCCGGAACACATTCTTTTGGTATCAGTTAATGCAAATGCTAATTACACTAGTCTAGATTGAATGTCAAATCTACCGTATTTTACCGAGTTTTTCACATAACTCAAAACAGGTTTTTACAAAAGTGTGCACTGGTTGCACCGTCAATTTATGCTTTGGACATTCTGTCTGACTAACTGACAAACGGGCAGCTATCTATATATCTCTTATAGTTCTTTTTCTACAATAGTTTTTTACTACAAACTACAACATTTATTCCCTCATATTGATGTCTGATAACTGATTGTCCTTAACACAATCATTTACTTACAACATGAGCCAATGTTTCTGCCTCCTTGTTTGCTCTTGTGCACACATGCTATAGTATAATGCAGTCCAAAAAGAACCCCTGAAAGTTGTCAGGTCATGACTAATATATTGTATATAGACCACCTGGATATGGTTACATTTTGACTAATTTCTACTGTAACGCATTTTGACCTTAAGTTTACAAATAGTTTTTTAGATAATGATTAATCATCAATATATTATTTTGCCTTTAAATGATGCATAAATTGTTTTAAAATTAAAAAATTGAAATCTAATTATTTCATATTCTGATATTATCTGATCTGTTAGTTTTTTTTGTTTGTTTTTTTAACAGTTTTGGCCCCATTGTCTGTGTCAATGACTAATTGGTTTAATGAGGCCATGGTTGCTGCAATGACCCTTATCAGCTCTACTTTCAGTGCCATAACACCAAATTAGTTTGTTGGTGTGCCAAAGTGCTTATTGCCAGTTTTTAAGGTGTTTGTAGTAAAGACAAAATGTCCACTGTTGTTCCTTAATGAAAGAAAAGTGGGGTAGCAACTCATTAATGCCTAAACTATCTACTCCAGTCTAGGAGTCTCCTCCTCACTTTTGCTAAGGCCATCCTGTAAGCCAGCGATCAGCAGAGCATGGACAAGAACAAGGAGATGGTGAAAACTGTTCCACCTCGCGATCCAGTTGACAATGGCTGCCAACAACCTGCAGCTGCTGAGTGTGTCGCTATCACGGCTGTAACAACAGGCAAGACCTCTGTATCAGCTAGGAGGTTAGATCTTGTGAACAGGAACAACTTCACTGCCCATAGGCTATGTTATGGCACATGTTGCTTAACTGCCCTCCACCACAAGGACAATGAAGATCTCCTGGGTGCTCTATTGACACTACAAAGGACTGTTTAGGGCATCTATCTCTCACAGACCTTTTCAGCATTTTAAAGAAGACCTCTAAAACAGCACATAGTGTTGGGCGCCTCTAACTTTTCCCATCCTCCTACCTGCTTTTGAAGAAAAATCAGCACAGGACATTTGCTGCAATCTATGCTCCTTACACTGGCTTCCTGTGCCCCAAAGAATTGATTTCAAAGTTCTTTTGCTAGTTTATAAATCACTAAACGGTTTAGGGCCAAAATACATTTCTGATCTGCTAGTACACTATGACCCCCCCAGACCTCTAAGGTCATCTGGGACAGGTCTACTGTCTGTTCCTAGAGTCAGAACTAAACAGGGGGAAGCAGCGTTCAGTTTCTATGCTCCTCATATCTGGAATAAACTCCCAGAAACCTGCAGGTCCGCTGCTACTCTCAGTTCTTTTAAATCAATGCTGAAGACTTTTCTTTTTGATGTTGCCTTTCTTTAAATGATGTTCATTTCTTTACTGTTTTATCTCTTATACTGCACTGTAACTTTTATTCTTGTGTTTTATCTGTTTTTATTTTGAACTTTTTCTTCTGTGTTTTATCGGTTTTATTTTCTTTTAACTGTTTTTTTTAACTGATTTTGTGTAAAGCACTTTGAATTGCCCTGTTGCTGAAATGTGCTATACAAATAAAGCTGCCTTGCCTTGCCTTACTGAGCCATAGCAGGAGGGGTTGACCAGGCATGTGTGGTTCCCCACCTCAGATTATGGGCTCTCTAGACTGTGGAAAAAGCAAACAGGTTCTGAGAAAGTTTGCAAGTTAACCCAACTGCAAACCAGCACTAGAACTAGGTTTGTGGTGATTGAAAAGGGGTAACAGTGGAGAAAGATGAAACTGCTGACAGGGACTCAAGCTGCAGTATTTTGGTCATTCTGGCGGCAAACATAATTGCAAGCAGAAATGTCTCACTCAGGGCTGTTCTTCAGTACTAAGTACTGTCAAGGGCATGATTGGTGATAGCTATTGTTTACATTGTTTCTGTGGCTTCAAGAGAATGAAAAGTTGTTAGCTCTGTGGGTCCACCAAATGATCAGAGTAGTGTAACTCAGAACAATCTTTCCTGCTAAAGATCATCATGAGTTTAAGTCAAGCAACAGCTGTCCAGTTCAATTTGATGCACTATGTCCATCTAATGAAATGTAAAGGTTACTACATTTATGTGTGCACTCTTCGGTTGGCCTATGTGGAATGCAAGAGAGTGAAGCATAACAGCTGTTGGAAACTACAGGGAGAGGGTGGTTGAATTATCACTTGTGCTGCAGCAGCTTTTTTACAGCCAAGTCCTCACTAGCCCATTCATAATGCGAGACAGCAGTTATCACGTCACTTATCACCACTTGCAAGAATAATTATTGTGTGTATTCTGAGTTCCTGCTACTTGCTGTCATTCCTCACTTGAATGCATTGCATCATTTGCAACTGACTGATTTCCAGCGAGTTGCCCTATTATAAAATGCTGAAAATGTCCAAAGAAGCTATTGTGATTCAGTCCCAATGTGCGTTGTTTTTTTTTAATAGCAGTAGTTTTGGGGAAGCCCCTTGGTGGCATGGCATCTAATTTGAAAAAGAAACAGTTTTCAATGGCATACCATCTTAACACAATGTCCTTTTGTCAATGAAGTGCTGCAATAACAGAATACTCTGTTGAAATGTATGAAGTTTATAGAGAGGTTCAGTCAATGCCATTTCGATGGGAATTTACAATTTAATTTAAGGTTTTGCAACTGTAATTAGGAACCGTTTAAGAACTACATGAGGTAAATTATATTGTACCATTAAATACATGTATGTTAATTCTAGGGTTTGATATGTAGCCAACTTGTATCTGTATTTTACATGGAATGTTAAAAGTGTGACCTGTTTTGTTATTCGTTTAAATTAAGTTGAACGTTGCAACACAAAAGCCCTTGCATAAAAAGTCCTTGTATATGCACCTGAGTAGCAAACGTTTACGTAACTGACGTTAGACTGTAAACACTGACGGTGTCGAATTCAACACTTTGGTGGACGCTGTTGTTGTGAGATATGTTGCAACTAGCATAGAAATGTCATGGTATTTGAATAATTGAGAACAGTTGCCGATGTTTTAACATTAAATTAGTTTTATTTTTAAAAGATATATGCTTTGATAATAGCCTGTAAATGTAGGGGACGTCTGCATAGTCGTGTCGCCTACTTAGAAACGTGTGGCAGGAAGCACGACCTTGATGTGAACGGTTTGCTAAGTTTTGTACGAACAGTTGAGAAATGCAAAAAGGGAAAGCTTAGTTAGCATAACTGTCCCTTCAAAACATTGACAACGTTCGGACTGTAACTTAGTTACATTTTGCGAGATTTTTTCATAGTGAATAATTTATTAGGCTACCCTGCAATTCAATAAAATAAATACGAAGGTAAATATTCAACAACAAAATACTGAAAATGCACGGTGCTCCGTGGCGGTCCTTATTCTTGCTCCCTCTATGCCAGGTTGAACCGCCTAAATACATGTTTAAATTTGAACGTTTTTTCTTCTTTTACAGAGCTGTTCTTACCTCGTGCCTCAAGCAGAGCCTTTATATTGCTGGTCCTGTTCGGAATGAACTGTTCACGTGTAGCACAGGTGTTCTACTGTAGCGTGCCCTACGTCGCACACTATCACGTTTTACCTGTTGTGAATAACAGGTGGTTTTCAACGGGATCAGTGTATGCAGCAGCAACACATACAGTCTACATCACGTATGCACTCAATGAAGGCAAATAATTAAATAAAAGAAACTGAACAGACAAAAACTTTATTCATAACAACACTGCTGGACAAGAACCACGTGTGATGTGCACATCAGTGTATTTCTGCAAATAGTTTAATTAAAACTCTGAAATACTTAAATATAGATTTGATGTATTATCTAAGGAGCGTCTAAGTACCATACAGTATGTCAGGTTTGTCCTACACATCCAGTATTATTTAGATAATACATTTTCTAATAATTTATAGAATTGTTCCCATTTACCATTCTTGTTCACTCACAACAGCAGGCTAATGCATTAAATGCAAGATAGTATCACACAAAATAAAAGAGAAGCATTAAAATATGCAGGTCAGCGCCAGGGATATTGGGGTACTTAATGACGTGAGAAAAAACAAAATACAGCAATTATTAATTATCAAAATACATAATTTTATGTACACTGTTGGAGACTACTAAAAGAGGTCAAATAAAAGACTGTCATGTGATGAACTCTGGAGAGCTCAAAGTAGACAGGATAAGATCCTCCTGGAAGAAGAAAAAAAATACAATTGTTTATGCAGGTGTTTTGGAAACCTTTTTATGATATCATAGTGTAATGTGTGTTTGATTTTTCTAACTGTAGATGTTTCATCAGAAGAATTAAGGCACTGCTATGGACTGCTCTCTCCTTCCATTTGAACAATCCCACTAAAAGATGGTGGTTCCCCCTCTCCTCCCTGCAGAGTGGAGCCTTTGTCACCATCCTTTCTAATTTCACCATCCTACAATGTTAAAAAAAAGAGACACAATTTATGTAATCACTAAAGACTCAGTGTCAGACAACATAAAAAAAACAAAAAGGAAACACAACTACATCACCATTTAATTGGTATTTTTAAATCCTATTAAACTATATTGAGTCCAATAAAAGTAAATACAATATTTCTACAGGTCAAAGTTGGAGCTACAGCCCCAGTGCTCATGATGCCAGTAAGGAGAAGAGCTTATTAAGTACTGATAGTACTGATGCTGGTTTATAATTAACTATTGATGTCTATTTTTTATAATTAATGTAAAAATCCTGCAATCTTTACTGTACAATGCATACTAGTAATACAGGTTCTCCAGAAAATAAGTCAATCCAGAAAATCTAATTCTATATTTCATTGGATTATAATGTAGTGTAGAGTCACAACTGCAAGTTCTATTGACTTTAGGGCTCTAAAGCTCAGATAGCAATTGGTTATGGGGTATACAGCCTTCATCACTCATCTTTTCTATGTGAAATCTCTGCAGAAATATTTAAATTAATTTAATTGGTGTCTTTCAACGTCATGACAGTGTTTTATATAGGTAAAAACAGGCCCAATGCTAAGTCTTTAAAGTGTATATTGAACCCTCGGCTGATTCAACTCAATAGCTCACAGAAACTATTATAAATTATTCTGCTACCAAAAAATAGATTTTTTAATGTTCATGGGAGTCAATAATTCACCTCTGGTCACAGTGTAAATTGCTGATACAGCATACGAAAAGAAGCCTACCATTGCAATGAGTGGTTTCAAACAAACCAAAGCAGGAATGGGATAAGTCAGACTCTTATCCACTTCTATGTTATTCTTTTAAAGAGACACCTGCTTTTCTCAGCAGTGCAAAGTGCTCTTCTACTTAAGGATTAATATTTCAGTGTATGAGTTGAAGTATATAAAAAGCTATGTCCAGCAACAGTGGTGTAATGAGTAGAAACTAGTCCTTTGCTACTTTAATCTTTATTTAGATATTTAAATGTAAGTATGCTGTGTTATTAGAACTCACCTTGAGCTCAGATAATCCTTCTAACTCTATGACTGAAGAGCGACTTTTGATTGGGAAGAAGGGTGGTGAAACAGGCGACTTGGGCCAATGGGATAGAGACTGGCTCCTTTTTACAGCAGAGGACACTGCCTGGGCAAAGCGCGATGGGGTTGCAGGAGAATAGGGCCTAGGGGCTGCAAAACTCCTTAACTTTTCCAAGCTTAACCCTGTGCTTGGCTCTTTAGATGGCACGCTACTTTGCCTACTCAATCGCATGATGGCTGCATTCTTATCCTCCCTTTGAGGGCTCAGCTCAAAATTAGCGGCCCCTGTTGTCTCCTCTTGACATTGCACAGGAGGTGGTAGAGGAGGGGGTGGTAACTTTGCTCTCTCTGCACTTCCCTGAGCCTCCCTCTGGCCAGAACCAGGACTTGCGATGAGATTCTTTTCTGCTGCTGAGGTTACATAATACCCAGGTGTTTTTTTGTGCTGAGCTAAGCGGAAAGAACCAGGCTTAGGTTTAGTTGCGGGTGGAATTTTCATCTCCTTGACTTCTGCTGGTGAACCTGCTTCAGATGTCCCATTAGTCGAGGATGAGATCTTGTCATCTGCTTTAGGTAAACATGTTGGTGATGAGGAATCAATAGATTCAGGTATACTTCCATTAACAGTGTTATGAGTAGTAGCAGGGCTAGTCAGTAAATCTTCCCTGGGTGTCGTAGAGTGCAGCTCACTTTTTTCCTTTGAGACCTCCGTCTGTCCCCTCGGTGCTGTGCTTTCCTCCAACTGAAGAGAACCAATATTAAGGCCCTCTTCTGGAGCTTCAGGAGGCAGCTCCAATGTCAGTGCAACTTCAAAATATCTCAGTTTCTCCAGAGATTTCTGAGGCACAATAGTATACGTTGTCATCCCCACCTTGGGGATGTACTCCCTTGTCAGCTCGTTGGAAGGCTTGGGCTTTGGCTCAGAGTTTGTGGCATAAATAGATGGTGCCTTTGTTGTGGCAAGAGCACTTGGTGTTGAGTCTCGGCATGATAAGGTCTCCGAGGTGTGGGATGAGGCATGTCTGAGATCAGGCGGGTCCACTTTCTCAGTTTCAGTGGCTGTGTCTTTATTTCCCAATGATTCAAAGGCAGGCGCATTAGCTAAGGGAGTGGCTTTGTCGATGTGTTGTTGTGGAGGCACAGGTAGTGGTGTGAAATCTGTTTGCACTTCAGCATCCTCTCCAGTGGGGCGTGATGTGCTGGTGGCCACCAGGCTCATCAACCTGTCAGTCTGCTCCCAGAGGGTTGTAGTGTTTGCCTGAACAGAGGCCTGTGCTTCTGCATCTTGCATCACAGGCCGAGGGAGGCTGTTGAGTACAGTACTGTAATCACCTTCGACACTTTGAGGTGTAGACTCTTCACAGATCGGGTGCTGGCTTACATTTTCAACTGGACATGGAGCACTATCTGTACAGAAAAGACAATTTGTATTGTGAGACAGGTGTGTGGACTTTCTTTGACAAGCAAAAACACGAACTTTGGCATAGTACGGCAAATTCAAGAAATACATTAGTAGATGCAAGATATCTAAAGCACATATATGAACAAATCACTATAATCCAAGTGCAAACCCACTATTATCTGCAAGTTCAGATGAATCTGTGCCATCAGTTGTCCTTATTTCACTCAGAGTTGCAGAATCATTCACTGTGCTCTGCAGTTGTCTATAAAAGTCAAGCAAAGAGAGAATTCAAAGTATTGCTAATACCAATGTTTAAACATGTCTGAGGTTGGAGAAGTCATACTAGAGTTCGTACTTGCCATCTGAGGACAGATCACAAGACTGATCTTCCCCATTTCCCTCCATGGACATTGTGCTCAGTATGTCAGTCTCTGGGGATGGGGAATGGAATGAAATATCAGCAGACATGTTGAGGCTGCTGTCCTCTCCCTGGGTATTACTAGCAGTTGCAGAAATTACAGACGCAGTGGTCTCCTCTTGCTCCATAATCTCTTCCAGTGTGTTAGCAGCTGCACCCCCTGTAAAACAACATCATAAAGAAGTCATGTAATGTAAAATGTAATGTAAAATCATTCACAGTTACACCACCAGAAACCAAGCATTCAACTGTATTTATCTACTACCAACGTATTCTAGTACTCGTAGGTAGGTAGGACATTCAGCCTTTTCCAATAAAAAAGCTTATTCTGATGAATAAATTCCACTTAATAATATTTTACATCTCAGTCTCCCTTGTCTAGTTCTCAATTTAGCACCTAGAGGAAGTGCATCACAGAGGAGCAGAGAGCAAAAGGAATTGCAAGGCCACTTAAACAAAACTGAAGCTTCTCACTGTTCTCAGCCTCTGATCTCTCTCTGGGCTGTTGTGGAAACAGCAGAGGAAGTCATCTTTCTCTGTGAAGTTAAGTGCTTAAAAAAGTAGGCGCAATGGGAGGACGGAAATGGTGGTGTACACATGTAGACAGCAGTTGTAAAAAGTCTGTGATTACACTTTCGATTGATAAGGTCTGAAAGGTATGGCGCTAGTCAAGGGATTATGGGGAAACAAGAGTTGTGAGGTTTTGGGGTGTGGAATATACAGGTTTAGGATTAGACATTGCACTGTCTAATCAGAATATACTTGGAGTAAAGTGAATTTTGTTTGTGGTGCATCCTGATTACTGAGGAAAACCCAGACCGTGGACAGTTTTTAGTTTTTTCTACTGTGGATTGTCCACAAAAACAAGGATGTTGTTTTTGGAATGTAACTTCAAAACTCTGAGCGCTTGAAGCACATTTCCATTTATCTCCGATGTATCAATGTGGTGGCAGAGATGTCAAAACCTAGGCAAGTAATATTGCCACTAAATGACCGACAACTCAATTTCATCTAAAGCTGTTAGTATTCTTCTATCTTTATCACGTCAGTAATTTAAGACACAATAAATCCCCTATGTTTGTTGATCAGACCTCAGTTAATTTTTGTTGGAAAAAATATTCTTTGTTTTAGCTCATAATTGTATACAGGACGGGTGGAGCTTCCCCCACAGGACAACACAGTCTACACAATCACAGGAAAGTATGTCAAAGCAAGATAATTACACTCAACCAAGGAAAAGTACCAGGGAATTCAAAACTTACAATTTTCTGGAAATGATTCAGCATACATTTGTTTGTAGTTTTAATTTTTACAAAGAGATTTCTTGACTAGATCAAAATGAGTGTATGCATTGAAAAGGAGCAGACAAAATGGTAAAAGGCTTGCCTTGAGGAATGTTAACACAGGTAGATAAAAGAGTTAGAGCATAGAGAGACAAGCACAAATCCTTAAGTGAAGCAGAGTCTGCAGAGTTCAAAATAAGATGCATAATTTTCCATCCTCTGGCCACCATATAGTTTCCATGCATCTTAACAAGGATATAGGAAGTGTTTAAAATGTTCAATAATGGCCACTAGGTGGCAAAATAGTCAAATAAAATATAAGTTGTTGGCTTAGGCTGCACAGTTACTAAAATTTAAATACCTGTCTTTATCTTTGAAGGCCAAAGTACACATGACAAAACATCCCAGAACAGGCCATATTTTATTTTCAAAGCAGCAGTGGAATAATCTGATGTATAAAAAGAACCTTGCAGCCCCACAAATTCACAAATGTAAACAAAGACAAACCTTGCACATTTTCATTGAAAGGACCTGTTTCTGGGACAACAGCACTCGGGGATGTGGGGGGGGGAGGAGCTTTGCGTTTGGTTCTCTTCAGTGAAGACTCCGCTGAGGACCCACGACTTAAACCAGCCATCTATGGTACATACAAGATCTAATTAAGTTATATAATCGATGTGCCTAAACACAGAAATCACATGGTGTCATTCTACCACAAGTCTTCACAGCAATGCTGAGATGTCAGAGCTTCTGTCTTAATATTCACTCACGTGGTCACTGTCCAGTTGGGCAGTAGGTTCAGAGTTGAGTCTCCGTCGAGAGCTGAGGTCCGAGGGGCAGCTCTGAGACACGAGGATCGGGGGCTGGGGTGCACGTCTCTTCTTTGGCACATCGGTGGGCAGTGTTCTGGAGCTGAGCGGAGACGAGTTTGAGCTAGGTAAGGCCATGCTGAGAGGTCGAGGCTTGCTCATAAGCACAGGAGAAGCTGGGGCACTGGCTGTCGTTGCCTTTAAAGAACAAACATCCAATCGGAACATGATAAGAGGCCTGTTCCCAAACAACATAGTGCATGTCAACCAATGGCAAACCAAAGTCAACAAACCTCCCTCCGAACAAAGTTACCTTCGGATACATCTGTACCTTTGCCTAATCAGTAGGCTACATTAAAACACACTGCATTACCTGGTCAGATTTTTTCTTGCTTTTTCTAAACTTGCTGAAAAGGCCTTTGTTTTCTTTCTCTTTCTGATTTTTATCTTTGCCCGGCGTTACTGTTCCTGAAAAAAATAAACACAGTTGTAAGATAACATTGGTCAGAAATATGACAGCTCTGTTGATATCAATCATACAGTTCCCAAATTGAAATACCTGCATGTGTTGGTGAAGCTGGACACACAGGAGAAGCAGATTGTCCTGCAAGGTCAACAAGCATGGGATTTAGTGCAGAAAAATGGGATATACAACAATAACACACATGTGAGCTGATGAGGTACAGTATGACAAACACTGCATGTTTATTATGCAAAAATCTCCTGCCACATGCAGTAAGGTCTGATTTTTTTTTTTTTAAATACATTAGTACTTACCTTTAGTATCTTTTGCATAAACCTCCCTTATTGCATAATCATTAAGAGAACTGGACAAGTTCAAAGGGGCCAGTGATTGGACATCTCTGAATAGAACTGTGGTCTCCATGTCAAATTCACATTTCTCACAGATGGCTGGTAAGTGTTCAGCCAGGGGAACTCGAGGACTGACTCGTAGTATAGTTTTTTGGGTCCCTCTGTAGTTTATCACCATCCGTACAGTGGCCTGGAGAAGACAAAATGTGCCACTTGATTTGATAAAATATTTTTACTTTTACCACGAACAAACTTGTACAAGCATGGTGTCATGTGTTGAATGTACCTCAGGCATCTGAGGACCTGTCTTCTTGTTTTTATCCTCTCCTTTAGGTTTAAGTATAATCTTCTCTGCATTTAAAGTTCCAATGAAAGCATTGGGCTTGAGTTTGCTGTTGTTCTTGTTGGGGCTGACCAGTTCTAAGGTGTGGCTTGATGGGTTCAAGTGATACTTTGCACAAAGCGTCACCAGTAGATCCATTAGAGGTTTGCTAAAAAAGATGGAGCACAGGAAAAAACAATCTGAATTTGTTTGGCATAAGGGGGGAGACATGATGAAATATGGTTAAGTGCCAGTTACACAATGCCAAACACATTCTGATCGAAGCAAATTTGAAATCAAGAAGAAATGTGTGCTTTGACATCATTAATAGATTAATTGACTCATCATTGCAGGTCTAACTGTTGATAAAATATAAAAGTTTAAATTTAAAGAAGCTGTGCAGAATGCATAGAAACAATACAAAGCAAATGTTGCAGTAGCAACAGTAGTCGCATGGAGCTCTCCCGACACTGATCATACAATTTAAAACAGAATGCCTTAAATTTTAATCCTCAAAATAAAGCATTTACTCTGTGGTGTGGGCACAAAAAAAGAGGTTTAGAGGAAGAAAAGAAGATAACGAATTCAGTGTTTAATCCTTTCATATTGGATAAGTCTTTGTCATTTCTCAAAAGGCCAAGGTGCAAAAGACACCCAGAAAAGAATGTTTGTAAACTGTGTGCATTGTGAGAAAGATAAGGATATCTTAAATCAACTCTGTTGATGGAAAGTCTGAGCTGACTCATAGAAGGACACACAGACCTTATTCTAAAAAACTGTAAGATCTGTGTGTTCTTATTGCACCACAGCATGCAATCAAGAGAATCTTCGGAATTCTTTACTCACATCATTTGGAGATAGAACAAAAATAAAGAAATGCAATCAATTTTGGTTCCAGTACAAATGTGAACTAAAACCCCACATTCAGTTGCTACTCCACCTATCTAACTCAGTCTGACTGGAACTGCACTTTATGTGATGACATAATCTGACATCATGATGTAGACATCATGATAATGTGTTCAGTATGAACAATAATGTCCTTGCTGAAATTGCATTACAGTGCGCAAACTGTACCTTCCATGGACTGTGGTCATTTCTTCTACTCCGTCTGGCAGAACCACAACCAGAGAGAGGTCTTTGTCAATACGGTTCTCCTTCTGGTCCATGGTTAAATGAGGGTTTCCTGGGTACCACTGGGACAAACCTGGGGAATCCAGCCTTTTTCGACCTGGCGGGGATGGTGCTTTGCTTTTGGTCGACACCCTGTAGTTGGACAAGAAAAAGTGGAATTCATTCTCAGAGTTGGTTCAGCATTTGTAAAAAGTCTGTTTTATGTATGTGCATTTTATAAAACAACATTTAATTTGTTTCTGCTATCTCCGGCAATAATCTGATTGAAAATCAAAGTGCAACAGACAGCATGAAAGGAATCCTTTCTTCCGCAGGTTTTAGAAAGCAGCGAGGCTATTACATGAAAAAGCTCAAATCCACTTTGCAAACAAGTCACAAGACAACCAAGTGGACAGATTTACCCATTGAGCCTGAAGAAATGGCTGTGAATAGAGAGACATGTGAGAGATAATAAGGATAAAGTTTCTCTAACTGTAGACACTGCTTTTATAGTGTAGGTTGTGGTAAAAAAGGATTTAAAGTGTAGTGTATGTTCCTATTAATGTAGAGGCGACACCCTACGCATTCGTGAACACACATACTTGGTGTGCTAAGATTTTGTTTTCAGGGTAAACAGCTATGATGAACACATTTCCATTTTGAATAATGTTTTTTGAGTGTTTGTTTTGGCTTAACATTCCTGGAAACTGTGTCAATAATACAGTGTGGGAGAGAGCAGTTGTGAAAGTTCCAGACTGACCAGGTATGCCACAGGCCAATATAATTCGTATGCCACTAATTTCATTCATACCAAGATTTTCTGTTGGACAGTCCTACCATAATATATCTGTGACGCATTTAAGATAATTACACCATTCTCGTAATGCTCCCAAGAGGTGCAGAACAATAAAAACCTGCTGTCGGTAAACAAAAGCATGGCTTTGATTTGAGCAGGGTTGTCATTACAAGGCTTTAAGACTAGCTGGAACACATTTTCATATTGGTTACTGTTCGCTTAAAATTAAAAAGCTGCAGATGGTATGTATATAACAAACCAAAGTCCACGCAAGATCTCATCAAGGTCAGCTATTGACACACTGTTATACCACAACATTAGAAGTTGTTTATTGGACCAAAGGATCAATAGCCCTAGAGACATGTGTCACACCATTCAGTCGGCATCTAGATAAAAACAGGCATTTGCAGGGCCAATGCCTTGCATTATAGCCTGTAAAGTCTCTAGTGGGGGCACTGCTTATTTAAACAAAGGAATCTGAGCAATGCAAGGTCACAGGCTTCACAGAAAAATGTCTAGCATTGGATTATTAGTCTTGCTATAGCAGCGGCTGTCCTTAGACTATAACATATATGTAAATGTAAACACACATGTATGTATGTATGTATGTATGTATGTATGTATGTATGTATGTATGTGTGTGTGTGTGTGTGTGTGTGTGTGTGTGTGTGTTATATTCCATGCATGTGCCTGAGCAATATGTGTTGTTTTAACTAAATCATAAGTCAGCCAGACAAAAGGCAGTGCAATAACTTAAGAAAGTGCAATAAGAGTTGAGGCAACAACAGAAAAACAAACAATCAGTAAGCAGTAGGACACAACAGAGACAAACTTGTTTATCTGTTTCTATTTGAGCCTAGAGCACTAGTTACCATGATGATATTGCCACAAGATCTAGCACAGACAATTAACAGCAAACCCAAACAACAAATACTATACTGTGAACTGTTTATTTTTTGTTGATTCTGCGACCTAAACAACTTTGAAACTTTCTTGAAAAAATAAACTGAAGAGATAGTGAAGATAGCAGATATAGACATCCAATGGCAGACTTTATACTAACAGTCTACATCCGGTGAGTCAGAATAGTAATTACCAAATCAGATTGTGCCAGTAAAACTAAACAGTTTAAGGAGGCCAAACAATATATTAAACTAAACTGACAATCTTTTGTCAATGTAGGTATGTATGGCTTTATTTATATGTGCAACCATGGTCCTTCAGAGTTAATTAGATATCCAAGTATGGCAACCTATTCTAATCAGTCAGTTTGTAATTGAGTAGTTTTGTCGCTATGGTTATTTGTTTTTGTTTCATATTTAGCACTTCCCTATTACATTGCAGTGTATAAAAATTGCATTATGATTAAAGCTCCATTAATCAACATTTACAGTATGGTTCGGTCTTACCCCTCTCATCAACCCAGTTTCCAGCAACAGACGCTTTTAGCAGACAAAATAAATCCACTGCCAGACAGTCAAGACAGCGGACAAAGTTATCAAGCAGCTGGTGAAGACAGATCTACTAAGCAAATATAAGACATGGAGACCAACTAGAGGTGAAATATGGATTAGACATTTGTCATGTGGCAAAAATCTACAAGCAGGACACTGTATGCTAACATGTTGGCCATGACAATATCATAAGGTCAGGTTCTCTAGATACATCCATTTTCAGGGCTGTGTGTCTGTCAGCTTGTTTTGGACTTTGTCTGTTTCTATGAAAAAGAAAATGAAATTAAATCACTGAAAGATTTTGTTTTTTAAATTGATTGAAATGAAAAGCAAATACCTATCTGCCTGTCATCATTTCCATCAAATAAAGCCTGTTCCATTGAGAAGAAAGTCAAAATCAGACGAAAAAAATGGAGAACTGCACTCATAACCCCGATGCATGCACCTTGTATTTCAATCCATTATAATGCTTAGATTAAAAATGTGAATGTCTCTAATCCACTTTCAAGTCTTGAAGTTAAAGTTCGCTGAGGGCTGAGCTTCATGTTAAAAAAAGTCATCATAAAACTTACTAAACATGTTCCCCTGTGGATCTGAGTCACAACCATGAGTTGTATTTAGGTTGCGTGGGTGTGTCAATAAACATGTTCTTCATTTGCAAATTTTTTAAGATACACATTGGCCACTGTCCATGTTTCCAAACTGATACCAAACTTAGATACTTAGAGACAAGCTGGGACTCCACCTGCATCATCTGAAACAAATCTGCATCTGCATGTGTGTGTTTCCTTGTTGTGCAATATTGCAATCTCTGATTATTGTTTCAGGTTGGTGGTATGGACATCAAACAAACAATCTAAATGCCACTTTACGCAAGATCAACTTTGTCCACTAGTGTATTGCTTTGTCACCAAAAGAGAGAATGTTTTGATATTAGCACACAAAATTTCCACGTTACATAGAATTGAATAATGTAAGAGACTTATTTCCATAACAAGTACACAGATGCTCTAGAGAGCAGCATCCTGAAGCCAAACGCTTGCATTTTAGGTCTACAAACAACTAAATTGTTACAGTGCTGTTAATTTTATCCAACACGATTGCAGTTGTATGGGACATAACTATAAAAATTCCTAAGGGGAAATTACAGTTAACTGTAATTTTATTTAGGGATCAGTAGCAGTGATTTTATAGCCTGGATGCCAACCAAACGTAGCCCCTCCCACAACATTTGAGATCAGGAAGTTCGATCGGACTTGATCCGTTGTGGAGCAACTATGCTCGAATCAGAGCTGTTTGGACCAATATACTCAAGGCGGGCTTTATATGATAATAGACAGATAATCAACAGTAACGTAATCATCCTAGTCACCAAAAGCACTTGGGTTGAATTTGTTTACAAAGATGATTGCCGTTGGAGAATCAAGATGTGTAGTTTCCGCCATCTCGTCTGTTTTAGAAGATATCGACAGCACATTAATTTTAAAAGAGGAACAGAGAACCGCGGTCAAGGCATTTGTCGATCAGAAATATGTTTTTGCCATCCTTCATATGGGATTTGGCAAAAGTTCAACATACAGTACGTCACATTCTCCGTTACTCTGATTGTTGTCGGTCAATAAATTGAATGCAGAGGCATTTTTTTCTGATTAAGTTGAAACACTCCCTATCATCACAGCCCAACGACGTCTAGGGCTGCACAATTATGGCCAAAATGATAATCACAATTATTTTGATCAATATTGTGATCACGATTAATTATCATGATTATTTGTTGATTTTAACCAAAACATATTATATTGTCACATAGGCTATTTATAACTGCTTTCACATCCATATTATGCTACATTCTTCTTATGCTGAAGTTGTATGTTGTATAGACATACAGCTGCAACACATGTAAATGAAATAATTAGCATAGGATTTTTAATTTTTTTTATGTATCTCAGTGAAAGCTCCTTCACTTGTTTTCAACAATAACTGATTAAAAGAGTTAGGGAAAGAGAGGGAGTGCGATGGACGTACTCAGATTGACGGCTGACTCATTATGAATGAGTCCAGCACGGGTCGAATGGTGGGTCAGTGGAGTTACACACATCATGTGTATGAAATGTCTGTATCATCACTGCGCTGCATTTTTATGAAATGATATTCTGACCATAGGTCACATCTCTTGCAGGTCCAGCAGGCTCCGTCTCACACGCTATAACTCTACGAACTGAAGTTAGTTTCATTCAATGACTTCTTCTGTGTTTTTCGCCGTGGTGGCCGCGATAGCCAAGTTGCCAAGGGAAACACTGGTACAAATACAGGTTTGCCTCTCATGCTTAACAATATACAGCTGTGTTATTAACAATTAAAACTGCAGATAAATGTCAGATGTGTGGACCGGCGCCGCTGTGTGGCGGGGCTGCACGGAGAGTAAGAGGAGAGAGAGAGGAGAGGAGAGATCCAACACAGGCACGGCTTTACAGAAGGGCATGTAACACAAAATTAAACCATATTCATATAAACATAATTGCAGCAGATGCAAGGACATTAGGTGCAACGGTGCCCTAGAGCCCTGTGAGCTAACAGACACTAACTAGCACCAACTAGCACTGGTCACTGCTGTTGTTTGAAAAACAACACAGACGGGACAAAATGTTAAACCGTGTTAAACCGCCGTATGACCGACTGCTATCTGTTGAATTTTCCTCTCGTTACTCTGTCCTCTGTGACTGTCTACATCTAGAAACTAAGCTGCGCATTGCAGAGAACAACTCTGACTGGCACATTATCAGACAGTGGTTTACGGAGAGGTAGATGGGCTTTGCAAAAACAAACGGAGCATTATATGAAATGACGCATTTAAAAAATATATATATATATAAAATCACTCAAATTTGATCGTGGGAAGCCAAAATTGTGATTGTGATTAAAATTGATTAACTGCGCAGCCCTAACGACGTCAGGCTACAGCTTTTATATATTGAAGTGTCAAAAAGTAACCCTTCTCATCTCCAACTGGTCAGTTTAGAAGGGCAAAGAGAAGTAAGGAACGGAGTGTAGGATTAATAATAATAATAATAATACACAGATTACACATTGTAGGCGTGGAACCACCATACAAACATAAAGGCCATTAATTCCCTTCACATTTGTCAACAGACTAGCTAAACAGACAGACATTCACACTGTGGTCTCTGGGTACAAAGTCCTGATTTCATGTCTCTGACTGTTTATCTGAAAAAGGGATTATAATCCTTATTATAACCTTTTGCTTTTACACACATTTTACAAATGCTCTAAAAGTGAGCATTGTAAGTTGCTTTTATTAATTGATACAGCTGTTGTGATTGTCAATAGAAAAACATGCCATGTAATATTGATGAGTTAATTAGTATGGAAAGAATATACAGTAGCCATGCCTCAGACTCAGGGTCAGCCCATTATCCAGCTATGTCATCAGTGACTTTTTCAAGACACCTCAAACAGGTGACAGACAACGCGCACACAGGCCGGTTTGTTTGTGCTTCCCAGGCCTGTGTTTTTTCAGAAGCCCAGGATGTGTTGCTGAATGAGGAGAGACGTGTTGAAGCTTGACTTTGCTGATGCCTCATTCACAGGGTTTCCCTGGGAGGTCTGATACTCACAAACAAGCCTATTCAATACCAGAAGACATGCTTGACAGACGTGATCACAGCCTACCAGGAAATAACAGGCCTGTTGTCATCGTGCCATTTGTTATGTTTCATCACATGATGTTGTGAGCTACAGTGGTGCAAACAGACTCTGAAGCAAATATGCACTGTGATGAATAATTACTGCATGCTATGATGTGTTAAACAGAGAATCTTGGTTTAGCACTCAACTGGTTTGTGATGTGAATATGTGAAACACTTAAAACTGATGTTGGGTGTCATGCCTCACAAAATTGCTAAACATTCTAAAATCTGTTTGATTAAGTTTTAGCTAAACTTCTACTGACCAACCTCAAAATGATAAAGGAAAAGGAAAGGCCTGTATAACATCCAGATGCTTCTCCTTGTGTAAAAATACTTCAAATTTTTTTGTGCTTATGTGTGAAAAAGGAATGACAGAGAGAGACACACAGGAGAGAGAGAATGTTTGAAGAATGGTGGCAATACATATCTGCCCTTTGTTGTAAGTAATCCAAAATGAAAAAAATAAAATAAAATAAGAATAAATCATAATATCAACAGCAGTCAACCAGCTGAACAAAAGGAATATCTAAATTCTCTACATTCCCCTACACTTTGGTCCAGCTGGCGTGGCTTTTACCAGAAATATTTCAGTTACTTATGTGTATTCTTTTCACCCAATCAATAAAAATCCTTTCAGGCAAAAACTGAATCAAATGTAGCAATGAGAAGTTGGGAGTGGCCCAGAGAAGAAACAACCAAACATTGGTAGAAATGTATCTTCCCTTTGATTGTTCTGAGAAGGTGGAGGATTAGGAGAAGTGCCTTGTGGTATGCTAGCAGCTGCTGGGTAGCATGATGGCCCCTTAGGGAATGGAGGGTTAATGTACAACGAAACAAACAAGTTTTGAAGAGGCCCTTCTGCCCTGTCACTTTCAAACAGCACCCCAATTATTTTTAAGAAACAAGAGCAATACTTCAATGCTCCAATGACCAAAACACTCCCAGCACTCTACCAGTATCAGTTTACTAGCTAGCTGTGCAGTCAAATGTACAGGCTCAAACATGCCCAACAACCCCCACTTCAAGTCAAAACACATTTAGTACACAAAAATATTTCAAAGTCCTCTCCAACACTTTTACAGGAAGTCAGTGACAGCTGTGCTTTACTGTACAGATAATACTAAAGACATTACAAGGAGAAAGAACCGGACATTTGGAGCAGGTGTGACAGACCTGCTTTTCCTCTCAGTTTGCCAACATTTCATGCCATACTCTTACCTCTTTGCCTAAGGTTGTCTCCGCTCAAATCATTTCCATTCTGCTGTGTATGTCCCATGAGTAGTCAGACAGACTTTAACTCTATCAGCACCGCTTCAAAAGGCCCACCTTAATGCCACACTCAAGCTGTGACATCAGAAATCTGTCCCCTCTATCTAAATCCTGTCTGCCCCCTTGCTGCGTCTGTAAAAGCTCAAGCGCACAGTGTGTAAGTGGTACTCCCCCCGCGGTCATGAGCAGAAAGGTAAGCAGCTTTGCCTCCCTGTGCAGACTTGAACCTTTGGGTGGGGCCAGTGGAGCAACAGTGCACTAAAACACACTGCAGCATGCGCTCCCTTTGGTAGCTCAGCTACTTGACGAAGACTAGAATAAATGTGCTGAATTATCATGAACGATAACTCTAATCATGCTGGTGATGATGTGATTATCAGAGTAAAACAACTAAAGGAGTCAGGTGGACTAAAGGACTCCCCACTCCCTAATTTGATCAGATACTTCTGTGTTTGCTTTTTATCATGAAAGAACACTGGCAACTTTTCAAATCCCCACCTTGTGCAGAGCTGATTCATCAGAAAATGATGCTAATATACTTGTCGGGTGAGTGTCGGTTGAACGACATCGATACTGACAAACAAAGGCATGAAACATCATATATTTTTCCTCCATGTAAAACACTGAGGAGGTGCCTCGCATTTGGATTGTTATCATTCATTCAATTATCTTTTCTTAAACATTAAATTGCCAAGGGATAATTATCTTTAATAATTGCATATTATTTCAGTTTCAATTAAAACAAGAATGTGAAAAGCTGTGACTAATGCAACATTCTAAAGTCAATAAACATTCAGGAAAGCAGTCAGGTACTGTGAGTAAAAGCTGTCAAAAGAGGCTGTCAGCACCTTGCACTTAACAGATCCAGCCAGAGAAAGCACCACTTTTGAAAGTCTTTGTGATGTTGTCATTGTTCAGTTAATCAACACTGTACTACTATACTATAATACAATATATTAAAATTAAAAAGCTTTTCATCTAAAATAGCAAGGAAAACTGTACACTGTAAGGTACGGAAGTACTAAGTTTGACTCTCCATAGTAAAATAAGTGCTCATTGCCAGTCCATTATCAGTAGCCCTTCACTTTCACTCAAGAATGTGCAACCCATTCTACAAACACCACCACCAAATACCATCGATGATAAGGAAGTAGAGTGGTGAATGTAGATGTGAGTGTGAAGGAGCAGGCCTAAGGGGTGGAGTTAAGGAGAGAGGGGTTGGGGGGGGGGTCCCTGAGGAAAAACACGGGGCTAGAGTCACAGCTGGTAATTTGGTGAGAGGCCACTCAGAGTAAACACAAGTTTTTTAAAAGGGGTCTGGAAAGGCCATTACTTTATAAGCAGTGTGGGATGGAAGGAGATTAGGGAGAAAAATAGCACAGGGACCCTATTAGAACTCCCCACTTCCTATGTGTATCGTTTATTATTGCAGGCAAAACAAAAAAGTTTTTCCCACAGCACAGGCCCGGTAACTCTCAAACTCTCAGGGCACCTAAACATCATTGTGTAAAATTCTGATAAATATTTCAGGACCAATCTTGTGACATTAGCTTTTCAATGCAGCGTGTAATATCCGTTTGCTCCGATCTGCCTCATTTTCACTCAGTATTATTACTCCCTGCGGTGCTCACTCTTGCACTCCATGTTGTACAGTGCCTAATACTACAGCAGAGCCACAGTGGGCTAGCAGGTCTAACAGCCAGTTAGGTAATGACATTTGAGATTATGCGGGGTGATCTCTCAGTTCCCTTCACAATGCCTCCAAACAGTGGATGTCATTCTACTCTGAGAACTGGAGTCTGCTATGGTACATCACTCTCACCTTATCTCACAGCAGCTCAAATATTTTTACCCTAAACACTGCACCGAAACAAACCTATGGTTCTACAAAGAAAAAAACAAGCATGCATGCATAAGACGTACAGAAAAGATAAGGTCATTATCACTCTGACTTCTGGTGGCTTGACCAAATATGTGTTTTTTAAGGGAAACCAACAGTTTGGAAAAAAACTTGGTAAGAAAGAAAGCTCCCCCTGGAGTTATGATTATAACTATCATACTGCATCCTTTCATGTGAAACAATGCAGCATTGTTTGCAGTGGGGCATCTTTCAAAAAGGCACAGCAGCATGCTTTCCCTCTTTTCTCATCACATGAACTAAGGGTTCTAAAGTGAGTCTGCAAACAGTAATTAAGCACTAAAACGGGCCCATTCTGAATCTTATTTCATTGCTAATGGTGTAATCAAAAATATTCAGTATTGCACAAACCTCAAGTTTATTTAATCTTAACGTCACTAGGGTTACACCCTGTCTCACATACTATCTCGAGGCAGGAACACAACCGTCCTCATATTTTAATGTCATGGTCTTTCCTTCAAATATCTTCTTGAAAAAAACTGAGTGGCTTATATTCACCTCTGAAAAGTTGTATGTACTTCTGTTCCTCTTTACAGCATAAACTAAATCATATAGTTAAATTTGAACCAAAGGCAGCACCTCACAGGCATGGTACATAATTAAATACAGCTTGAATAAAAACAAACTCACCGGATCTTTAATACAAAGTAGGTCTGCTTGCTTTACTTACTGTACCCCTGATGTTAGAGTGAATATCCTCACTGAAACTGCTGGCTGCTGTTTGTTTGTGTCAAGCCGTGCTTCATTAACTTGCTAGAGTGTATGATAAGAGATGATACGGTTCAGTATATCAGTTCATTACCAATGTGACATTATGCAAATTTCACCAGAAACTAGTGCTATCATGCCCGTACACACAAACATCTGGGTAGATACAACAGTATGAACATATGCACAGTTTATAATGTCATCTAGAGAACCATCTTAAGGTGTGCAATTTTGTATTTCCCATGTTATACCTCAATACCTTGTTGTCCTAACATTGGTTTTAGCTTGGATTTATGATTTGTCATTGTATGGACAATTGCTTGACAGCTTGTCAAGTTCTTGTTAAACAGACCTGTAGTAAACACAACTAATACCAGTCCTGATTGGCTAGGCTTTTTTGTTTTATAAATATCTCATCCAACCAAGACAAACACTGATAATGAAGGTCAAGCAAATCAAAGCAATGTGTTCATTTGTCACATACAATGCTGAATTTGATCAAGATAAGTAAAAGTTTCTATTGAGAGTACACAAAGAACTTATTCATGTTAGGTCATTCTGAGTGTTACACAGGCTGAGAGTGGGAGGCATCCAACTGTTATGCCCTGGAAAAGTGCATAACAGAAACAAAGAGGGCCCAAGACTCCAGTTCAGGCAGAAACTAGGCAGCAAATCTATTCAAATTGTTGTGCACAACATCAATATTATATAAATACTTAAATCATATTACCTTCAGAGATTAAAGAAAAAGTAGTTATAACCAACAAAAAGTGCTAAATGGTGTTCCAGTGCTCAGTAGTCAATGGAATTTACGGTCAATGCGTTGGCTTTAGTGTGGTAACAAAGGCCACCCATTATTCTCTGTCCCCTGGATGTTAGCCATATTATCTGTTTTAGCCCTATGAGGCAGAAAGCAGCCATGAGATGAAACGTCCCAGTATACAAAGACACACCAGCTTATTGCCAGGACAAGCTTGCTTGCCATTAATGCTGATTTTCCTCTCACTTTGTTACATCTAGTGGGTGGATCTCTTTGAATGACATCCTTTATCTTGCTTTTCAAGCACTGAAGATCTGAGTGGGCTCTCTGAGGTCAGCATGCTCTAGATGAAATTATATATTTTCCTGAACGAAGAAAGCCTTGTTGTATCTGGAGGATCATTTTGAGGAGAAGACGCTGCGTTTTGCTCGAGTGTTCTCGGAAGCCGTGATTTGTTTATCTTGTCTTTTGTTTCAACAGACTGGAAGCCTACAAGTTGATCACACATAAAGTTGTTGTGAAATGTGAAGTCACAGCAAAAACAAGTGACTGTCCCAATATCTCAACTCGCAATGCCCACTTGCTTCAAGCGTCTAGGTTTTGCCAGCCACAATTGCTGTAGGCTCATGTGAGCAGCTGTGCCCTTGGACTGCTTGCATATCGGGAAACAGCTGTGGGGATTCACAATACCTTAACTAATTCCACATTCTGCCCTGATGAAAGCCAGGCATGTGAGATCATGGTTTAAGGTGTATCCAATTAGCAGGGCCAGCTCCAAGCAGTGCAATATAAAAAGTTGATTGAATGAATTTATATGCCTCTTGAAGATTTACAATTAGTGCTGCAACTAACAATTATTTTCATTTTTGATTAATTTGTCAATTATTTTCATGATGAATCAATTAGGTGTGTGGTCTGTGAAATGTAAGAACATGGAGAAAGATGTTGATCAGTGTTTCCCAAAGCCCAAGGTGATGTCCTCAAATGTCTTGTTTTGTCTACAATTCAAAGATATTCAGTTTACTGAATAAGCATGAATAAACCAGAAAATATTCACATTTAAGAAGCTGGAATCAGACTTGGAAATTTCTTTTCATGAAATATGTCTCAAACTGATTAATCGATTATCAAAATAGTTGGCAATTAATTTATTAGTGGACAAATTATCGATTAATCTTTGCAGCTCTATTTGCAATTATGAAGAAGAAAAATGCACTAGTTATGATTTAATGGTTAATTATTTAGATTATTGCTTTAAAAAAACTCTCTTTAAATAGTGTACCATATGTCTTGTGTGTTATAGTGGTGTCTCTGCTTGGAAAACAGCCAGCCCAGTCATTCTGGCAGATTTGGTATTTAGATAACAAATCTGGCATAGTCACATGAAATCTTCACATATGACTGCACATATGAAGCAGCATGTTTAGTGGCACCAAATATAAGAAGCCACAAATAAGAACAAAGAACCTGTGCGTTCCCCCCCACACCCCAGCAGCTTATGGAAGCGTGCGGTTTACTTTTCCAAATAAAAGTCAAACCGCAGAGAGATTTAGGTTGTCTGCTGTTCTCCATTGCCAGGGAGTGTGGCTGTGCTCCCATATTACACAATGTTTATGAAATATGGTTAAAAGTCACACCAAGAGTATTTTTTTTAGTAAACTGCATATGCACGGCCGGACTGGAAACTTTGCTATCATGGAATACTGGATTGGAAACTATTATATGTTAAAATTCTCCATCTCGCCTCTAGCTTAAAATCCATTAAAAAAAAAAAAAAAACACTCAGCAGAGGAGTGAGTGGTGACTCTGTGAAAAAGCTCTGGAAACATACTCCCCTCCTTTTTTAATGATTCCATCTACTGAAATACAAGCAGCTGACATCATCTTAGAGTCCCTAAACCAAAACTGATTCCATCATATCATATACTCACACCACTTTTTACTGTGAATTTTTCCAACTATTGACTATGACGAATGTGTATTTTATAGAATATTAGCTTTGAGCCCAGTGAACGCATGATTTCCACAAGAGCAGCCATCATCAGGATCATCATGGAGACAGAAGAGGCACAATGTTTTGCCTGCAAAATACTTCCCATGACCTCTACATATGGTCAAGGCAATTTCTCAGTAAAACCCAGAGAGCAGGAAATGAGGAGAGTTCAAAGGTTGAAACGTCTGCAACAACTGTGACTGTGAGATGTACTGAGTGAAATGTACTGAGTGAAAGGAATGCTAATTGAAAGTTGCATTATTTTACAAAGGGGGCATTTATACTCACACCTTAAACAAAAAACAGAAAACAGCTGATTGCCTCAGTCAGCACCACAGAGTTAGACACTCATGGGGAGCTTGATTTTGGTATATCTGTACACAATGATAGAAGCAAGGCCTTGATTCTATTTTTCGTTCTTAATCTGTTTTATAATTCTATTTTCCAAACAATAATGTTAGGTGCGTGGATGTTTGGCTCAGTTGAGGTTAAATTAAGACTAATATTTACTAATTATCTCAAGTAAAAAGGCTACTGTACTCACCCGCTTATATATTATGGATAAAATACACAGATTTGACAGCTGGTGATCCAGATGACAGTGCTACATACCTCAGACCAGAGCTCCGTGGATGGGGCGGGGATCCATGGTCATCCATGACTAAACTCATTGGTTTAACAAAATCCCTCGGACTAGTCAAACACAAACAAAAAGCACAATTCATTTTTAGTAAGAGTTTACATACTAAATGTTATAAAGCTAGTCTAACCTCCTGCTTTCTAGTGATGAAAACTGGCAAATACTGAAATATGGGCGAATCCCACGTGAGGTCATCAGTTAAGTGAACCTTTTTTTCTTCTTTTTGGAAATGGGGCAAACAATTAAAAGTATTATTCCCGTCTTACCATGAATGTAGTTGGTTTTCGACGCAGTTGTCAACTTCCATCAGCTTTTAAAAAGGTAAAGTTAGTTGTAGACTGCTACAAACTGATTTTGTTTGGATAAATGATCCATAATTCCGTTTTGAAGTTCCGTGTTTTGCGCCTTTTACGCAAACCATTCCAGTGTGGTAAACAAAATATCCCCCCACCCTCCTTTGAAACTACAAAGTCTGCCACCTCTAAATCATTTTGCCCCCGACACCGTTGACAACTCTGCCAACTTTTCTCTGCACACCCAAACACTGCATCGCAATATTGAGCTGTAAAAGTGGGGCGTCTCTCAGATCCAGTTTACCTTCCCTCCAGGATCCTGAAGAAGAGTTTGGCATACCGGTATCGTGTCCACGTTTACATCTAGATGCGAAAACACGCAAAGCAACAACCCGACACAGCCGTGCAGTGTATAACAACACAAGTAAAGCCATTTAGTTTGAAATAATCCGTATGAAAACACATCAGCGTTGTTGTTTTGTACTTCCTTTTAATAAATGTTTTATTTGTCTACAATGACATCGTGTGGCTGAAGATGGAAACGACCAACTCCCCTTCAGTATGATACAAATAATCCAGAATCATACATGTCAAGACAGAGTATTCATTCCTTAAGAAAGTCAACAAATTAAACACCACGTGTAGTAAAGGGCCAAAAGTATGTGTGCATCTCAACATCACTGCCGTATGAGTCTGTTAAACATCTCATTCGAAAACCATGTGTATTACTAAGATGCTCTAGGCTAATGTACAGTAATATAAGCAAATCATATCGTTAACTCCTATTTAGCTATAGGAACATTAGTGATGTTGGGCATTAATGTTGTGCAATAAGGTCTGCGTCACAGTTAGTGTTGCAGTTAATCTCAAAGGTGTTGATATAAGGTCAGGGCTCTGTGCAGGCCAGTCAAGTTCATCCACAACAAACTTAATAACAAAATGGACCTCACTTGGTGAACATGTGGACACAGAAAAGGATCTTCTCCAAATTGTTGCCACAAAGTTGGAAGCACTCTATTTCTAAAATATCATTGTGTGGTGTAACATTAAGATTTCCCTTAACTGGAACTAAGGAGACTTTATCCCAAACCATGGAAAATAGCCCCATATCAAGTACATAAAGGGATGCTGACAGGGCTGTCCACATGCCGTACATAGCCGTACATAGCCCTGTATATGTTGTTAGAAAAAGTTTAAAACTAATTAAATATTTGGTTTATTTCACGCAGGTGGTACAGTGCCAGAAGTATTGGCATCTGCACAGTAGTACATCTCCACACCGTGTGAACAGTCTTGTGGGTACAGGCCAATCATGGTCAAACCGGTGATCATGACAAACAAGCCGATTAATATCAGGATGGTGGGCATCAAGTTTTCACCCTGGAACCAGGGGCCGGGGGAGAGTTTGAGGAAGCACGCAGATGGAATGATGAAGATCAGCGGTGTGGCGCTCAAAACACCCTGGATGGTAGAAGAGAACACCATTAAGCTTAAATTAAATATTCATGCATACTAACAAAAATTAAATGCACAGACTGGGTTGATATAACTTACATTCAACTCCAAAACAACTCCCAGACAGTCAGAGGCCAAAGATATTGATGTGCAAACTGAAACTATGAGAAACGTTATGGCCACGTGTTCAGCTTTTGTAAGATCCCTACTGCAAATGACATTGGATAGCACCTGAGAAGATAAACAAAAGAGAGAAGATTCTCATGCAAACATATTTGAATGTATTCATTTACCACGTTTTAATTAACATTGTATAGCATTTGAAAGATGGGAGAGGGTAATCTGCAGGAGCAATTGGGGCGTGAAGTACCAAGCTTTAGTTTTGTTCTTTTGGTCACAAAACCCTGTCTCTGGCTCAGGCCCTCAGAATACCACTTCACTTCACATATGTAAACGTTTAACCGTTAAATTCTTAGGCTGGCGTATGTGAAAGTATCACTTACCTCTCGTGTAACAAAACACTCCAGTGGAAATGTGGTTATTATGCTGAGGCCAAAACAGAAGCGACCAAATGTTGCCAGGTTATCATTTCTGCAGTAGTTCTCAAATATGTCTCCTAAAAAGAAGTGGAAATATGAGATTATAAAAATACATCTGTGGCATTAAAACAAATGTACTGTACAAGCGTGTAGTTTAATATCTCTAAAAACGATACCTTGTGAGTAGCCAGTAAAGGTGGTATAGCCAGCAACAGCAAACGCAGCACTGATTATTAGCGCAGAGCCAACAGACGCATGGGTGACCCGAGACCAGTTGGCTAGCGTGGGGTGCTCCAGAGAACCATAGATAAGAAAGCTGTTGTGGTGGCATATAAAGGCTAAAGAGACAAACAGGGGTAGAACATCAGAGTTCCATTTATATACATAATAAAAACACTGAAAATGATTGCTCATAACCACAGTTGGAAGCATTTTACTACTTTGCTTTAACTTAAGCTATACACTTGAACATATCCTTCCCCTTTAAGACTGAGAGACTGCCGACTACGCCCGTCTGAGTTCAGGCTACACAGCACTGTATTTTCATATGAATTTCCACATCCCCATCTAAATTGCCTCCTTTGTAGAAGTAGTAGCTATTATCATCAAGGCACTTGATTCAAGGCTATAATTTTCACCATAATGTGTGTAAAGGCCTTGGTGGAGTGGACTCGCAGGGTGCACTCACAGACAGAGGGTCACTCAGAAGGAGATGACAACAGATATGCTTTGAGATGTTATATTTGGACAGGCTCGTAATAAATCAAACACATGGTTTTATTTCAGTTAGACTAATAGCTGGTTTGATTTGCATTGAGAGATGATTTTATGGAAAGTATCCCATGCCAATCTCTATGTATGGTGAAGTATATGTGATGATGGGGGGTTATTTTAATTCCAAAGGTCAAGGGAACTTTATCAGGATGCATAGTATCCTGGATCCATGAAATAACTGGCCTTTAATAATAAAATTCTTCCTGCCTCTATGGGAATTTAACATAGGGGTATGTATACTTATTCCCCCTGCATTTTAAAGAAGAACATTTATTTATTTACAATACATTATTCATTCACAAAGAAAACTGGTGTCCTTAAAAGGTTGGATTTGTCCTTTTTTTTAATTAAGGCATTAAGAGCTATTTACAAAAGATGATTTTTTTTTATTTCTCTTTTTATTCAATTTAAGCATGGGCAAATTTATGAGCACCACTGTATACATTAGATAGACATAGAGCAACATTGCCATCCTATTGGAATCAGGTTTTTGGCCTCCTAACAAATGTAAGTCCTGTCCCATTGGGTATTTTGTTTTGGTCTCCGCCAACTTCTGTGAATAATATCTAGAAATCAAGCATCTAGCAATTTACCTAGATGTTTGACTTCTGAATTTCCATTTAATCTCTATTCCCATATTTTTGTAGATAATCTGTCTTCATTTACACGATTTGTTTGCTATCATTACAATGTGTTTGGCAGCCACATTGGCTTGTATTTTTGTATGCTTTTTTTGTCTAGCAACAACATAAAGCTAAAAATATTCCCAGCAGCTCCATCATCAGAATCAGGGAGACAAACTCACCAAAAGACATCACACCAACTGCTTGAATTGCATTCCACTTTGCAAATGCCCATGCATTCTCTGTAGGGGGGCTAGAGAGTGAAATTATATTGACACATCAAGAAGTACAGAAACACATGATTATGTTTTTAGTTAATTGTGTATAGTGCATATTCAATAAAAAAACACAGTTGACACAAAGGAACTTTTCAATTAAAATCACTATGGATTACAAATTGTGGAGTATTCATTCATACATTTGGGGTCCAAAGGTAGCTGCTCTGATGATTACAGTGATGAGGATGGTAACTGTCAGCACCATTGACAGGAAGGACACCTGGTAACACACATGGATGTTTTACAGGAAGCTTCAAAATCACTAAATTACACTGACAAACTGTAACAATCAAACTTACCTTTCCAAGTTTCTCTATGTTTTGATAAAGTGAGAGAGGCAGTGTGAATGCAAGGGTTGTTATCAAGACCACAAAATGACGCTCTGCAAGTATGTGATCTGGACCAACTGCAAGCACAATACATGACAACATATACTGAACAAAATTATAAACGCAACACTTTTCTTGTTGCCCCTTTTTTTCATGAGCTGAATTCAAAGATCTAATACTTTTTCTATTTACATAAAAGGGTCATTTCTCTCAAAATATTGTTCATTCTGTCTAATCAGCATCTTGATATGCCACACCTGTGAGGTAGATGGATTTTCTCAACAAAGGAGAAGAGAAATAAGCCTTTTGTGTACATAAAAGAAGCATTAGCTCTTTGAGTTCAGGTCATGAAAACTGGGAGCAAAATCAAAAGCTTTGCGTTTATTTTGTTCAGTGTATATATAAATCATGTGTGGTGTTGTTTGTCATTTATCTGAGGAGGTGGAATTGCCTGCAGCATACCTCCTGGTATTCTCTGAAATACTTTGGTCAGTGTGTCACCAGTTGTGATATTGTAGCTGATCATAGCTGAGGAAGAAAACAGAGTTGCAATAATATTTTGACTAATCCCAAAGTCAACAGGAATAGAACACAAATATTAAAAATAGAGTACAATTATTTGTCAGACCACACTTGAAATTAAACATAAAATGTGATACACCATGATAATATTATTTAACATTAGATGATACTTTAAAAAAACTCACCAATGAAAGGATAAAGGAACTGCAGTCCAGATACAATCAGAAATCCAGGGAACCCAAACGTGCTTTGCACCAGTGACTGATAACTGTTTGTCCCTGACAGGTTGCCTGTTCTAATTAGTAAGATGATTGAGTAGTCTGCAATTAAATGCAAACATAATGTTAGTAGTTTGCTCATTTGGTAAATTCATGTCTCCATTCATTTCCAATGACACTGTCAATATACCCACCTGTGATAAAGGCAACAACTACCAACAGCAGAAGGCCAAAGGGAAGCCCTGCCTGGTTCAACGCATATGGTAAACCTGGTCAAAAACATAAACATGTGCATAACATAACTGCAGAATTTAAACCTAATTGTTTTTCTATTGTAAAGCCAAAAGCGTTATATATACATCTAGATTCAATACTAAATCTTAAGAATGCTATATGCTGATTATATGCAGTTTTTTTCTTGTTACTGCATAATGACTCAGGCATTTTTTGAGGATTAAAGAGTTAAATGGGTGGGGGGGGGGCAACAGGCGGTAGTCATATGATATGGAGGGTTCACCACTGAAGGGCTTAAATTGTATGAAAGCTTCTTCTTGTTGCACTACAACATATAATTTAACTGTATCTTCTAAGCATTAAGATGTAGATGTCTGGTTCAATGTTTGTGTTGTGAGATTATGTGTCAATATGCCTGTAGGCATACTGTGCAACAAATTGCCCCTTGGAGACATAAACGTTTTCTAAGTCTAAGAGTTAAAAAACTACACTTCATAATTCAAATATTAGATTGCATGTAATTCAACTATTAGGTTTTGTTAGGCAGTATAGGCTAGTTGAATTACTGAGTGAGTGTTACCTATTATTCCAGATCCAATAATGGAATTGATAAAATTAAAAGATGCAGATATCATTGAACTTCTTGTCTTTCCAGCAGCTTTTTGTGGAATTAATGTGGTCCCTTCTTCACTGTTTAGCTGCAAAAAAAAAAAAATAATAACAATATTAAAATAGGAACACAGAGCAGTAATTAGGCTAAAAACAACAAAAACTCACCGGCTGTTGTTCATGTTCTACAACAATAGCTTCACCTACCTGCTGAGCCATTTTGAGCACCTATAGCTGGTTGATGATGTGGTTCCTCGTCCACGTCTCCTCCGTGTTTAACTCTCACATATTTGCGGTGTGGCTGAATTAGACAAAGTTTATAAAGAAAGCCTGTCAATTGCAGCCTACTCAACTAAAGCCTTAAAAAGGCTCAACAGCTCCCCTGGTCGGTCGTAGGACTATTCTCTGGAGCTGAGCTCCACCACCTGACGTGCAAATGGCAGCGAGGGGCCTCCTGTGCGCTCCTTTTCTTCTTCATTTTCTCTTTTTTTTCTAAATGTATAAAAAAAACTAAAATAAATTGATCACAAAATCGCTGTCAGTACATTTTTATTTCACATATCGTTTCCTCTGGAGAATTACAAGTGCAAGCCTGCACCGTATACAGTGTATAGGCTACTGGTAATCATCTAGGCTGTGTGAATAAAAAATAAGGCAACAGATAGAAGACCTAAAAAAGAAAGCCTATAAGTTACTGATACTATGGTTGCCTCAATGCAAATTAAATGTCATAGGTCCATGCCATATAATTTCATGCATGGACATGAATTTTAGCGTGTTTCGTAACTCATAACTTTGAAAATCTACAGCCTACAATTTTAAAACTGCAGCAGATGCTAAAGTGTTAATATAACTTAGTTTTGAGGGACTGATTGCACTGCCAAAGATTTATCGACAAATAGGCTATGGAAATTAGGAATTAAAGGACTTAAGGATTTTACTGCAAAGCTGACTGTTAAAAAGAGCCCTTTGTTTAGGGAAGGAAACAATTAAAGAAAAGGGAAGGAATTGGACGTATATTGTACAGTAAGAAAAAAAGAACTGTTCTTGAGAATTCTGGACATTTTTTGTTGCAATTTTATCAATCACAATAGGTCAGACGTTCCTTCTGTTTTTCTTAAAATAATTAAACCCCGTTCACGTTGCAGAGAAAATGGTGTTATAATAAAAAATATGACAGCAAATAGATATTTTAACACAATACCTTTCCAGACATAAACATATTAAAATAAGCCAGATAAACAAGCAGAGATTGGTTAATCATCATTCTCTGCACTGCGGGCTAGTATATAATGCATTGTTGCACATAATGTAGCCTAGTTGTTAGCATATTTGCCCTTGTAGGTGTTTATTCATGTACAATAAGCGCATGCTATTTGTTATTCTACTGCCATTCATTAACTGGTTATTCACCAGCATCGAGTAAGTTGTTGACAACCAGGTGTGTAATACTTGTTTATAGTGCTCATAAATGCTAAATAGTGTCATGTTATTTGGTTTCCATACTTGTCACAGACTTCAATACAAACTTAAAATCTTGTAGGCGTATTTCCAGGACCAAACATTTATTCTGGAGTATTTGCGCTACAATGCTCTGACAGTGCTGTATTTATCCACCAGGTGGAAACAGACTCACAGTGAATGTGCTGTCATTCTGTTAGAAATCATCCACCCAACTTCACAAAATAAAGTAAACTATTACTCATATTCAAAACGTAAAAGGCAGGTAGTCTACATACAAATATAGACTACCTGCAGAATATCATGCTGCAATGTGATGCGTTTAGTCACACCTACACGCAAGCGCGCGCACACACACACACACACACACACACACACACACACACACACACACACACACACACACAATTTGATTCATAGTTGTGGCTATTGCTTTTAGTTTCGGGTACACGCCGAATTACCACAATTACGCGCAATAATGCCCACCACAAGTTCATCTCCACATCCATTCTGTCATCTCTGCCCTCACTTAGTTCCCAGGAACATCCGGAAGCACACAGTACAGTACTCTGCCGCACGGAGGGGCGGATGAAATACACTTTCTCTCCCTCTCTCAGGGATTTCCTGTTAAAATAGTTGAATTACCAATGCTGTGCTGGGAGAAGCGTCAAAACACCTCTAACGGACAGACGGGTTTATTTTAAACGACATTTCACAACATTTTACACTGAAGCTCTTCCACGCTATTTTTATTGTCCACCTGTCGAGAATGGGACTCTGATGGTAAGTAAACGGAATACTTTAAAGTTATATGAGATCTTTTTCTCAAAAGAAATTTGGCAGAAATAGATAAAAAAAATTAGTTTACTTCTAAGAATGATTTATGGAAGTCTGTAGCTGAGAAAAAAATCTATCTATCTACGTACAGGCCTACATAGTACATGGATTCAAATGTTTCTGTTCTGAATGGACTTTTTTCCTTTTATTAAAATACTTAATGTCCCTATACTTAAGGAACTCTGCCTGAGGGGTTTCACACTAAACAATTGCATTTTATTAAATCTTTTAATGATGTGTTGAAGTCCTGCATTGGGAAACAAAAATAAATTGATTTCTTGTGCTTAATATGGACAAAGACCAGAGTCCAATATTGGCTACAGTATGTTATACAAGTTAATAGGCAAGGCAACAACTCTTTGCCCACACTCCATCTTTGATGACTTCCTGCTTGCATAACTGTCAACATCATTATTAGATTGCTGTCAATTAGAGATTAGGCCGTCCTGTTTTCTTTCTATCCAGACTGCACACACACACACACACACACACACACACACACACACACACACACACACACAATACACACAGCATAGCCTCTGTCAGTTTGCACATGTAAACACAAATCTATTCCAGAGAACTATGTTAACGGCTTCTCATCATCAGCTATTTGCCAACGCCCTGAAAGATCTAACCTCTGATCCTATAGTCTGTGAGAGGCATCAGCAAGCATTAGTTGTGAGCACTTAAGAGCTGTGAGTGTGTTGGTCCCTTAGGAGCCCACAGATACTGAACTGTGATCACTCCATATACAGGTATGCTACTGTTTAGGTATACTTATTACTGTACCAAACATTAAGTCTGTTTTAGTTATTCAAGTCCTCTTTGTTGCAGTTCTGCAGGTCTGTTGTAGGCCTGTTGATGTGGTCAGCATGACAGGAAAGGATTGACCAAAACATTACATGTATACATTATATATTAATGGGCATTGAAAGAGTTATTTATCACTGTAAATGTTCATCCTGTCCATACTGTCCATGTAGAGACCCCTGGCCTATGTAAGTGATGGCAGACAAAATCCACTGTCCTCGTTCTGGGTATGGTAATGTATGGTCTTTTATAGTGAAGAGTGATATTTATTAAATAGATTACATTTTGTCACTGTTTCTCCACTGCAGCGTAACAAGGAAAGGAACCTTTCCCTGTCAATATATAGAGAATACATGATTACATCACCTGCGACTCTTTCAATAGACATATGGCATGTGCGTTTTGTCTTGAGAAAATATGAAACCTATTTTTTTGGGCATTTTAGGCATTTAATTTCACAGCACAAATGAAGACATGAAAGGGGAGAGAGAGGGGTAATGACATGCAGCAAAGGGCGTAGTCGAACTTGCGGCCACTGTGTTGAGGAGTAAACCTCTATCTAAGTGCACCTACGCTACCAACTGAACTAACCCTGCCACCAGCTGCACCTATTTTTGTTGTGAAAAAACAAAAGATTTGTGGACAGTAGCTATGACTGAGCGATTTGATGATGCAGAGATACTGATTCCCCTAGAATAATTTTTGACCTTTTTAAAAGTTCTACTTGTCTTTATTTTCGAATAGTTCACAGGCTTGATTCCAGTCTGCTTTCAATAATCAATCAAGCAAAATTCTGAAAGCAGAGGCATTACCCTGGTGAGAACGTAGGGCACTTTGATGTGCACAGCAAACACACTGCATCATGCCTTGCTTTAGTTTATTCATCAGAATGATATTTAGGTTTTCTGAAATGTTTTTTTCTGCAGCTATGCAACCAAAATTAACACACAACTGAATGTCAGTGTAATTGGGGCTTTTATAAGTCTGTCAGATGCCTCCAGTAGCTTTACCCTTTACTAGTTGTCTTATACGGAAGCCAAGAAGCCATAGGCTGCAGTCCATCACAATCTCTTGCCTAATCCCAAGTACTAAGAAGCATTTTGAGGTCAATGAAATTTTGTTTTGAAATGAGTAATGTACATTACATATTCCAGTTGAGTTTCTGTTTGACACCACATGAGTGTTTGATATACTTGTAGGTGTATCAGGTGTCCTTCACTTACAGCTCATCAGTAGACACAGTTAAATGTATGATGATGAGCAAATAGCAAACTAATGTGTTGACATTCTGTTCCAGTGAGAGTTGAGATGAACAATTGCATCCATTTTAGGTTGGTGGGCGAACGACACAGTGCCGACAGGTTGCAGATATATTAAAGTGGGGCTATTTGAAGCTTCAAAGTGGCACCTCATATCTCAAGTTGTGTGTAATGAGTTGGGAACAGATTGACAGAATTATGCATACCTCTTTAGAGGTTAGAGGCTGCAGGCTGACCTTGTTGGGTGAACATCAAACCAAGGTTAATTTAATTTCATGAGATGTGATAGGAAGTTTGTCTTTTTGTTCATTTTAACCAAGACTATACTGCAATTCTCTAAATAGGTAATTGCTTCAGTTAAAGTTATATGGAGGGACTGTTGTCTTTTAAGATCATCACACATCAGAGGTACGTTATCAGTGTAATTGATGTAGAAGAAAGCTATGGGCTCAGCATCAACTGTCAGCACTAACTAACATTACAGTCTGTCAACAATATATGGTTCACTGTAACCAAGGGCTACACTACACTTACTTTAAACTTTAATGGTATCTGTATCACATTTACTTATGTGTTTTACTCGTAAAGACAACATCCCTGCAGACCTGAGTAGTTGCGCCATGAACATAATCATCCATTAAAGTGCAAACCACTTTCCAAACCCAACACAAAGACAGTTGAATGTATCCTCTAATCAGGTTGATACCAGGTTTATTGGCACATGTACATAATGCCAATGAATACAACACATATTTCCTATTCTTTTGTACTGTGACAATGACATTTTTGGATAAGATGAATACTACAGCAGGTGTATGTAGTATCAGTGTAACCAACATTTTGCACTTTCAAATGCTTGTGTACTGCATTTGACTACTTTAGTTTGTCATTGGTCATCTTTCTGTCTAGAGAGGTCAGCACCACTGATGCATGTGTGCAAATCTCTCTGTGGATGGCAAACAGGGAATCTTACGACAACCAGAGGCAATGTTAATGCTGTTGATTTGTTGTACAAGATAATATTGTACAGTACCAAAATGATTTGATCAAAATCCAATTTATATTAGTAGTAAGCTGCTGTAATGCATATCTTGTGTTTATATTCAATGGTGTCTGTATTGTTTCTCTCAGTGTAAACCTGCCATTAAAGTAGACATGCAAACCATGTGCTTAGACATACATTAAAAAGTAAAGGTTTTTTATTAGAAGTTGGACCTACCTTTGTTGTTGCAGTTACGTCACACATGTGCAACCCACTGCTGTGGGCAGTTGATTGATCAATGTGTTTGTGATTGATTTCTTGCATCACAGCTACAATGTTTGGAAGTATTCTATTACACTGTTCAGATCAGGCTAAAGCTCTCAGTGGCAGGGCAGCCAGAAAGATGCAGTGCAGTCTGTAGTGCATTCATATTTAATACTGCATAGGTCTGCCTTACACATCATGGCCAGGCCTATTAGTAGGATGAATCTATTCTTCCTCTGTCTCAGTGCTCTGAGGAAAAAGTGCTCTTCATTTTGAGGGATGGAGGAGAGGAGCGAAAATCCCACCTGGAATTGATCATTGTCATGTCAAATCTTCATTTTAGCTACAGAAGAGCAGATAATTAGATCTAATTTTACCATAGCTGGCAGGAATTTATGTGTATGACAGCCATAGGCTCATAATAGCCTGCCATTTCCTGAGATGAAAGAACAGAACCACACCCCCATACTCTCTTCTCCATTTAAAGCAGTTCTAATCTGCCAATAGAAATTTGCAGCCAGAAATACTTTCAATTATTTGTTTCCAACAACAACATTTCATGTTAGATATAACTTAGTTATCAACCTCTAAACATAGCTCCTTTTTCTATATTCTGACCCCTTTAGGCCTTTCTCATGTTGGAGGCTAGCTGTTCACTCTGAAGGCGCAGGATGAAAAGATGGAACAGCTGCTTGTACCACCAGGTCCAGACAGCTTCCGCCCCTTTAGTCGTGAGTCCCTCAAAGCCATTGAGAGCCGGATTGCTGAGGAGAAGGCCAAGAAGCCCAAGGGAGAGAAGAAAAAATACAATGATGAGAACAAGATCAAGCCCAGCTGTGACCTGGAGGCGGGCAAATCACTCCCTATTCTTTATGGGGACACTCCTAAAGGCATGGTGTCGACACCGCTGGAGGACCTGGATCCCTACTACTTTAATCAGAAAGTAGGTCATTGGCCATGAAGTCTAAAGACAAACATTTTGATTTATTCTTAACTATTATTTATTATTTTTGTTAAAGAGGTTAAATGAGAGTTGCCAGTTTCTTTGAACCTGACAGGAATACCAGGCCAGTAAAAAAGTGCTAATATGAGGTTATCAGAAATTTTTCAGAAATATACAAAATGTGATTAGTGATTTGTACACTTATGTAAATGTGTGCTATAAATCACAAGTAGCTAATCTGATTAGAAGTTTTGATACATTATTTCATTATTTTTTTTAAGTCATCAATAAGAAAAAACAGTATTTTATGCATATCTTCCTTTTTCTGTCAGACTTTCATAGTATTAAACAAAGGAAAATTCATCTTCCGCTTCAACGCCGCTCCTGCCTTGTACCTCCTGAGCCCCTTCAACCTTATTAGAAGAATATCAATTTGCATCTTGGTACACTCATATCCTATCAAGATATTCATTTGATATGAATGATTTGTGTTTATGTTGAGCCCACACTAAATCTGTGGTTACTATACTGTATATCCATGAACTGTTTACATTGCGTTGCACGATATTGTGTTGAATTGCACAAAAAAGGTGTTAATTCCTTGACAACTGCCTGCAAATTGTTCAGTATGCTGATTATGTGCACTATCCTCGCCAACTGTGCAGTTATGACACTGAGTGGACCACCTGAATGGGCAAAGAATGTAGAGTAAGTTTCCCACGAATGACACATTGGATGGATTACACACTCAGGTTATATAAATATGAAATTGTGGTTTAGTTTAACAACTACATTTTGTTTCCAACAGGTACACATTTACCACAATCTATACACTTGAATCCCTCATTAAAATTTTAGCTCGAGGGTTCTGCATAGGGAAGTTCACGTTTCTTAGAGATCCTTGGAACTGGCTGGATTTCAGTGTCATTGTCATGGCGTAAGTACTTGCCACTCAATTACAATAATGCTTCAACAGTTGTTACATAATTTCCCCCAAAGGTCAATTAGTATAGAAAACAATAACGTTTTATGTTTTACTGGTTCCACTGTTGGTAACAAAAGCAACAATGTTGTCAAAATGTGTTACTTTTTGGCGCAAATACTCTGATATATGATCTTAACTAACATGTACATGTAGTTATCATTTACATGCAGTTCAAAAGCCATTTTTTAGATTTTAGAGGACTAAGCTAGTGTTGTTCTATAGTTTTATTACAACAAATAGCAAAACAATAATGCATTTAAACATCTCTCGACACTTTCCAATTTGCACATGGTGTATACAGTATCTAATTGCTCATCACTGTGACCTCATTATCCTATTACCTTTACCAATGTGCATGCCTCAGTTTAAACTGTGTAAATGCTTCACTTTATAATCATGTAGTTGATCTATTTAGCATTGTTAGCGTAAATCTGTGTTTCTTGTATTGTTGTCTCAGTCAACATTCAATAGTAATTCTATGTTTCCCTGCAGGTATGTCACAGAGTTTGCAGAACTAGGCAGTTTTTCAGCTCTTCGCACATTCAGAGTGCTGAGAGCTTTTAAAGCTATTTCAGTTATTCCAGGTAAGCAGTAGGAGAAATTGCATGCTAGTAGATAGCTAATAGCTAGTAGATTTCACCCGCAACCCCCCTCCTCCCCTCCTGCGACTGTCATGACATGTAGCGTGATTCACCCTGACTCCACCTGTCCACCTCCTTATCACAGATTGTCACAGAGTTGTTTTAGCAAGCTGAGCATCCCCAATCCTAAATGCAATCTTTGGCATCTCATAGGTGAGAGATAGTTCAAATGGGTCTTTAGGTTTTTTAATGGATCGGTTTCTCAGTCCAGCCGTTTGACTCCCATGCAGAGTGTAGCACTGAAATCAGGAGTTGCTATAATTCATTTAATGTTCTTGTGTGATTTCCCACCTAACAATCTACACAGATTTGTAGATTTTGTTAGAAGATTACTCTGTGAGATCTGTGCCATTTGCTTTTGTGTTTTGAACAAGTTGTTTCTTTCTGTTTCTTGCACTATTCTTTAACAGCCATTGCTCTTCTCTGCTTGTGGTCAATGAAAGTATAGTGTCTTGTAATCTGTGGTGAGGGAGTGTCCCATTATTGTTGCATGTACATCATCATTACTGACATGCATGATCCTTACATCCTGTGTAATATTATGAAAATGAATAAGTTTTGGTCTGATTTCCACATACGTTTCACATAAGTGAAGTCCACATAAGATTCTTTTTGCAAAATGCTAGCAAAGGGGATGGTTTAAGACTTAATTTTGGAATGTTTTTTAGTGTTTGTTATTAAAACAGCACATAATTGTAAAGGATCTTTATTTTCTGGCTCAGATGATAGTGGGGAACCGATTTTACTCATTAATGTCCGTTTACAGGTCTTGAGGAGTACTACTGCATATGTGTAAAAAGGTTGTATAAAGCCTTAAATAGCCTTATTATATTTGTGGCTACAGAGAGAGCTGTGCAAAGTTTGATAGATTACTTTAAGTGATGCCACTTAAATCAGCACTGAGGCTCATGACTACAGTTTTAAATTGAAAGAACTGGGGGTGGGGAGTTAAAAAGAAGATAGCTTACCAGACCTCTGTAGCTCACTCCGCATCTCTGCATGAGACTAGTGGTTTTACATTAGCTGCTACTAGCGTAATACTCCTGAATCTACAACAAAACTGTACTGTTGCTTCTGGGCCATTTGGGCAACAGGTTTTGACAAGAAAAAATGATAGTTCTGGTTCTGCTGCATCAAACTTTTTTATTTAGGCTAAATGTTTAATTGTGTTTACAACAATGTTACAGAATAGCAGTGCTAAATTGGTTAAATACTCTTTTAAAGGCATAACTCATTGGCATCAATCTTTTTTATGTTTGCACATGCCATCTAACAAGCATTACTGTATGTGGCAGGCCTGAAGACCATTGTTGGTGCGTTGTTCCAGTCAGTGAAGAAGCTTGCCAATGTGATGATACTCACCGTCTTCTGCCTGAGCGTCTTCGCCCTAATAGGGTTACAACTGTTTATGGGCCATTTAAAGCAAAAGTGTGTCCGGACAATAATAAATGATAATTCCACCTTGAATGGTATATCATATGGGAACTACACAAATAACACTTTCAACTGGGATGCTTACACCGTTGATAAGAGTGAGTTTTTAACTTTTCTCTGTTTCAGCTGATGACAACTTGATTCTGCACAAAATAACACACAAGTCATTGAATATATGACTAGGGATTATTGAGAAGAGAGAATTTGTTTTAGGACCACTTGTCATTATTATTTGACTAAAACACAACAACACTGCAATATATTCTCTGTGAGGCTTTTGATATTTAGTTTTTCTTCATTGTTTCAGAAATACAATACATTAAATTATAGGCTATATTTAATGATGCTGTTGTACATTAGTGGACTGCATTATTTTGAGAGATAAAACATTCACATAACACTATTGCCTATAATGCCGCCTTCTTCAACAATCCACTAACCACAGGCTCGAAAATGGCCATTGGGTTGAATTGACACCTCTCTGAACCAGTGATCAGCAAAAAACTTGACACAAGAGTCACAGATATATTATTTTTTGCAGCACTCTTGTATTTGATTGCTTTACATTGCAGAGGTGTACCCATTATAAATATGATACAATTAATAAAATATATATTTTTTTCCTTTTTTCCCATCAGATAATCATTATTACCTTCCAGGAAAACGAGATCCATTGCTTTGTGGCAACGGCAGTGAAGCTGGGTAAGCTTATTCCCCAACCACTAGGAGACTGGATACAACATAGAATGTGTATAATCCTTGTATGACGCATCTGTTTCTGCATTAACATTACTGCACTGTTTGATTCTTTCTGAGCTTTACAGACTCACTCTATGTTGCAGGCGGTGTCCAGAGGGGTTTTCATGCATCAGAGCGGGGAAAAACCCAGACTATGATTACACCAGTTTTGACTCATTTGGTTGGGCCTTTCTCTCTCTGTTTAGACTAATGACACAGGATTACTGGGAAAACCTTTATCAGCAGGTAAGCAGTGTAATTAGTAAGACTGTATGAACTTTTTCAGTCATATAGTTACATGTATAAATGCATGGATGTATGATTTATTTTTAACAAGGTTAAAAACATCAATTACTAAAGACTTTTCACAAAATTAAAATACGGCAAAAGATAAACACAATAAGACAATGTTAGTTCATTCAAACTTGTATAACATGTATAACCGTTCTTGAATGATAAGACTGACCAATTGTTTTTTTACTAATTGTTTTGCAAGATAATTTCCTTTTAAAGACAGCAACCTGTGTACTCTGCAAGAGTTAACACATCAAAAAAGATGATCTCTGATAAGCAGGCGCTCAGTTTTCAAAATGTTATTGCAGGATATTAAAATGATTGAGGGAAAAAGAAACAACTGAGTGTCATCTGGGTAAAAATGTAAATGTTGTGTCTAATGCAACCAATTTAAATACAACCCAGTGTTTAATGATGCCTATATCAAACTATTACTTAACAAAAGTAGGTATTTAGCAAGAGTAAATACTTTCATAGTGTTTTAAGCTCTGTAATTGAATGAGTAAGCCGTTTGATGATCAATAACCTCTGTAAGGCTAACACTAAAATGGTGAAAAGCAAGTGTTAATTCTAAGCGTTTAATCCCAAAAATATTGTGCCTTTGTGTTTTTAAAAGCTGTGTTAAATTGCTTTAAAAAAATCCTTGATATCAAGGTGAAATGTTAACTTAGTCTAGTCAAGTACACTGCTGTGACCCTGTGAGAAGAATGTTGGCTGGTTTGGTGGCAGGTCGATGAAATGTGTGACCTTGTGTGTGGTGGTGGGTGCTGTATTTGTCCGGTTTGCTTCTCTAAAAACATAAAAAGGCATTGTTTTCTGGGTTAAGGAGGGGCTCTGTCAAAGACAATGCATTCTCACATTACAATACTGGTATTAAAAGTGCTCAAACAAACCTCTAAATGAAGTGCAGGTGCATCCCGGTCAAAAGAAACAAAGATGAGTCCCATTGTGACTCAGGCAAACACAACTTGAATGGCCCTTCAGTGGACACCTACTGTATTTGCATACAGTAGGTGTCCACTGAAGAGGCTTAACATTGTAATATCAGCAAGTAATGCTAACTGTAATACACCACTGCACTGTGATTGGTTAGCTATTTTCTGTCAGTGTCCCTTGGTCATGGTATGGAATAGCAATAGTTGTTATTTTTTTATTTTTTCATATTTTGGCCTGAGGGTGTCACTGGAGCAAATTTGAACAAAGTCATTGGTTGTATTGTAGGAGTGAGCCCTTTGAGATTTGTTTAAATAAAAAGTGTGTTACAAATAAATTATTATTATTATTATTAGTTTATGATAATAATCTGGACATTATTTCTTAAAATATATAAAACAATGGGAAGGACAGGGACCTCTATGTCAATTCTGCTGCTTGGTGAAGCCAGAGCCACACCATCATAATGATAATGATAGCTTAAAGCATATAGCACAAAGTAGAAAAGTAATGTGGATTTTAGAAATACAACATTTATAGGTATAGGATAAAAGAACAAACATAATTAGTATATTAAGTGTAAGTATATTAAATAGTAGACCACTGCTTTGTTTATTTTCCTTCCAGACATTGCGGGCATCTGGAAAGCCCTACATGATTTTTTTTGTGCTGGTGATTTTCCTCGGTTCCTTCTACCTGATCAACCTGATCTTGGCTGTAGTAGCTATGGCCTACGAGGAGCAAAGCCAGGCCACCATAAAGGAGGCGCAAGAGAAGGAGGAAAAGTTTCAGGCCATGCTTGAGCAGCTGAGACGGCAGCAAGAGGACGCTCAGGTACAGGACATTTGAAGAGCCCCATATAATTCTTGTCAAACTACTGATTCCATTATAAATTAAATAACATCAATTTGGGATGCATCTTGTTTTTAGTTAGTCAGTTTAGTTAGTTTAATTTTTATTTCTGTGTCATGCCAAACATTTGGCCCAACCCACATGGGATTACAAAATACAACAAACGTATTTAGCGAATGTCTTTCAGTTGCATATACAAATCATTCGGAAAATACATGACAAAGTAAACAATATAAGAATCAAAAATGTTTGTATCACAAACTTTACTTACCTTCCTCTTTTTCTATTACTTTCCTCTTCTAGGCAGCAGCCACTGCAGCTGCTGCAGAGGGCGGGGAGGCCAGTGATAAAGCTGTTGGCCCAGAGAGCTCCTCTGACAATTCCAAGCTCAGCTCCAAAAGTGCTAAAGAGAGACGCAACAGGCGAAGAAAAATGAAGGAGGGCAAAGGGGGTGATGAGAAGATTCCTAAATCCGAGTCACAGGACAGTATGAAGAAAACCCACTTCCGCTTCTCAGTGGATGCAAACCAGCTCAACTATGACATGAAATGCTCATCTGCACATCAGGTTCAGTATGATCTGTCAATGAAATATGATATTTTGCTATAACTATGCTCAACTCATTTTGAATCAGTCAAAAACAATACATTTTCAATAAAATTAAATTTAATAATCTCTTTTTCAGTTTAGAGCCCCACCCAATTACAATTTTTTTTTGCAAAACAATGTGGAAATATTGTGTAGCAGTGCTTGAATGCATGTATGCTCCAGCGGCCACAGTAGCCTATATTAATAAAAAGAAAAAAAAGTCTGTGATAAGTGTTCTCTTAATTAAATGGCAGATCTGTCTAACTTTTGTCATGAAGACGATTCACTGGCTTATGTTGTGACAAGCAGGAGAGGAGAAGCAAATGGATGGATAATGTGATTTCCAAGATTACATTACAGCAGCTGATAGTTGTGAGCAGTTCCAATTTTACACCAAGTGTTGGATTTTAGAATATTCAGTAGGTGTTTTTCAACATAAATATTTGCTGGCTTTCCACATTTTGTGATAACTTTGATGTCATGTTATTCATTTCAATTCAGCCCAATGCAACGTTTCATTCTCTGCTGTCACAATGACATTACTTTCGGCATCATCGGTATCGTCATTGTCATCATCATCTTTTTCTTCTTCGTCTTTGTCTTCATCAACTTCTTATATTCTTGTTATTGTCAGTGATCGTCAAGATAATATTTTTTTATTTTACAATTATCATTATTATGAACATCATCATCATCATCAGCATCATCATCATGATCATCTTTATCTTTTTCTTCTTCATCATGATCTTCATCCTTACCATAATAGTCATCACTAACATATATTTTTAATTTAGTAGTTTCCTTCCAGTCCTCATCGACATCATTATGACCATCATTCTTATCATCATCATAAGGCAATTTTTTTCTTCAACCGACCATGCAGAAATCACTTTTCCTCTTTACAATCAACAGTTATCATGTTTCCACTGAAGAATATCTTTCTCCCCTAGTCTTTTCTGAGTTTTCGTGGGCCCCTGTTCTCATCCAGACGGAACAGCAAGACCAGCCTTTTCAGTTTCCGAGGCCAAACGCAGGAGGTGGGCTCAGAAAATGAGTTTGCCGATGATGAGAACAGCATTTTTGAGGACAACCTGAGTCGAAGGGGCTCTTTGTTTCTTCCCCGGAGTTGTGATCGACGCAGCAGCAGTATGAGCCAGTGCAGCTTCTTGTTGCATCGACTAATTCCACCCAGCAGGATCAAGCACAGCTCTGTAGACTGCAATGGAGTTGTGTCTCTGGTGGATGGGAATTCACTCCCATCATCACCTGTGGGGCTTCTTCTGCCTAAAGCGATGGTAGATATGGCCTCCATTGGAGACAATGTAAGAAAGGGTTGTTCAGACGGCCCTATTTCATTTGCCAGTAGCCTATTAGTCCATGCTGTAGCTTTATCTATTTTGGTTTTCATTTCATTATTTTGTCTGACTCACAATGTGTGTTGTACAGTGTAACTTCCTGTGTAGGATGTTGTTACTGTAGTACAAAGTTCCAAAGTACCAAAGTTCATAACCATTCAAGCAATATGTTTTCAGATATTTCACTAAAAGCCAAAAATATCATTAACATGGCTTAAATCATAAGCAAAAAAGGATTTCAAAAATCTTTTACAAACTTTAAATAGAAAGTGGCTGGTACGTTTACTCAACTACAAAAAATTTCATTCTGTGATATTCAGTGATTCGAAATTTCAGTGACCCACCAGGTTTTTAACTGGTAACACTGTTTTTATTAGTCAGGAATGACAAAAAAGGTTCTTACACTTTTGTTACTCAATCCACTAGGGTTAGCAACCACAGCAGCTTCTGACTAATGGGCCACTATTGTGCCAAGTTATTATCACATAGAGCTTAAGAGTTCCTTATTGGAATCGACCTGGTATAGCAATGTATAACACATTTGTTATGCACAAGTGCCTTTGCTTGTTAGTTCCCTTATTTTTGCAGTGTTGCACCATGATGCTAGTCTGGCTATCACCCGACCAAGCCAAGCTCAACAGATTTGAGATTGAGCTTTGTTGGAGAGTTTGCTCTGTATTTTTTTAAGAGGCGTGACCAACGGGCATGGGCAAACAACTCTGTACGCAATTGGATAGTTCTTCAGAACAACGATCTGGGTGACGTAGAAGTGACAGCGGCATCGACATCAACGGGTTGCTGTGCTTCGGTGGCGTATGGTGGCCGATATCTTGAATGTAAACAAGAAGCTGCTTAGTCGCTTCTCTATTGTCATTGTGTTAAACCCACCAATAGCGCACCACCTACATAAGCCAGTTTGTGATTGTTTCCCTTAAAATTGTGAACTGACGCAGGAACGTGCAAGTTTCTTTTTTTTTATAAAGACCTTTATTAAAGTTTTTTATAAAATACTAATTTTAAACAGTAGGCTACATACTTTATTAGAGAACAAAACAGAAAACACACAAAAAACAAACATAGCTAACAATTACGAGTTTACGAATTAAATGTATTAGTGTAAATAGGCTAGTAAAGTGCATATAATAAAGTGAATATTGTAAAGTGCATACAAATGCTCAGGTTTCCAGACCAAGCTGCAGGGCAAAATCAAATCGCCAGCAGAGTGGGCGGGGTTTACCCAGTCTACCATGATGCAAAATACTCACACTTTTATTCATGTTTGCTATGTATCCACAGTAACATGTAATTACAGTCTGTAGCATAGTTGCATCTGTAACAATTGTTTCTATATCCAGGCTGACACCACTGACACAGAATACAGAGAGGCCGGCGGAGGAACACACCAGGAGTTTATGGATTTCCTTGACGGCCCAGAGGCTAGACAGAGAGTTCATAGTATAGCAAGTGTCATAACCAGCACAATGGAGGGTAGGTATTGTACACCATGGCACGGGTATCCTATCTTGGTTATATATTGGATACTTATAAAATAAATTATACGTTTAGATAAAAGATAAAAGTAAGATAAAAAATATTGTTTCTGTTTTTCCATCACTTGTGTGCATCAGAGCATGAAGAGTCGAGGCAGAAGTGTCCTCCTTTCTGGTACAATTTTGCCCACACCTTCCTCATCTGGGAATGTTGTCCAGCATGGCTGAAGATCAAGAGGCTGGTTAAATTAATTGTGATGGATCCATTTGGGGACCTTACCATCACCATCTGCATTGTACTCAACACATTGTTTATGGCCATGGAGCATTATCCGATGAGCAAAGGTTTCACCAGTATGCTGGCTTTGGGCAATGTGGTGAGTGGACTGTAAGTGTAAAGTACAGAAAATGTTTTTGTGCAAAACAGCTTTATTAATGGTCAGTATTCCTGTTGCGGTTTTTATAAAGGTATTTACTGCAATCTTCACGGCTGAAATGGTTCTCAAGATCATTGCTTTGGACCCATACTATTACTTCCAGGAGAGATGGAATATTTTTGATGCAATCATTGTCAGTTTAAGCTTGATGGAGCTGTGTTTGGAAAAAGTGGGTGGCATGGCTGTTCTGAGATCATTCAGATTGGTAAGTATGTGTCATAGCTAATATGTTAAAATGCATTTTGTGCTCTGAATGATGTGAAATGACTTTTTTCCTTTCTTTTTACAGCTGAGAGTATTCAAGTTGGCTAAATCGTGGCCCACTCTTAACACACTGATCAAAATAATTGGTAATTCAGTGGGGGCTTTGGGCAACCTGACGCTGGTGCTGGCCATTATCGTCTTTATCTTTGCTGTAGTGGGCATGCAGCTATTTGGAAAATACTACAAGGATAATATTTGTAAAATCTGCAAACAATGCACTCCACCCCGTCTGCCCCGTTGGCACATGAATGACTTCTTCCATTCATTCCTCATTGTGTTCCGAGTGCTTTGTGGAGAGTGGATAGAGACCATGTGGGACTGTATGGAAGTGGCTGGGACGCCCATGTGCATCATTGTCTACATGATGGTCATGGTTATTGGAAACCTTGTGGTACATTGTTATCTTTTACTTCATGAGTCCAGCTTGTCCAACTCTTGTAGATTTAGCTTATGGATATAAAGAATAACCACAAATGATACAGTTTTATAGCTATGCATGTTTTGTTGTTTTCAATGCGTACAATAGCTAAGGTAACGCAATCTTACATGAAGTCATGTCATTATCTGATAGGTGCTGAACCTGTTCCTGGCCCTGCTGCTCAGTTCATTTAGTGCTGACAACCTGGCAGCGACAGAAGATGACAGCGACATGAACAATTTGCAGGTTGCCATTGGACGGATTCACAAAGGCATTGCCTTTGTGAAGTCTCTACTTCGAAACAGCTGCAACAGTGTCTGTCTGAGGACAAAAAAGAAAGGGAAAGGTGAGGACAAATCCTTGGATGAGCTACACAAACCTTTTGGGCCAAATGGAGTCCCCAACCACATCATCAAAGATTTTCCTAAGAATGGAAATGGGGATGTGACCGGAGTGGACAAAACTGGAGACAAGTACATTGTCAGCAGCAAGAGTGATGATTCTATTATGTCTTTCATCAACAATCCTAGTCTGACTCTCACTGTTCCTATTGCTGTGGGAGAGTCTGACTTTGAAAACCTCAACACGGAAGACTTCAGCAGTGCCTCGTCTGATGCAGCAGGATGCCATGTGGTAAGTCTGCCAAGGTGCCTTTACTTTAACTTCATTAGAAATGAGTTTTTACTTAAACACCAAGGCACCTATCTCGCACCCGACGCAAGAGTCTTTGCTTTTTTAAGACCGACGAAGTTGTTAATTTCCCCTCCTGCACCCACATCGTTTAAATAGCAAATGTACCTGTGCCCATCTTTGCACCCATGGCCGTGCTCATCTTACAAGGAGTTGTGTTCAAGTGAATTCCTGGCTTATTTCCGTTTTGCGGGCAGCAGAAAGTGATTGTGCCATTGGCCAACAGAAACCTGGTCTAAAGTCAATAGCGCAGCATGTCATTGTTATTTTAACAGCGCTTTTGTAAAACTAGTACAGAGCCCGTTGAAAATGTGCCTGTTTGAAACAAGCGATTGCTTAATGTATATTCAGTCTATATTATATGGTTGTTGCTACTTGTTTATGTAGCCTACTTTGTGAATTAATTGTTTTTTAAGTTTGTCTCAGTGTTCAATCATTTTGCTTACAGGCATACTGTATTGTATGTGAAGATTTGTTGCTTTACAGATGCTCTTAAAGTTTTAGAAGACGCGTAACAACACTTTACAATGCAATACATTCGTCATTTGCAATAACCATTCAGTAACCTTTTTAACAGATTACCCATTTGTATTTTAGTTTATGCAGAAATATTTTTTATTTATTCAAACATAAAAGTTAGTCAATTGATTTAAACTGAAATGTATTTTTGTTTTGTTTTATTTTCTGAGTTTTTGACAAAATTGTAAATGAATTGAATCAACATCAAATCCATTGAACTGCAATGTTGCAAAGCAAAACCAGGATATGTGTCATTTTGAAATAACATGGTGTTTTTCTGATTTCAGCACATATATACTAAGGGTTTCTGCAAACCATGCTTTAGATCATTCAAAATGACACTCATATTTAAAAAAAAACAAGACATAATTGTTATGTTCCACATTTTGCTAAAGCGCTGCTGACAGAAACAGAATGGATGAACTAAAGCACAAACCATCACATTGATATTAGTGCTCACAGTATATTGCAGTAACATGCTTACATCATTCCCTGCACAGCATTAGCTGGTCCCAGGACAGCCAAGTGCTCTTGCATTCTCCAGGAAGGCATTCAAGCTTCATAGCTCTACCAGCTTTTAGGAGACACACCCTGTAGATTGCCATACAACAACAGGGAGAGTCCATGTGGCTACGGTACAATACTGCCAGGCAGCAAATCTCCAAAAATTCTTAGATATTTTGGTCATGTTAAATTTACTTTGTTTTTATACTTCACTGGCTGTATAGAACAAGTAGTCTGCATTTTTTGTCTTTCTCTATTTGGCTAAGCAAACATTTCACAGGTAAAACAAGTCATGCTGAACTATGCTTATATAGTTTCACTCTTGTTTAGCTGAATAAATAACAACTATTTATTTTTTTTTTAAATGTAAAATGACAGTGACTAATTAGTGTCACGATCACCTTTGGCTTAATATCATATCTTTGAGAGTATGGTATACAGTCCTACATTATTTGGAGTTTTGATGAAGCTAGATATCCATAGTAACTACAATGTGGACTGCTTATTGCCTTCTCTGTTGACGAGCACTGTTCTTCTGCTCTCAGTCTAATGAGGATACCCTCATGGTTTTTTAATTACATTTTTGTTATTTTTTTAGACTGCAGAAAGGGGACATGCAGATGTATTTTTTCATGTCCACATTTAAAAATAAGGGGCCCTATTTCAACAATCTGAAACGCAGGTATCAAACTCAAGTAGTTTTGTGGGTGGAACTTGGGCGCTGTTGCCATTATATTGGAGGGATAAATGACTCTTGCACCCGACGCAAATCTAAAAGGGGTTGGTCTGAAGTAGCTACATTACTCATAGGTGTGGTTTGGGCGTAACGTGCAATAAACCAATCAGAGCGTTATTTCACATTCCCTTTAAAAGCAGGCGCGCTGGTTCCATGGCGGAATGCTATTATAATGGAAAATTGCTAGGCGCACGCTCTTAAAACATCCATACCCCAGTAGCGGTTTGTAACCAAGGAGACCAGAGTTTGCTATTCATGTTTCTTTTTGACAATGTGTAAATAAAGAAATGTCACAAAAACATACTTTCCGATGTTTTGGGCTCTCTCTCACTGAATCACAAGTTTATGAATGCATGGTGATATTTTTGCAATGTAGCCTAACATTAGACTGAGATTACCTCACCTCAGAGATGAAAAAGCAACAAAGAAATTAAACTTTACAAGTTACACAAATGGCAAACAAAACAGCTGTTAGTTGAGTGTTTATCAGCGGAAGGGGGAAGAAGCCGTGATCTCTGGGGGCGGTGCGCTGTGTCATGATGACATCTCTTCATTCTCAATAGACAATGCAACTCCTCTGTCTCTCCTCTACCATGCTGCTGCTGGAGAATTTGTGTTAAGTGGCATTGGCACATGAAGTTCAACATCACATTGCCTTAAGTCCTCCAATAGGTCATCATTTGTGTTGTCAACACATCCACAATTCATGGAAATGTTGTGTAAAACAAGATCATATTTTTCCTTGAATTTATGTATGGTTTGCAAAAATGGGAACTGCTGGGTCTGTAAGATGAGAGAAGCAAAGTGTATGTGCGGTGTGCACACTCTACCTTACGGTCAAGCATGCACCCTTAAAATAGCATCTGAATCACATAGCCACTGACTTTAGACTAGGTTTTTCCTGGTCTGTGGTGGAATTGTTTTCCAAAACTGCCGAAAATTCCTTAATAGTACTAGGGAATGTTTGCACCAGAACACGCCTGGTCTTTTTGCTGAACTGTCCCTGGGAGAGCAAGTTCATCGGTGTACAAAGTCAATTGCGCGGGGTGCAAGATAGGGCCAAAAATTTGATTAGTCTTGTTACAGCAAATACTGATTCATGCATGCTCTTCTTTTTAGCCATAAAACATTTGATTTAAACTTAAACTGAATTTGTCATTGATGCTTGTGAAGTCCTTCTTACCAACAGCCCTAAACAAGACATACTGCACATCAACATAACAATTCCCTAATTACAGCAGCATTTTTCTACAATAAAAGCAAAACAAACAAACACACAAGTCAACACACAACAAACAAGCAAACAACAGACAATGAGCCAAAGGTATGGATGAATGTAAAGTGGCGTCAAGTAAAGGTTTTGTAAAGTGCGGTTGCCATAGTACAGAAACACAATATTGCAGTGTAAGTGAGTAACGTTAAAATTAAATTGAATCTGTAATTATGATAATACAGCAAAAGTAGGTAACCATAATATAAATTATATTTACCTTATATTTATTTTTATATATGACCATAAATAATATTGAAAAAGTAAGTACTTGTAGAGTGTGTGGAGTGGATGAAACACAGGAACAGAAACTACAACAATCAGGTGTTGTAGAGTCTGACAGCGGCTGGGATGAAGGACCTGCGGTACCTCTCCTTCTTACACCGGGGGTGTATCAGTCTGCTGCTGAAGGAGCTGCTCAGGGACCCCACAGTGTAGTGCAGGGGGTGGGAGGTGTTGTCCATGATGGATGTCAGCTTGGCTTACATCCTTCTCTCCCCCACTTTCTCTATGGGGTCCAGAGGACAGTCTAGGACAGTGCTCGCTCTCCTGATCAGTCTATTGAGTCTGCTCCTGTCCCGGTCCGAGCTGCCCCCCCTCCAGCAGACCACAGCATGAAGGATGGCAGAGGCCACCACAGAGTCATAAAAAGTCCTGAGGAGAGTCCTGCACACTCCAAAGGACCTGAGTCTCCTCAGCAGATGGAGGCGACTCTGGCCCTTCTTGTAGAGTGCAATGGTGTTATCAGTCCAGTTCAGTTTATTGTTTAGGTGAACACCCAGGAATTTGTAGCTCTCCACTACCTCATTGTCACCGGTGAGAAATTAGATGTTTTCCTCCTAAAGTCGACAATCATCTCCTTTGTCTTGCTGGTGTTAAACTGAAGCTGGTTGAAGCTGGTTGAGCTCACACCAGCTGATAAAGTCCATAACTGCCATTTGATGAAGTGCATGTCAGCTCCTTACATTTGCCATGGCTCTATTATGTTTGCTCATCCAACACTTGTTTTACTTGGCTTCATCCGCAGATTGTAGATGACGATGACCAGTCCAGCTCTTCTGAGGGCAGCACAATAGACTGTGTCCCAGGCGGTGAGGGAAGAGACTCTGTAGACTTTGAATTGGAAGAATCTATGGAACCGGACGCATGCTTTCCTGATGGTAAATACTACTGCAACCACCACTACTACAGCCATGTTGTTAATCTAATAATCCATAATGCACTGGTAAATCACCCCCTGCTTTGTCTCTGCTCAGGCTGTGTGCAAAAGTTCCCATGTTGTCAGGTAAATGTCGAAGTGGGCTGGTGGAAAGTGTGGTGGACGCTTAGAAAGACCTGTTACCACATCGTGGAGCACAACTGGTTTGAGAGCTTTATCATCTTCATGATCCTGCTTAGCAGTGGAGCACTGGTAAGAGATGTGCGGGAAGTAAAACATTTTTTTGAACACCTGATTTGGCTGCTGTCATATATTTACAAATTGTATTTGGCATCTCTTAGCAGGCAGTATATTCTCAAACTGCTGTTTGTCCTTTGATTGTATTGAGTTAGTGTAGTTTCACCTTACCTTACAAAAACTGAACATTTGTAATTCACTCCAAAGTAAGATCAAGGTTTTGAATAAGATGTATTTATTTAATTTGTATTCCTATTTACAATGAATTACTCATACTATTGTCTTCACATCCAGGCATTTGAAGACGTCTACATTGAGAAGAGGAAGACCATTAAAACGATGTTGGAGTTTGCAGATAAAATCTTTACCTACATCTTCATTCTGGAGATGTTACTGAAGTGGGTGGCATATGGATATGCCAAGTATTTTACAAATGCCTGGTGCTGGCTGGACTTCCTCATTGTTGATGTAGGTTAAAACACCTGAAAGACACATACACTTACATGTCAAAACAATTCTTAGCTTGCTTGTTTAATGTGTGTGCATATGTTCTAGGTCTCACTGGTCAGTTTAGTGGCCAATGCCATGGGATATTCTGATCTCGGTCCCATCAAGTCTCTGAGAACTCTGCGAGCTCTGAGGCCACTGAGAGCCCTGTCTCGGTTCGAAGGCATGAGGGTAAGAGTCACTGGATTTCCCTACCCACTCTGAGTCACAGTGGTACAGAGTACAGGCACTGTGCAGTCTGGCAAAGCATTCCCATCCTTTCTTAACCCTATTTTTCCAGCTGTTATTTGTCCTCAGTGTGATTTAAATATTTTAATGACAAAGTTGATTATTTCCCTTTTTTGTTAAATTACCATCTAATTATACGCCAGTGATGTGGGATTTTGTTGACATTTTGGGGAATGTGCTTATTCGCTTTCATGCTCAAGAGTCAGATGAGAAGATTGATACCACTCTCGTGTACAAGAAACGGATCATTAGTTATTAAAGGGGCGTGACATAAGCATATGGGACGGGGCAAATCTTAACCAATGAAAAGGGGACTCTATGCTGAGTTCAATGACCTCACATGAACCTCACACAAGACTACCTTAAACGGGTCACCAGTTATGAGAGGGGACGTGGCTGAAACATAGGGGGCGGGCCAAACAATGACCAAAGGAATGACAAAGGAACTCTCTGCTGAGTTCAATGATACCTCACACTGAGTTCAACGATCCCTCTCTGGTGCTCAGGCCCTAATTAGTGAGCTTTCAAGTTGATGGTATCTGGATTTTTATACTTTTGGATACAGCCAGGCAGGCTGTATTGCTTTGTTTCCTGGCGTTTTTCTAAGCTAAGCTTACCGTCTCTTCGCTCCAGCTATTTTACAAATATAAAATGTTAAAGGTGCTCTAAGCGATGTTGGGTTACGTTACTTTTTGTTGACAATCGAAGTATTTTCAAACAAAATTAAACTAGCTTGCCCCTCCCTTCTCTTCATCCCGTCCCCTCCCCCTCCCTTCTGGGCTTCCGCGCACTAACCCCTCCACCCCCAAATCCTTCTTGGCGGTTATTGGCTGGAACGCTTGAACACTGTTTGTGTATGCTTTGTGGTGCCAGCACATTTTGTTTTTGTTGCCATTTGTAGAGCCTAGGCTATCTACAGAGGCCGTGATTTTTTACAGTGTGTTCTGGGAACAGGCAGCTCATGGATAAGGAGGAGATGTTTGCTGTATGTGACAACGAATGTTGTAGCCTGAAACACGCAACATCGCTTAGAGCGCTTTTAAATTTCAAACTTGTCCTTTTATGTGGTGCCATGTCAGTTGTAACATCTCATACCATTACAATATTTTGCTGTGAAATGCAAGCCTGGTCTAAACAGGATTGGACAACTTATGCAACCGAATGGGGAGGGTTGTTGGCTGCTGAAATCAATGTAGCATGTATTGATTAGTTGCTTTCATGTTGTACTAGCTATTTACAGCACTGTTAAGATATTGGTCTTTCCTCACGTGGTAGGTAGGGAATTCCCTCAATTGCATGTTGCAACAGTTTTTTATGTGCGTCAGTAGCGCTACATTGGTTTCTGTTATAATTTCACTGTTTTGGATATTGTTTGCTGGGTTCTTTAACCTGAATTCTTCACATGGTATTTATGTTTCTGTTTACAATAAGCACATTTTGTGGTGTCGTCATGCCTATACAAGGTGTTCTATTTTAATGTTTCTCTAAAATTAAGTTTTAACCAACAAAGACAACTTTTAAATACAGCACATACTGTCGTTCTCATGGTGTTCTATTTTAATGTTTCTCTAAAATTAAGTTTTAACCAACAAAGACAACTTTTAAATACAGCACATACTGTCGTTCTCAAGGTGTTCTATTTTAATGTTTCTCTAAAATTAAGTTTTAACCAACAAAGACAACTTTTAAATACAGCACATACTGTCGTTCTCCTGCCTCTTCCCCTAATTCTTTTCCTATCTTTTACTACGCAGTTATTGTACTTGAGCCTTTGGTGTTAGTCATAGCTATGATGAGCTCATGCTGATGTGTATGTTGGCACTGAAACATTCACTCTTATGTTTTCCTATTCTTACCATTACCAGAGTATACAGTGTTTTAATTCTACATGCTGTGATCTGTGCTGTATACAGATGGGTTAATTGTATGTTTTGGTGTGCAGGTGGTTGTGAATGCCCTGCTTGGAGCCATTCCTTCCATCTTCAATGTGCTACTGGTATGCCTCATCTTCTGGCTCATCTTCAGCATCATGGGAGTGAATTTACTTGCGGGGAAGTACGGCCATTGTGTCAACAGAACCTCGGATGAAGATTTCCTTCCATCAGTGGTGAAAAACAAGACAGATTGTATGAAGTTTGACGAAGGGGTTGCTCGCTGGAAGAACTCCAAAATCAACTTTGACAATGTTGGCTTGGGTTACCTTGCACTGTTGCAAGTGGTAAGTAACTGAACATGGGTAACTAGTTAGTAACTGCTGATTTAAGCTCATAAATATGTTATTTGCTGTATTGGTGGAAAACTGACATTGATGGAAGATCAAAGGCCTACTATAATATTATTTTGTGAATGTTGTTCATTTCAATAAAGGCTACATTCAAGGGCTGGATGGAAATCATGTATGCTGCTGTAGACGCTCAAAGCAAGGTAATCAAATTACAATGTTAAGCTCATCCTATTTGTTACATTTTGTGATCTCTCTTATACATTGTGAATCCCAATATTACAATGCTTTAAGTTATAATGCTTAAGATGTTTATGAAATCAAGCAACAAAATTAACACTCTATGTATGTAAGATTAAAAATTGCTAAATAAAAACAAAGATTTAAAAAGAAAAACAATTCAATGTTGCTATATGACAAAACATATTTAGCTTCTTGTCTTTTATAAGTAAAGGAATTGTTTTTCATTGGAACAATAATTTCCCAAATCAAACCACAACACAGAAAAGCAAAGATGTGTATTGCATTTCAGTCTTGTCCTGTAGAGAGTAACTTCAACCTGCTGATACTAAATGCAAAAGGCTGTCATTAGTTTTCATGAGGCAGTAGCAATGGAGCTTTTTCTTTTTTGACATGAAGACTCATTGTCCATGCCAAATTGAAAAACAGTCAATATATTACAATTTGTATTGGATTTTGTTTTATTTATTCTATTTTGCATTATTTGTTTTTAACATTGTGTCAAAGCTGTATTGACTAATTTAACTATGCCCAGCTATTGTGTGGAAAACTACTTGCCCTGTGTGAAGCATGAAATCACATTGGAGCTGCAATGATCATTGACTAACTTCAATGAGTTTGTTTGGCTTTACCGTAAACAAATAGGCCTAAGTGAGCGTTTTATGAAGTTACACTTAGTGCTATTAGTGCCAGATACCAAATCAACCAGGACCTAAATCTTAAAGGAACACACCTACTTATTGGGACTTTAGCTTATTCACCGTATCCCCCCAGAGTTAGATAAGTCCATACATACCCTTTTTATCTTTGTTCATGTCGTAACTCTGTCTGACGCCCCACCACTAGCCTAGCTTAGCACAGATCTTGGAGGTAACCGGCTCAAACTAGCCTACTGCTCCCAATAAGTGACAAAATAACACCAACATTTTCCTATTTACACGTTGTGATTTGTATAGTCATAGTGTGTACAAATAACAAGGTCACATGAGACACAGCCATATTCTAACCGTATACATATAGGCAACTATTCTCCTCAGAAGGTGAAGCACTGCTACTCCTGCTACTTGGCAGCATGATTTGCTAGCTGCACATAAGAAGCCCTGTACTGAGGAGCAGAGAGTAACAACGGTGCTTTTTAGATGTTTCAGGTGGTGTGCTAATCACGCCGCCCAAGTAGCAGTGCTAGCAGTGAAGAATAGTTCCCAGTTTGTATGGGTTGGCGTTATTTTGTCACTTATTGAGAGCAGTAGGCTAGATGGAGCCGGTTACCTCCAGGATTTGTGGTGAACTAGGCTAGTGGTGGGGGTGTCAGACAGAGACGCACGGAGATGAGAAGAGTATGAACTTATCTAACTCTGGGGCATATGGTGAATAAGCTAAAGTCTCAATGAGTTGTCGTGTTCCTTTAAGGATTATAACTTTAACGCACTAATGTCTCATTTTTTGTCTCTTTTACAGCAAGAAGAACAACCAGAATATGAGAACAACATGTTTATGTACATATATTTTGTTGTTTTCATCATATTTGGAGCCTTCTTTACACTCAATCTCTTCATTGGTGTCATCATAGACAATTTCAATCAGCAAAAGAAAAAGATGAGTATCAAATCTGCTTTCTAAACCAACCATTTAATATTTGGAATTTAAATTCTAATTGAAATGCAATATTTAAAAGCATTTCTTTTAGTTTGTCTTATCTCAGTATCTCCTCATCACCTTTGCTGGGATTTAACATGCCTCACATCCCCTCTTTACTTTGGAGGTCAAGACATCTTCATGACTGAAGAACAGAAGAAATACTACAATGCCATGAAAAAGCTGGGGTCAAAGAAACCTCAAAAACCTATTCCTAGGCCATCAGTATGTAACTTTAATCATGCATCTCATCGGAATAATTATCTGAGCCTTGTTTTGTATAACCTAAAATGTATTTTTGTTTCTGTGCATTGTGTCTATTGCAGAACAAAATTCAAGGATACATCTTTGACTTCACCACAAAACAGGCATTCGATATTGTAATAATGGTTCTAATATGGCTGAATATGGTAGCCATGATGGTGGAAACTGAAGACCAGTCCAAACAAAAGGACAATATTCTCTACTGGATTAATGTAGTATTCATTATCATCTTCACCGGAGAGTGTTTGTTGAAGATGATCGCGCTTCGCCATTACTTTTTTACAAATGGTTGGAATGTGTTTGACTTCATCGTTGTCTTCCTGTCAATCATTGGTATGACTCGTCTCTGTTCTCGTCTCTGTTTGCAATGCTCAAATAAATTTAAATCATTCATTTCGTTAATATACAGTATCTGTGCATTGTTTACAGTTTATTTATGTTTTGCTTTCTTTACTTAGGTGTGTTTCTCTCAAAACTGATAGAGGAGTATTTTGTTTCGCCAACCTTGTTCAGAGTCATTCGATTGGCTCGGATTGGTCGCGTCCTCCGCCTTATTAAAAGTGCCAAAGGAATCCGCACACTACTGTTTGCCTTGATGATGTCACTTCCTGCCTTGTTCAACATTGGTCTCTTGCTCTTCCTGGTTATGTTTATCTATGCCATCTTTGGCATGTCAAACTTTGCTTACGTCAAGAGGGAAGCAGGCATCGATGATCTTTTCAATTTTGAGACATTTGGCAACAGCATGATCTGTTTGTTCCAGATCACCACCTCAGCAGGGTGGGATGGCCTACTTGCTCCCATTCTCAACAAACATAAAGATGATTGCAACAATTCCACAGAGCATCCTGGCAGTCTTTTTAAGGGAGACTGTGGAAATCCTGCTGTGGGGATTGCCTTCTTTGTGAGCTACATCATCATCTGTTTCCTGATTGTGGTGAATATGTACATTGCAGTTATCCTAGAAAACTTTGGTGTGGCCACTGAGGAGAGCACGGACCCACTAAGTGAGGATGATTTTGAAACATTTTATGAGGTGTGGGAAAGGTTTGATCCTCATGCAACACAGTTCATAGAGTACAATAAGCTGTCAGAATTTGCAGATGCTCTGGACCCACCATTACGCATAGCTATGCCTAACAAGCTGGAACTGATCTCTATGGATTTACCCATGGTCAATGGCGAGCGGATTCACTGCCTGGACATCCTATTTGCATTCACAAAACGTGTTCTAGGTGAGGGTGGGGAGATGGACATCCTAAGGGGGCAGATGGAGGAGCGCTTCATGGCCTCCAATCCTTCCAAAGTGTCCCATGAACCCATCACTACCACCCTCCGCCGCAAACAGGAGGACACGTCAGCCATTGTCATCCAGAGAGCATTCAAAAAGTATGTAAGGAAGCATGCTGCCATAAAGGCCTTATACTCATCCAGTAACAATATTCAAAAAGATGAAACACACATTGACAAAGAGGATCTTGGCACAGACAAACTCCAAGACATTTCTAGTGCTGATAAAAGTGAACTGACTCCTTTAACGGCCCCTCAACCTTCATGTAACAGTGTGACAACCAATGGAAAAAACAAATATGAAAAAGACAAACGTGAAAAAGAGGTTGAGGGCAAAGATGTCAGAGAGTAATTAAAGAATTCTGGAGATGCAACAAAGACATTGTAATTAATGACAACATGTTTACAACCTTACAAAGTGACTAAGACATCCATTGGACTCCATTCCTTAGAATGGATATCTATGCCAAACTGACCATGCTTACTTGAGTTTCATTCAGACTGTAGTGGGGCAATGTTGGCTGTGTTCAGGAACAAGGATGTTTGTGGGGATGGCTAAGTGTTCTGAAATGCACTTTAGTTAATGCTTTAAATTCTATTGCAGCTAGTTCTGCTATCCAGTGTCTTGAATTATTGTTATATCATTGACTGTTGTATTACTTTACCTACATTTTTTCAAGCAGAAAATAAACAATTTTTACATTATTGCTTCATTCATAGTTTGGTTAATTTAGTTTTATATACTTTTTTTACACTTTTACTTTTCAAAAGGCATGTTCCTTCAGAGATAGTCTTTCAGACTAGTCTTGCTTGCTGATAGTGCTTAGAATACTTGTCAGATCCAACACACCACGTTGGAGTTGCTGCAGTTAACTAGACATGTAGACCTGCATGAGTCTTACTCCATGATTATGCATGCTAGAGAGTCCTATTTTTATCATGCGTTCTCCCTGACCATGCTTCTTGCTTCAAGTATACTGTACAGTCACAACATGTCTGTTTCTTAGTCTGGGATGAGTTTAACCTACAGTCCGAACAAATTCAGCCGAGTGTGTTGATTATGTTTGATTATCAGTGTCAGAGCAGTAATACTTGGCGGAAATACTTTGCACATTCAGTTTTGTTGAATCATCAAATTCATTCACACACAATTTCAGCCTGATGTGTGGTTCCTATGTACCATTTACAATATTGCTAATTATAATTAGTTATCATGAAACTGAGCTAAAAGCTAAAATTGTCAGTCTTCAACTGAAGATGTGCTTTTCCAAGTTGTGAATTTAGGAAAAAGCCTACTGTGTGTTGTTTGTGTCTGTTTTCTTTGCTAGTTGATTTTTGACGATGGACCTCAATGTAATGATTATGGAAGTATGGAATCAATGAAACAATTACTATTTATTACCTGTGATATGAAACCAAATATAGTCTCCATTATCTGCTTATTCAAGCAGACAGGGATACTATACATCCACCAGGAGCTGTGAGGTAAAACATGTAAATGTCTATGAAAACTGCTACGTGGACGGTAATTTTAATTCATAAGTCAAAGCCCTGAGTTTGATTACTCAGGATGTTATACGACTGTGCTGTCCAAGCTTTACTTTTCACCCTTTAACTGCATTTTTTTATTTGGAAATAATGACAAGAACAAAATGGTAGATGATGATTCATGTGTTTACTGTTTTTTCACAGTTTTTCCTCAGTCTTTATCATGTTAAATATCTAGGTTGGATGAAAAACAGCTCAGAATATTCTGAATGATTGTCTCAAGGACATGGCATCACACATCTCCTGTTTCCATCTTCTGTTTACATTTTATAGTGGCCGGTGTGTTACTCTTGTCATTTCTTCCCATAGCTATGACAACCACCCAAAATGTCACAACTACATCTATTGTTCCATGTTATAAAAGTAAAATTCCATTCATGTAAGTATATTTTGCATGTAAATAAAACATTCATTACTGACACTATACTATATGCATAATGAAAGAATGTTTTGATTCCGAATGTAACATTTCCCATCATTCATATGCATAATGATTGTATGTATAAATTAACTACATGCATGACACAGCTATAACCCATTTCATTGAAACACCAACAGAATAAAGATTACATGTACCTCAACTATGCTTAAAACATTCATTACATGTCTTTATATAAAAATACATTTGTATATTGTTTTATGTATGTAAGGTCCCTTCATTAATTATTTTTCTTTCTTTTGAGCTGACTGTGAGAGGTGTTCTCCCGGAGTGAGACTAACTACCCAAACGTTGGGCTTTGCTTGCCTTTTGTCTTTTCTCCAGGAAGAATGACCCTGTTATTATTTATGTTCTGGTGATACTGTGTACTGCTTTATGTATGTCCCTCTGTCTCTTCAAAATCTCTTTTACAGAAATTACTATTCAGTTGCATCATGCAACGTTCAGCAAAGATTTGATATACATACATATCTTTTGCTTTAAATTGTTGTAGATATGTGATTGGGGTATGCATGAACTACACAAATGGTGACACTATTCCCATATTAATTCATGTTTCTCCACCCAAGACTACATTTTTGGGTTCAATATAATGTTTAACTGTTGCTAAGTCTTAAAGTCAGAGCACGCCTAAGTGTTTATTTCTTTACAAAATGCTTATTTTCTTATGCTAAGATTTTCACACTGATTATATGAATGTATAGATTTTTAGAGCCAATGCTATGCTTCAACTTCACTTCATAGGTGTTTAGTAAAGGAATGTGATTGACATCAGGCCGTCAAGGATTTAAGATGGTAATTTCATGAAATCGATGAGGAATACAGTCATTATATATTTAAGTTATTACTGGGAGGGGATTTCATTTTGAAAAATGGATCTAAAGTGCTAACCACAATCAGTTATATCAGTTTATGACTGTTACAATGCTAATTGCTATAACCGCAGTCAGCATTAGTGTAATTTTAGAACCTGTAAAATGTAGAAGTTATCAGTGTCCGTTTCATGTGCAAAATATAACGAGCACTCAAACTGTAAATGGTTCCACTTATATTGATCTCTTGAATCTCTTGGGATTTTGAAAGCATTTGTTAATGTCTAACTTTTAAAAAATCATCTTGAGTGACAATACATTATACCAGTATTTAATAAAAAATCCAAATAGTTTAGTCTATCCTGCCCAGGAGCTTCAGAACTAAAATGTACAGCATTGTGATTTTTTTATTTTAGGGTGCAGTATGTTTCAGCATCATATTTGCAAGAAGCTAGAATCTGGTTTCTAAGTGCGCTGTGTGGCTCCTGCCGGAAACTATTAGCGTCTTAAGTGGGTGGAACATTTTATTAATTATTAATAACAGTCAAAATATTCATTACAGTCCAACAACGCTTTTACCTATTGTGGCTGCTGAATCCGAAGGGCAGTAAACAAGAGGCTGATGGCAAAGTGCTGATTATTCCTGCCATACTGTCTCACAATTATGTGATGATCAGTTTGTGCCACACCCACTCACAGTAGCCTACTTTATGGCTCACATGTTGTTTTCGGGACAAATAATTGCCTATAATGTCATCTGATGTAAGCGTATGACTGAAAACCAGCACACAGATCCACTGATGGTAACAAGTGGGGTTACAGATTGCCTATTTTAATGACCAGTAAATCAAGAGTGATTCTGCAGATTCTCCTTGCTAGTTGCCCAGCAACATGACATCAAGCTCCTTTGTTAGACCGCATTAGACTGGAAGGTCGGAAGTTGGTCTGCCGTCTCCATCCCAGGAGCCTCGCAAGCTGGGCAATAATATGTGGACATGTTATATGTGGAAGGATGTCTATTTGGCTTGGGATCTAACCACTGGCATGCATGGAGGGGCATGGGGAAAAACAATTCAAAGGGAAATTTGAGAATGCTGCCCATACCAGCTCTGTAATGTAATTTGTTGTAGATGGGTGGAAAATCCCATTAGATTGGGTAGTGGTGAGTACCCCCTAGCCTTCCCTATGTGCTAATAGACAGACACACAGACTCACATACAGACACTCACACACTCACTTTTTATCTCAAATGCTAAATTGCACTCTACTCATACACACACAGTCGTGTACCAAGTGAACCACACCCACAATAACTCACGACACACTCTAAAAAAACACCTTGACCAGAGAATATAGTTACAGCAAAAATGTAAGACAATAGAAATCCTTGACCATCTACATAACATGAGTAAATATGTACATGCACATAAGTGCAAGGTAATCACATTTCAAGCAACACATATGGAACAAGAAATAAAAGAGTAAAACTGCAAGTGAGCTGCTTGGGCATGGCTCTTTGATCAATAATGGTCTTTACAAACCACAATGGATATATCCATTAGAATGCTGTAACACTTTATCCCAGGGGGTACATATTCCAAAGTATTTCCTCTAATAGGGTTTTCAGATGCATTCTTTGTAAGTGCAACAACACAGGCAGTATTCATTGCTATAAGTACAACACCTTGACTATCTATCATCTAACTACTCTGTATGAATATCATGGAAAATATTATTGATTTAATTTGGATTAATGAATTAATAAACAAAAAATTGTTCATTAATAGAATTCTTCATGCATATTTGTTGTGGTAAAATAACCTCTGACAACATGGGTTAAAAACTCTGAGCTAAATTGTGTGGTACAGTACACAGACTTTTCCCATTGCTGCACATGCTCAGAGCTCGATACCAACCTGATTTACTCTTCCATTGATGTGTGCTGCAGAGAGTAACGATTATGTGCCAGAGTTAGTGCTAAACAGTATCTGACAAGGCATGGAAAGGTCTCTCTTGGAACAGCTGCACCAACGCTCGCTGCTCCTGTCATGGACTAAACACTGTAGACATCAAGTGTAACTTAACAGTCAATGCATGGTGTTGCATAACATTTGGCCACCAATTACCACAGGCTGGATGGAAATATGTTTCCACTGCAGATGGTAAACTACGTAAAGAGGCGTTAATAGGTGAGAATTTGCACAGACAGTTTGGATGAGCTGAACAATATTTTATCTTATAGTGTATATTACAGAATAACTGAAATTAGATAATGTTCCACATTATCTTTGAATGTCTTTCCTTAACTCCATCCATTCATCCATCCATCCATCTTCGTCCACTTAACCGGTATGGGGTCGCGGGGGGAGCAGCTCTAGCAAGGGACCCCAAACTTCCCATCCCCGAGCCACATTAACCAACTCCGACTGGATCTTTCCTTAACTGAGGATGGTATAGTGCGTAGGTCTGGCAAACAGAATGCCAGACAAACAACATGCTGAACACATTAATCCAAACTCTGTGAGTGTAACAGTGAGTGCCCTGAAATAACTTCCATGTATTCAAAGTAGAATTAACCTACCTCGACATGCATTTTTTCCCTGCTTGCTTCAAATTACCTATTGAAGTTGTTTTGACTATCTAAGAAAATCATTGCGCATATTAACATTCCCCAATTCATTTAATGCAGGCCTAGCTATAACCACTCTACATACACCTTCCTTGCCTAAGACAATTTATTGGCAGGTAAGCGTCACTTAATAGGAATTGGCTTTGATTCGGTGCATATAAACATATTTAAACATACAAAATAAACAAACAATAAACACATAACTAAATAATAATAACAACAAGGTATTATCATTATCATGAATAGTAGTAGTAGTAGTAGTAGTAGTAGTAGTAGTAGGCCTAGTAGTAGTAGTAGTAGCATTAGTAGGCAAGTCTTTATAGTATCACATTTTATAAAAGGATGACTGCGCCACCTAGAGATAAAGAGGCGACACTAGCTCGAGTCGACTCAAATGTAAAGATGGCGTTCATAGACGGAGCATTAATTCCTGAGTTTCGTCTCTCAGGCTCACTGCACGACTGAGAGGCCAAAACTGTTTATCAACGCTGTTTACCAATCATCACCCAAACAAACTTTACTAAGTAAATGTTTAGAATGTAGAAACAATAGAATCTATAGTTGGGGTTTTGGTCTGCCAATCATACTCAAGGAGGCGGGATGCAAGCAGCCAGTGAATACGTGGTACCTGAAAGGAATTGATCAGGAAAAAATAACTTCCTTAATTTGTAGTCGTTACTAAGTTACCGGGGCAACGCTAAAGGAGTCCGTGCAAGATGGCGAAAACCCAACAAAAACAAAAATATCTATGCTAAAGTACAATACAAACAGATTAAATTGGCAGTTAGTGTTTTACGTCAGTTACTGTTTAAGCACAACGCGTCTCAGCCAAGATGGAGGATGAAGAGACAACGTTGGTAAGCGAGCATGTTTTAATCATATGCTAGCTAGCTACCTACGTTACAGCAACCCAGTGGTCCAGATATGACGTTAACGTTAAACCAGTCAAATGGCAAAATGATACAGAGAGAGAAGTAACACTGTTAACGTTAGGTACAAATGAAGCATAATATTGGCTAACGTTAACTAGCTAAGTTAGCTGACATAACGTTACTGAAGCTAAACGCAGGGTTTATACTTGGGTTTCCATGTCACTTTGTTCTGCTATAGAAAGCACTTTGGTTTCAGCAGTTGTTGAAAGCGTATTAAACAACCCGTTTTTTTGCTGCTAGGTATCACCATTTATAAACTACAAACGCAGTGGTCTTTCTGTGTTTTTTCCACAGACTCTGATCAGGTGCTATTGCTATGAAAAGTATTTTAATCACGCTGTAAACGCTGCAGCAGCTGCTCAGAGGAAATTCAGCAATGATCCTATATACAGTTTTTTTCATGCATATGGCACCCTTATGCAAGGTAAGCTTAAAAGAATAAAATTACAACAATAGTTTTTATATTTATAACAATAGAATGGACCATTTCTGGTTAGACCCATGTGTCTTTGTCATCTGACATACATGCCCTTATGTCATTATTTTAATACAGATCAAATTCAAGAAGCCTCAATAGAGTTGGACACAATAAGAGATAGTCAAGATGTGTCTCTCTGCACATTAATGGCCCTTGTCTATGCTGAGAAAAAAAAGACAAACCCAGGTGAGCCAACATAGTCCTTTTTATTTATATCACAGAAGTTTGCGCAACGGACTGGACACACATGTTGGTAATAAGTGTCTTTGTATTCACAGACAGAGAAGTCATTCAAGAACTTGATGCTAAGGTTAAAGAGGACCGTAAAAGTGCACCTCCCAAGAGTCTGTACTATGCTGGGATGTTTCTCTGGCTATTAGGGCGAAATGATAAGGCAAGGGAGTACGTAGAGAGAATGATCAAACTCTCCAATGGTTCGAGAGAGGTGAGATTAGCATTTTTGTCATTTAAAAATCCATCAGTATCACTTTTACATTTTCATGCAAAGTCTTGAAATGTATGTAATGGTAAAAGGGGCATTCTGGCTTCTCACCCATTCGCACTCGTAAAATGTTGACTGATATGTGTTGTTCAGGGTATAATCCTAAAAGCCTGGATAGATGTGACATCTGGTAAAGACACCTATGCCAGAAAGGCTGGAAAGTACTTTGATGAAGGGCTGAAAGAGAGAGCAGATGTTTTTGCCCTGATGGGAAAGGTGAGATGGGAATTACAAATCCATATTGAAGAATCTTTCTCAATCACAGCTGAATATGTTATAGTGCTATAATTTCTCATATTTCCTATGCCTCTTATAGTACTATTATAGTATTGTGTTTCTAAATTACTCTGTGTTTTGTTTAAGATGTCCCTTGCCAACACTGAGATTGGTGTATAATTACTGTTAATTTCAGCTATTCCATTTATCATATGAAATATCTTTCATTTTTCTTTTGGAGAGTGCATTGTTTGGATTATTCTTCTGTAACTTGCTTTAATTGATGTTCTTGATTTTTTTATTTTTTATTATTTGTTTATTATTATTAAACATTTTGCTCATATTGAATACAAAAGTAATCATAATATTGGATACAAGCTAGGGTGTATGTTAAACCCTAAGTGACGTTTCGTCTGTCCTAGGCACAATACTATGAATATCGTCAGAACTACTCCGGAGCATTGGAGATGGTTAACCAGGTCATTGTTAGTTTCCCTGGGTTCTTGCCTGCCCTCATCAAGAAGATGAAACTGTTGCTCAGTCTTCAAGATTGGGAGCAAACCATGGATGCAGCACACAGGTAATTGATGAGGTGGTTAGGAGGTTTCTTCTAAATCATACACAGATCATGTCTTTCTTAGTGTAAGCCTATCTGAGGTTTACAGTGTCTCTGGTGAGATCAGATAAAGGCATCAACATTTGTAATCACGACCAAGGATGCAAGAAAAAAACACAATCTGCCTTACAAATGGCTCAGTATTCAAGTGCAAATAAAACACTAGTGTGATGCCTCAAACCAGTGCATACTGATTAAGCCATTGTTTGTGCTCACCCCTCTGGACCTTGGCCAGTGTCAAACAGCATAAAAAGGCCTTTCAGTCAAAGTGAAGAAATCTAACACAATTCAAAGGATTTGCTGCTGCAGGTTTGCTGAACAGAAAGAATAGTGATTACTCAAATTGCTGCCCCAAGCTTAGAGCTGCTGTGGTGCCCTCATGATGTGAAGTAGGATGGATGCAGCTAGCATACAGTATACTTCACATCCTTTGATGGCCTTCACAGTTCCTTTCAGTTTTAATGTTATTTGTCTGGCTCAACTCAGTACTGCAGCAGTAATCATATATTCTATTACTATTAATCAAGGAAATTCAAATGTGGGAGATGGACTTCATTCACAGTGCCTCGTGTCATATTTCAGGCTTTTACAGAAGGATAAAAATAACCTGGAGGCACTACAGATGCTAGCTCTACATTCTTTATGTAGAGATGGAGATATTACAGAGGTAAAGTTCATATTTTTACTTGTTAATATTTTTGAACTGGTAGGGATGCAAATCGGCAGGAATTAGAAACAATATTGTACACACTGGCATTTATCATCATGGAGCTGAAGGGAGGTGCTGATCAATTTTTTTTATATCCTTCTTGGCAGGCGGTAAAACATCTTTCAAACCTCATCAGCAGCTTGGAGATTCTGGAACCACACAACCCAGAGCTTTTCTACAGGATGTCTTTAGCTTTTACACGTGTTGTAAGACAATTTTCAGTATTCTTTCTAAATTTTTAATAGTAAACCATTTTGGTCCTTATTATATGTAAAGAGTTGTTTGACTTGTATGGAATTTCAGCATTTGCAGTGTTTCTTGTTTTCATAGTGCGGACGAAATGAGAAATTGATTGAGCAGACGTTTAGGATGGTGGAAAGAGCCTTCTCTGTGGCAGTGGGGGACTCATGTTTAGCCACAGAGTTGGGCTACCAGATGGTGCTACAGGGCAGAATCAAGGAGGCTATGAAGTGGTACAAGACAGCCATGACTTTGGATGAGACAAGTGTTTCTGCTTTGATTGGTAACATGTTCCAATTATTTACATGTTTTCTCAATGACACTTAAAGTTCATACATACATATTTTATTTCTGAAAATATAACTTTTTTTTGTCACTCAGGTATAATACGTTGCCAGCTGATAGAGGGCCAACTTGAAGACGCAGAACAACAGTTGGAATTTCTCACAGAGATTCAACAGTCTATTGGAAAATCAGGGGTAACATCTTTTTATAAAGGCTGACAACAGAACATGTTTTCCACTTTAGTAAGAGTATCCTAGAGGAAGAGCCTTATCATAGTTTAATTGATGCTTTAAAAACTGTTTGAAAAGCAATAAGCAAGAGCACCTGGTAGAATAGGCAGCAGCTGCTTCTGTAGGTCTTCATTGGTCTCTCTTCAGTTATTCTTTCCTGAAGACTTTTTGTTTTTTTGCTTGTGTTTTTGATCCAACTTGTGCAGAATGCCTAGTCAGGTTTTCCCCTCTGCTACCTACCTCTACCATCTTTGCAATTCTCCTATAAATACATTTTATTTTTTGTTACCTTCAGGAGCTACTCTACCTACGTGCTGTTCTGGCAGTGAAAAAGCGGCGGCCCCAGGAAGAAGTGATGAATCTGTTGAATGATGCAGTGGACACACACTTCTCCACACTTCAGGGGTTGCCTCTGGGAGTGGAGTACTTTGAGAAGCTGAACCCTGACTTCCTGTTGGAGATAGTCAAAGAGTATCTTGCACTGTGTCCAGCTAAGGTACAACTGGGAGACTCATCAATAACAGGGTGCCTGTTTGTTCTTAAAATATGTATGTAAATCCTGGGCCTTAAGTTTGGGCAGTGCAAGAGAGCATCAATGGTTTTTATTTCACACATTTGGGTTAAGTATGATATGGATATGCATCCTACCTTAGTGAGACTTATCAAAAAGTTGAGAATCTTGGCATTAAATATGACTTTTACTGTTTTTGTTTTAGCCTTCAGCCCAGGGCCAGTCTCCTGCTCCTCAGCTCCAGCACTGTGCCACATTGTTGGATACTGTGGTCAGGATTGTTCCAGGTCTCCCTCAAGGAATCTTCCTTCTAGCCAAAGTCAGATATCAGTCTGGTAAGCACTGCATTGAAAATATGTTTTGGTTTCTTTTCTGCAAAAGCTATTTTAAACTGCATTGTCTTTGTGTTTATTCAGGTGACATTGATGCTGCACAGAGCAGTCTTCAACATTGTCTGGACCAGTGCCCTTCTCATGCAGATGCTCATCTGCTAATGGCACAGCTCCATCTGCTGCAGGGTAACTTCTCAATGTGTTTCCAGTCTCTTGAACTCTGCCTCAGCCATAACTTTGAGGTAAGATCACCATCAACATGGACAGTATTATTGGCTGCTAAATGTTTATGAGACAGTGTGCATTCAGGCATTTATTTGACCTATGACCAATGTGCAAATACATTGCAGCTCTGTCAGCTTAATTTGTAACATTTAGGAGCAGTTCAGCTTGTCCTCAATTAGGCATATTAATGCAGAAAAGAATGTAGCTGAAGAAAATTGCATTCAGTAAATATACTTTTTCTCCATAGAGTGGAACATTGAAGAAATTGTCAGCAGTGACAAGATATCAGTGTAAATTGTTAAATGCCAACAGTTAGCTGGGTTGGGATAATCAAAATAACTTCTGTGGTGAATATTATTCTTGTCTAAATGGGTTGTGACTTTTTTTCTAATCTAGATTCGAGAACATCCGTTGTACCACCTGATTGAGGCTCAGGCTAAGAAGAAAATGGGTGAGTTGACGGAGGCTATTCAGACACTGCAGATGGCCATGAGTCTTCCAGGTGTCCGCAGAGCTGGATCCTCGTCCAAGTCCAAGAACAAGAAGATTGAGCTGAGTCTTGCTGACTGTCTCTCTGTGTTTTTGGAGTTAGCTGAAGCTCTGTGGCTCAACGGAGAACAGGTATCATTTTGAGCTTTGATGTATGAAGGCTTGTACATGATACTATCCTCTAGATATTGTTCTTTATGGTTGATGTTGATGAATTATAATTTAAGACGGTTCTCTATCTTTGAAACTGGTGAAGTGAGGACTAATGTAAAATATACGTAGATGTGTTTCAGTTTTGGGAAATTAACTTAATGATGAGTTGAAAATGTGTACGTCTCTGTTGAGTTATGAAGTAATTTGGTTAAAATGTAAAATGACTATGATTGTACTCAAGTATTTAGTTTCATTCAGTTTTGTTGGATTTCTAGGTGATTTTATGATTAGGCAAAAATAAGGCTTGGCTTCAGCCTATTCCTTTTTCGGTTAGCTACAGTGGCAAATTGTGGGAAATAGTTGTTTCTTTCATGTATGTTAAACGGAAAACAAATGATTCATCATCATCATCATGTGAAGCAGTGTACTCTGCTGTAAGTATTTTATAATTTTATTCCAAGATGTGTTTTTGTGTTTTGCCACATATGCCCCGCCTTGAAGGAAAAAATACAGTATACACTTATGAATTTATTTAATATTTCAGCATGAAGCAGCAAAGGTAATGCAGGATGCTATCAATGAGTTCTCGGGAACCTCAGAGGAGCTACGTGTTACTATTGCTAATGCGGACCTGGCCCTGCTGCGTGGGGACACTGAGCTGGCACTGAGTATGCTCCGAAACATAACCCCAGAGCAGCCCTACTACATCCAGGCCAAGGAGAAAATGGCAGACATATATCTGAACCACAGAAAAGAGAAACGTCTGTATGCAAGCTGTTACAGGTGAGTGGTACATTTGATCCAAATGAGTGGGGTGGGGGGGAATAATCTTAATGTAAGATAGCAGAACATATGAGTGACTATACTCCTATATATATATACTATATACTATACTTCTGAAACCTAATGCATTGTAAACTTGAATGACTCTAGGATATTAGTATAGTGCACCAACATTTCATCCAGTTGTGTCTGTATTAGGAAGACCACAAGCATAAAGTAAATATAATTAAAGGGGTGCTATGCAGTTTTGGCAATTTTTTCGTTGATTTCTCGCTTTTGCTCACGTTTCTCTATAGAGCTCCTCCTACAGCTTCGAAATAGATATTTGGCAGCGCCTATGTTTACTTGTTTCTGACTCCTCGCTCAGTCAGTCTGTTGTTTTTCCCATTCAAAGACGCTAGTGGAGACTGAGACTATTCAACTCGACTGACACTATTCAACTCGAAAAAGTCATATAACCATTCCAGTCTCTGATGCTACTTGTACTAACGGCTGAGACATAGTAAAGCTTGACTGAACCTCAGACCAGCAGAGACATACTGTATGTGATGTGTGTGATGTGATACAGTATATTTGTCTTTTACTCCAGGGAAATGGTGGAGAAGCTGCCCAGCCCTCACACATACCTCTTATTAGGTGATGCCTACATGAACATTCAAGAAGTAAGTGTTCGATGTGATTCAATGTGTAATTCGATGTGTCTTATGAGATATGTTTTGGGACTGATTTGTGTGGATATTGGCTTTAAAGGTGCTGCAATGAAGTTTGTCACCAAGGTCTTACCTTGGATGACTACACAGGGTGTCCCTCTTACAATCCTTGCCCTGCAGTTGAGAGTAGTAGGATAAAACAGAATAGTTTTTGAGATGCTTTCCTGTTAAATATAGAAAACTTACAAGGAACGCTCCACAATGCTACTGAACATATTTCCGAAAGATGAGCCAGGAAGTGAAGCCATTTCTGGTGGAATGAGCTATCAAACTGAGAGGTTATGTCATGAAACATTATCTAGAATCCCCAAAACATTGTTTAGATACAGAGTGTCTCCGTCTTTGATAATCAGTGTAAGCATCTTAGAGACTGAATGAGTGCAACGTAAGTCATCAGCCCCCTCACTGGACATTAAATAAACAAATTACTCCCCCTCTTGGCAGCGCATAAATGCATTTATCTCAATAATTTTGGCCTTTTTCAGTTTTCCATGCGTCCTGGAAAACCTGAGAAAATGTACTCTAGTTTTCAAGTTCATCTTAAATATGAGAGAAGTATAATGTCCTGGAAAATATTGTGTTGAGAGTGAATTCAATTCAAATAACTTTGTTTGTACCCGAGGGGCAATTAAGAGGCATGGAAGAGCAGCACACAAAGGACAGTTCACATACAAGATACAAATACGAACAGAAATATGAATAACATTGTCATGGACAAGGTCAATACAAAGCTCAATTGAAGGTACTGTGGTGGAATTCTTAAATTTGCTCATCTTAACTCAACTTTGCGCTTAACGCTAAAATAAATATTAAAATACTGTGCTCTGTCTTGACAAACAACCACATAGCTACTTCAATCACGTTTTCAGAATAACAGGAAGCACTTTTTTAGCATGTGATATAATGTTTTCCCTCCCTCATGTAGGGGGAGAGCAAGCTGTTAGAAATCCTGCAACAGCAAGCAGCTACGTTAAGTTAACAGCAATGTTTAGGACAGATAGGAATCATCCATCAATCCATCTTCATCTGCTTATCCGGTATCGGGACGCGGGGGCAGCAGCACCAGTAGGGGACCCCAAACTTCCCTTTCCCGAGCCACATCGACCAGCTCTGACTGGGGGATCCCAAGGCGTTCCCAGGCCAGGTTGGAGATATAATCTCTCCACCTAGTCCTGGGTCTTCCCCGAGGCCTCCTCCTAGCTAGATGTGCCTGGAACACCTCCCAAGGGAGGCGCCCAGGAGGCATCCTTACCAGATGCCCGAACCATCTCAACTGGCTCCTTTCTCCGCTTGAATGACAGAGCTTCTCACCCTATCTCTAAGAGAGACGCCATCCACCCTCCTGAGGAAACCCATTTCGGCCGCTTGTACCCTGGACCTCGTTCTTTCGGTCATGACCCAGCCTTCATGACCATAGGTGAGGGTAGGAACGCAAATTGACCGGTAGATCGAGAGCTTTGCCTTCTGGCTCAGCTCCCTTTTCGTCACAACGGTGCGGTAAATGAAATGTAATACCGCACCCACTGCTCCGATTCTCCGACCAATCTCACGCTCCATGGTCCCCTCACTTGCAAACAAGACCCCAAGGTATTTAAACTCCTTCATTTGGGGTAAGGACTCACTCCCTACCTGAAGAAAGCACTCCATCGGTTTCCTGCTGAGAACCATGGCCTCAGATTTAGAGGTGCTGATCCTCATCCCAGCCGCTTCACACTCAGCTGCGAACCGATCCAGTGAGTGTTGAAGGTCACAGATTGATGACGCCATCAGGACCACATCATCTGCAAAAAGCAGCGATGAGATCCTAAGCCCACCGAACTGCAACCCCTCCCCACCCTGACTACGCCTCGATATCCTGTCCGTAAATATTACAAACAGGATTGGTGACAAAGCGCAGCCCTGGCGGAGGCCAACCCTCACCTGGAACGAGTCAGACTTACTGCCAAGAACCCGGACACAGCTCTCGCTTTGGTCATACAGAAATTGGATGGCCCTGAGAATGGACCCCCTCATCCCATACTCCCGCAGCACCTCCCACAGTGTCTCCGGGGGGACCCGGTCATACACTTTCTCCAGATCCACAAAACACATGTAGACAGGTTGGGCATACTCCCAGGCTCCCTCCAAGATCCTTGCGAGAGTGATGATCTGATTCGTTGTTCCACGACCAGGGCCGAATCCGCATTGTTCCTCTTCAATCCGAGGTTCAACTATCGGCCGAACCCTCCTTTCCAGCACCTTGGCGTAGACTTTACCAGGGAGACTGAGAAGTGTGATACCCCTGTATCTCTGATACACCCAGAGATTTCAACATTTCTGGACGAATTTCATCAATCCCTGGTGCTTTTCCACTGTGGAGTTGTTTGACTACCTCAGCGACTTCCCTCAGGGAAATTGACAATCATAGCCCATCATTGATAATCCCCCATCATCCTCCAGCTCTGCCTCAACCACAGAGGACGTGTCAGCTGGATTTAGGAGTTCCTCACAGTGCTCCTTCCACCACTCTATTACCTCCTCAGTTGAGGTCAACAACGTCCCATCCTTAATGTACACAGCTTGGATGATTCCTTGCTTCCCCCGCCTGAGGTGGCAAACGGTTTTCCAGAAGCACCTTGGTGCAGACCGAAAGTCCTTCTCCATGTCTTCTCCGAACTTCTCCCACACCCGCTGCTTTGCCTCTGTCACGGGCCGCCGCAGCTTCAGCAATGGAAACTGAACATTGTCCACTCAGGTTCAATGTCCACAGCGATGCCCAAAAAGCTCCGCCGGAGGTGTGAGTTGAAAGTCCGTCAAACAGGGGTCTCCTCCAGACGTTCCCAATTTACCCGCACTACGCGTTTGGGCTTACCAGGTCTGTCCAGAGTCTTACCCTACCCCCTGACCCAACTCACCACCAGATGGTGATCAGTTGACAGCTCTGCCCCTCTCTTCACCCGAGTGTCTAAAACATACGGCCTCAGATCAGATGAAACGATTATAAAATCGATCATTGATCTTTGGCCTAGGGTGCTCTGGTACCACGTACACTTATGAGCATCTCTGGGTTCGAACATGGTGTTTGTTATGGATTCATGACTAACACAGAAGTCCAGCAACAGACAACAGCTCTGGTTTAGATCAGGGAGGCCGTTCCTCCCAATCACGCCTCTCCAAGTATTTCCATCATCACCCACATGTGCGTTGAAGTCCCCTAGCAGAACTATGGAGTCTCCTACTGGAGCACAAACAACAGTCAGAGTTTCCCCCCCCCCATCACCCGCAGGCATAGGGAGGCGACCCTCTCGTCCACCGGGGTAAACTTCAACGCAGCGGCACTCAGCCGGGGGCTTGTGAATATCTCCACACCCGCCCGGCGCCTCACACCATGGGCAACTCTGGAGTAGGACAATGTCCAACCCCTATCCAGGAGTACGGTTCCCATTTGCCATGGGAGAGCCTACCAGGAGCACAAATCTCCAGACAACACAGCCCTCAGGTTCATAGGGACACACAAACCTCTCCACCACGATAAGGTGATGATTCCCGGAGAAGAGATAGGAATCAAGTATTTTAAAATCACCCAATGCATGGATAGTACACAGAGCAGAGGACACCACCTGGGAACAGACACTTAACACATCAACTCATTACTAGGTCAGAGGAAACTACAGTAGAAGATTGTGACACATTATTTGATATAGGCTATATAAAGGAGAAAACAGGATTAATGGTTACCACACACTGTTTTACTCATATGTTCAAAAAAGGACAATAAGAATAGGAAATAAGCACTATAGTCAATACTAGAGAAATTATTTAGGAAATTATTTTCTCATTCATGCACAACCTAGAATGTTAGGTAATAGGGAGGAATAAACGTAGCTGATTTTCTAATTATTATAGGAAATTATTATTTAGTGGTCTTGTCCCTACACTTGTAATAAACAACGAAACACTCATAGAACACAAGTCTCATCAGAAGGATGTTCCATAATGATTTAATTTGGAAAAGGACACATTGTGCCTGTATCTAAGTGATTTGAGGAAGATGAAACAGGAAGTCAAAGAGGAGGAGGTATGGTCACCTCTCAAGGTCAGGCATGTTGACACATACTCATTCAAGGCTACACTAGGTCTTATCCAACATCTCCAATAGATCTTAATCCAAGCCTTAAGGTGTTTACCACATGTTTGCGACAATTTGTAAATAATGAAATGCATAATTTTTCTGGAATACATTCTTTGACTTTCGGAATAATATTTACAAAAACTTCCAACCAACAACACCGTCCAATTTGTTCTTCCTCAGCCTGAGAAAGCCATTGAGGTTTTTGAGCAAGCTTTGAAGAAAAACCCCAAAGATGGTGTTTTAGCCAGCAAGATTGGGAAAGCCCTGGTCAAGACTCATCACTATGTCAAGGTTTGTGTTGTACACTCATTTAAAGATAAACACCATCCAATCAATGAAAAAAAACAGTGTTGACACAAGGCTGTTGTGATGCAGGCAATAAATTACTATGAAGCAGCCCTTAAGACGGAGCAGCAGAACTTCCTCCGCTACGACCTGGCTGAGCTGCTGATGAAGATGAAGCAATATGAGCGCTGTGAGAGAGTCCTGCAAGAAGCTCTGGTCCATGAGCCAGGTACTTCAGACATCATCATTTTTACACTTAGTCAAAAACACCACAAGAGAATCTACTCATTTTGTTGGTGCAATTGACAATAATCTTTAACTTGGTGCAAAGAAAATATTGGCAAATATGGTTTATGGCAATGCCAAGCAGCCTTGAATTTGTAAAGCAGTTTAAAACTTCTCTTTTAGTGTGACTGATTGTTTTTAGTTACTTCTTATTTTGTTGCCTTTTCAACTTGACTTTTTTCTTTGGACCTACCCAGTGAATGAACTGCCGGCGCTCTCAGATGATTGCCGTTATCTGGTCCTGTTGGCAAAGATCCAAAATAAGGTTGACAAAAATGAGGAAGCTTTACTTTCCCTACAAAGAGTAAGTGGTTGCAGAAGTTATGTGCCTCTCTGAGACTATCATTTTTTCACTTTTGCAACACATATTTTTGGCGTGATTATGTCCATGCAAAACTTGCCAGTCTGTCTAAAAAGACAGACAAAAGAACATTGTTAGAATAATGTATATTATTGTTTTCAAAATGAGGTTGGGATTTTGCTGTGTATAGGCCCGGGATGTGCAGGCCAAGGTGCTGAAGCGGGTGCAGTTGGAGCAGCCTGACGCCGTCCCCATGCAGAAGCAGCTTGCAGCCAAGATCTGCGCTGAGATCGCTAAACACTACACAAGTCAGAGGGGCTATGAGAGAGCAGTCAAATTCTACAAAGAAGCTCTTGTGTATTGTGAGACTGATCGCAAGGTCAGTGCAGCTGAATCAAAAACGTCCTGTGTACTCACTGCAGCTGTGGTTACCAAGCACTGGCATCTTTTAGAGTCTGGGGCTTGTGTTTGTGAAATTTAGTGATCTTAGTTGTTGATAGTTTGATTTAAGGGAAATTTGAATTATCAACTCTACATTATTTTACCAAGAATGTTGTCACATGAATTCAAATGAATGCTGTTCTTGTTCCTAGGTGATGCTGGAGTTGGCACGGTTGTACCTAAGTCTAGACGAGGTTGATGCGTGCCAGGAGCAGTGCAGCATCATATTGAAGAATGACCAGTTTAATGAAGATGCAACCCTGGTTTGTTCTGTCTTTCACCACAGTTTTGACTGTAACCTTTTTTTTTTTTTTTTTTTTTTATTAATTCAAAGAACTTATTTCTTAAATATGGTTGTCCTTAGATGATGGCTGACATTCTGTTTAGGAAGCAGGACTATGAAAAGGCAGTTTTCCACTTTCAACAACTCCTGGAGCGCAAACCAGGTACAATAGTTGTTGTTTAAATAAAAATAAAAAAGTTGCAGTAAATGTGAATTGGTGATCTGACCTTCTCTAAATGGAAAGCACAAAAAACGTACACCTGTTGCTTTCAGACAACTACCCAACACTGTCACGTCTCATTGACTTGTTGAGGAGGGCGGGGAAGTTGGAAGAAGTTCTCAGATTTCTTGATATGGCAGAAAAACATTCTTCCAGGACTAAGTTTGACCCGGGCTTCAACTACTGCAAAGGACTTTATTTTTGGTAAGTTTGGAGGAGCTTTTCCTTGGAATATGGCTACATCTATTTTGAGATTGGCGACTAAACTTGTGCTTGCTGCTCAGGTTCACAGGAGAACCTAATGATGCTCTGTGGCACTTCAACAAAGCACGGAAAGACAATGATTGGGGTCAGAATGCTGTGTATAACATGATTGAAATCTACCTAAATCCTGACAATGAAACCATAGGAGGAGAAGTATTTGAGAATTTAGACGGTGAAATTGGGTAAGTGGCAGTTGAAGCATACTAAGACTTAATCCAGTTTATATTCTTGTGTTTGAAACCCACAGACTTGCATCTAATGCTCACCTTTGTCTCTCACCAGGAACTCCACAGAAAAGCGGGAGTCAGAACAGCTTGCTGTGAGAACAGCCGAGAAACTGCTGAAGGAGTTAAAGCCTCAGACACCAGGAGGACACACACAGCTTCGCATCCTGGAGAACTGCTGCTTACTGGCCACTAAACAGAAGGTCAATGTAGAGAAAGCCCTCAGTGTTTTCACTGAGATTGCAAACAATGAAGTAAGTAATCCCCAGGTGGCGAATATGAGTTACTCACTCTCAGTTGAGTAAATATACCCACACTGTGTATTGAGTCACTTGTTATGTCAGTCACTCCATTTGGTTGTAAACTGCACATTACACTCTATCAGGCTGAAGTTTAATGGAGCCTGCACAGTATATGTTGTTGCTTGTAAGTTTTGTGATTTTTTTATATATTAAAAAAAAAAAATCATAACTTTATATATTGATATGAAGTTTGTATGGTTTTGGTGTAAACAAATGGAAGAAGGATAGTGGGGGAAGTGTCTTAAACAGGATTCTTTGGTTGAATTCAGAAAGACCACGTGCCAGCTCTGTTGGCCATGGCAACAGCTTATATGGTGCTGAAACAGACTCCAAGAGCCAGGAACCAGCTCAAACGCATAGCTAAGATGAACTGGAGCCTTGTTGACGCTGATGAGTTTGAGAAAAGCTGGCTGCTTTTGGCAGACATCTACATCCATTCAGGGAAGTATGACATGGCCGGGGACCTCTTGAAGAGATGCCACAATCATAACAAGGTCAGCCTGAAAATATTGTTTCTGCCTTAACCAGGCTGTCCAATTTACACAAATATTTACACATATTTTTGCAGATTTGCATTACTTTTCAATGTTGAGGCTGTCTTTAAGTTAATTTCTTTGTTATAATAATTGCACTTTTTTCCACAGTCATGCTGTAAAGCTTATGAATATCTGGGCTACATAATGGAAAAAGAGCAGGCATTCCGTGATGCAGCACTCAACTATGAACTGGCTTGGAAATATGGAAATCGGACAAACCCAACTATTGGTATGTCAACCAAAATCACGTCCAGTTCTATCTATAAGGACAAAAGGGATTAAAAGAATTATATTTGTAACATATACTCTCTGTTTTTTTTTGTTAGGATACAAGCTTGCTTTCAACTACTTAAAAGCAAAGAGGCATGTTGATGCCATAGATGTGTGTCATAAGGTGAGACACCTTATGGATGTGAATGTTTGCAATTTGAAAGATTAGATCTGTTTTTATACCTTGATTAATCTTAGCTTCTGTCCTCAGGTTCTGGCTGCTCATCCAAATTACCCGAGAATGAGAAAGGACATCCTGGACAAAGCTCGTGCTGCCCTAAGAGCTTAATATTGTGTGTGTGTGTGTGTGTGTGTGTGTGTGTGTGTGTGTGTGTGTGTGTGTGTGTGTGTGTGTGTGTGTGTGTGTGTGTGTGTGTGTGTGTGTGTGTGTGTGTGTGTGTGTGTGTGTGTGTGTGTGTGTGTGTGTGATAAAAATAAGTTACTTTGATTGATTCTATTTTTGCCTTTTGCTGTCAAGGTATTATTTGTTTGGGGGGGGAAACATAAGCACGTTGCTATGTACATATATGACTATATGAATAGTTGGGTGCAAAAACCGAGGTGCAGAGGGGTTCAGACATACTCAGCTGAAAGCATTTTTCTTTCTTTCCTCACAAAGCCAAACTCAACATTTCAACTGATTCTGGAACATGAAAACAAGAGTCTTTAACGTTAACATTTAAGCTTTGTTTATAAAAAAAATATTGAATTGTAGTCAATCTGTTAGACAACCTACTTATATTTTGATACATGACATATTCATGTCATATATGTCTTTGAAATGATTCTCTACAGTTATACATATACATTTAAACCCAAATTGAAATGTTTTATCTTCTGTTACGTGTGGATGTGTTACTGTTGAGCTTATATTTGACAAATATCAAATAAAACTATTTAGACATGATTGTAGATTGTATGCTTGATTTCTTTTCTACTAACGATTTAGCTGTGGTTAATAAGCACATGTACTCTCCCGATTAAGATGTTCCGATTAGACAAAACAGTTGCCACATAGACAAACATTTACAAGCGTGACTGGAAGGGGGAGAAGTCGGACACACTGAACATTTTAATGGACATAATAAACTGGATGCCTGTCGTGGATAGGAAGTGCTGGGGAACACCGTCACTACAGATGGAGTCACTGTGCAAGTCAAAGGCAGAAAGAACTCAAACTGGGCACCAGAGCAGGCTCCCTGCTGCTGGAATCCGCGTCTGTACTCCTTCAAGCATCCAACTATGTATGAAGACTATCCGTTGTGGGGAACCTGCAAAATTTAAGGATTAGATGAACTACAGAGTCCTCTGGTAAGAGTCATCTGGTGAGTGTCCGGTTTTACAACTTCAATCAGTTGTAACTGAACCTCAAATTGATTTATAATCTAGGCAGATTCGCTTCCATGCGAAAGGACACGTAACTTTTCTAAATGCGCACTGGACCGTATTCGTTTTTAGTTTGTAGTGAAGTTTATAAGTTTAAGCTCTGTTTAAAGATGTGGTGTTTTCTCAGAGAACATGATTGGATGCGGTGCGATGTGTGTGGGACATAGCGCGTTCCTCCGTTTTTGTAACCCAGCAACTGTCCCAGTGAATGACCAGTTGAACAAATCCTATTATTGGCACCCTTATTGAATCTGAGCAACTCTGTGGAGAACACAGTCTGCAATGTTCCTGAAGTCAGAGTGACTGCAGGCCACTTTAGCCTATTTATCACGAGGTTTGTCACAGGAAATGTTTGATTCAGCAGTGATTTTGTCAAATAATATATATTTTTAAAAAGATTATCACAGGACATAAGTAAAAACTACAGGACAAACAAGGCCATCGCCAAACTTGTTTAATGATGATCGTGTCTTCTCGTATGTTTTTCAGGTATGGATTGTGACACGCAGAAGTTCTCTCTGCGCAGACGCGCCACCATGTCTCCTCCCTCTACCTGAGAGGGGCGCACCTGGATCCAACGAGACGGAAGTTTTGTGGGGGTAGAGGACAGAGCAAATTATTTTGTTTCCGCGAAAGGTTTCTTTGGAGTTAAGCAACTGATAAAAGATCTCCAATCCAAGAAGGATGTCATTCGTTGACATTTTAAAGAACATTTTAGGGTTTTTCTAACCAAACTGTCAGCGTCTAATGGTAAGTGGATCTTTTCCCCTGAAGGAATGCAGCAGTGGTTGCTTATTTCATAAGCCTTTTCTAAATATTTTAATAGCCTATGTGTAGATGGCAACAGACTTAGCTTCACTAGGAACTGCTACACATTTCCTTTTGTTTTATTTCAGAGCAAGAAAATTAAAACGTGTTCGAAAAGTAGCCTACTGTATGTTAATGTATGAGCTTGTAATGTAGCCTATCACTAAGCTGCAATTTTCTGAAACCCAGTGTCTTCAATTTGACAATAAGCATAGGCTACACTAATGCTGTTTACTCATCATTATCATAATATGTATTGGTTCCAGCGCAATGCCAGTCCAAAGCCTGCCTGCTCTCTATTCAAGAAGAATGATAGCTCTCCGCAGAGTGCTCCGAAGGCGATTGCACCCAGTTAAACTGGCGATAGTGGCCCTTGTCTTTGTCACATTTGTGTTCTTCATACAATGGGAAGTTGGGAGCCAAAACCAACAGGAGGACCCGTGGCTGATGGAGATGGCAGTGAAGCGGGATGCCATGCTGGGCATGGTGATGGGAGCTGTTAATAACTTCAGGGATGTGATTCCAAAGATGCAGATCAAAGCCCCTGTACGTCTGCCAGACAGGGCAGAAAGCGAATCCTGTCTGCCGGGTCACTACACTGCCGCTGAGCTCAGGCCAGCTCTGGAGCGGCCACCTCAGGACCCTATTGCTCCTGGAGCAGCTGGGAAAGCTTTCCACACAGAATCACTGAGCACCGAGGAGCAGAAGGAGAAGGAGAGGGGTGAAGAGAAACACTGCTTTAACCTGTATGCCAGTGACCGCATCTCCTTGAGCAGAGACCTGGGCGCAGACACTAGACCACCAGAGTATGTCAGTTTGTACAATCTTTACGCTTTTCATAAAGATGTGCAAAATCCCTCACGTTTGCCAAACAATTGTCAATATATTTTCCAAACTATTTTGATTTCGGAATTGCACCACCTAGTTGGGAGTAAATGCAGCTTTGGTGCTGTATAGTGGGCTACTCTTCCTTCCCTATTACTAGGGATTGACAGAGAGAGAGAGCTGTAGCGGAGCCAAAGTAACGCACATTTTAATTAACTTTATCGGTTATCGGGCAAATAAAATGCCGATACAGATAATCTGCAAAATGCCAAAATGCTAAGTCGCACATAGAAAAACACCCAAACAGATCAATTTAGCCTAATATAGATGGGGCCTAACCCAAACACATTCATCATATTTGCTTTATGCAATGGGGGAAATTTCAGGCCGAAACCACAGAGATGATTGTTCTAACTGAGACTTTGTTTCAGCATGCCTGCCTAGTTACTGTGGCCAGTTCAGAAAGAAGCACAGTTATGTTTGGCAATGACTGTACATCCAATTGTATGTAAGTCCAAGTACATGTCAGTAGATAGTCAGTACATGACACAGACATAAAGCATGTGCATGTACTGGCTATCTTATTAGGGAGAATAAAGTCTCTCCCGCTCTGATATGGCATGTATTTCAAAGGAAATGGACACCCCACAAGGGAGAGTCTGCAGATGTAATAACTAGACTATTGTGCCACTCAGGAACTGTACAGGACAGTCAGATCTTTGTGCTCTTTCTCCTTATTTTTGCAGATGTATTGAGCAAACCTTCAAGCGATGCCCTGCCTTGCCGACCACCAGTGTGATCATTGTGTTTCATAATGAGGCTTGGAGCACCCTGCTAAGAACAGTATACAGTGTCCTCCACACCTCCCCCGCCATTCTCCTCAAGGAGATCATCCTGGTGGACGACGCCAGCGTTGATGGTAAAATTGAAAAGGGCTCTTCAGAACCACCCTACTCTCCTTTGGGTTCGATTTCAGGCAGCATGTTGGGTGGGCAGCTTGTTGGTGGGCCTCTAAACGTGCAGAGAGGAGCTCCCTGCTCCTTCTGTGGCCAATGAACTGAGTTACAACAGGAAGGTAGTGAATATTCTCCTTAGAGGAGTTAGCAGTGGTTATGCTTAGAAACGAGTCAATGTTGTAAACAGCTCTGATGTACTGTAGGAAGAAAACAAAATTCTGGAGAGAAGTTTCAAGGAATGCAGGCCATCTGACTCTCTCAGCTTAGTTACTTGTAGTGAGCAGGACACAGCTGGAGGCCTGCTGTTTAGCAGCTCTTCTGACAGCCTTCCATGTTGAAGATAAAAGAAGGACGTGTTGTCCTTTTTCTTCTGTTTAAGTTTTACCTTTCAGGCTGAGGACTGTGAAAATGATCTATTGATCACTTAAGTGATACTTGAGATTTAATGAGACTGTTATATCACTCATATTATTTCATCAGATTTTCTAAATGTTCTTCTCAACCTCTCACTTTACTGTATGTCTAATGGATATCCCATAATTTCAGAAGAGTTAAAGGACAAGCTGGATGAGTATTTGAAGCGGCTGAGCATTGTTCGAGTTGTCCGCCAGCGTGAAAGGAAAGGACTTATCACTGCTCGGCTACTGGGTGCCTCCGTGGCCACTGGTGACACTCTCACCTTTCTGGATGCCCACTGTTAGTGAACACCACTGACATTACTCACACATTAAAACCAGTTGCATGCCAGACACACCCTGACTTACACACCCGCAGCTCATGGCCGCCGCCCCTTTCCATTCCATAGCTATTCAGTGGTTGTTGTTAAGAAATATGTTGTGACGTAATGTCTGATTTGTGTGTGTTAACAGGTGAATGCTTCAATGGATGGCTGGAGCCCCTGTTGGCCAGGATAGCAGAGAACAACACTGTAGTAGTGAGTCCTGATATAACCACTATTGATCTCAATACTTTTGAGTTTGTGAAACCGTCCCCGTATGGTCAGAACCACAACCGAGGAAATTTTGACTGGAGCCTTTCCTTCGGCTGGGAGAGTCTACCAGATCATGAGAAACAAAGGAGAAAAGATGAAACATACCCGATCAAGTAAGCAACCAATGTACATGAATATAGACTAACAACTTTATATAAATTCTTGCTTCTTGTTGGAAATCATTAAAATCAACAAACAAAATGTTTTTACAGGACTCCCACCTTTGCTGGTGGGCTCTTTTCTATCTCAAAAGAATATTTCTATCGTATTGGAAGCTATGATGAAAAAATGGAAATCTGGGGCGGAGAGAATATTGAAATGTCATTTAGGGTAAGACTTTGCGAAGCTGTCATTCTGGATGTGCAGAAGTTTTGTTATTTTTATCTGTTAAATCATTCCATTATCCTAACAGCTGTATAGGCGTGTCTACCAGCATGTCATTATACATCTGTTTGTGCTGTCTCCCATTAATCTGCAGGTGTGGCAGTGTGGCGGCCAGCTGGAGATCATCCCTTGCTCCATTGTGGGTCATGTTTTCCGCACCAAGAGCCCCCACACCTTTCCCAAGGGCACACAAGTGATTGCTCGTAACCAGGTTCGACTGGCGGAGGTCTGGATGGACGACTACAAGGAGATCTTTTACCGCCGTAACCAGCAAGCTGCACAGATGGCAAAAGATGTACGTAGTGCTTCTAACTAGAGCTACAACTACTGATTGTTTTCATTGTCGATTAATCAAGTTGTTTTGTCTATAAACTGTAAGAAAATAATTAACAAAAAGTTGATCAGGGTTTCCGAAAGCCCAATATGATGTCTTCAAATGTTTTGTTTTGTCTCATCATTATGATTCAGTTTACTATCATAGAGAAGTGAAGAAACTAGAAAGAAGTCGCATTCCAGATGCTGAAATCAAAGAATTTCATTTTCAAAAAACGACTCCAACGGATTCATCTATCAATCAAAATAGTTGGTGATTAATTTAATTTACAACTATTCAATTAGTCTTTGCTGTTCTACTTCTGACACTAATGCGACTTTGAAATCATGTGTATCTATCCTTTTAAATGCTTCCAATTGCTCTATAGCATTATCTTTTACTTCTATGTCCCATGGTCATATGTTATTGGTTTTTAAAGAGCAGTTATTCTGTAGAAATAAAACACATACTCTGGAATGGAGAGAAATAGATTTGGTATTAGGGGCAAAAACTGTTAAAATGGGCCTGGAGGAAGTTTTCTCTGGTAAATGACACACAGGCTTTCAGTGTTTCCCAACATGTGGTCCTGGAGGAGCCATAAACACTTCCCTCAGGGCTGTACCTCGCAGAGTGAACCAGCCCTCTCCTGCTGGCTTCAAACAGGCATGCCGTCGTCAACAGCTTCATGGAATCCACTGTAGTAGCTATCAGTGTGTGCACTAATGTGACCAGCATCCTTGTCATTATAGAAAGTGCTCCCATTATTCAAGAGCATGAGATGCCTATGAATCCTTTAAAATGTGCTGCTACGCTTCCGTTTAAAAAGGAACAGTGATCGACTACTTGTCTGTAATTAATTTGTTCAACAAAGGACTCATTGGTGAACATTTATTGACTTTAAAAAAGTAAAGCGATGATTATGATGATGATATTTAATGGAATATTATTTTTTCTGTTTAAGGTTACTTCTAATTGTTTTTTACAATGGAGCTGTATGTTTTATTTCTGTAATTAGTGCTCAGCTTCACCACAGACCAAAATATCTCAACAAGATAATAGATCGCCATGGTGCCAAGAGGATGAGTCCAAATGACTTTGGTGATGCCTTGACATTTTTGCTTGTGCAACTATGACCTCATAGTGACATTTTTGTTTTTAGTGAAATATAGCAACACTTATTGGATGGATTGCAATGCATGTATATACATTTACATCACCAGCAGGATGAATTGTAATAATTCGGGTGATCTATCTATGTTTCCTTTAGCACTAGCATCAAGTCACATTTTCTTACTATTACTAATATATAATTTGGTTTATGATCAAATACCTGCAACATGCGTGTGTGGTCCTATATACTTTGAGCTCACCCTAATTCTTGATTTCAGTGCAGATGGCAACTTTTAGAGTAAGATTTTTTTAAAAGACCTTTTAAACATGTAAACAGCACTTCCAGTTTTATCTTTACAGCCTTTGCTTAGTGACATTTATCCATACCTGACATTTTTCTTTGAGATCTCACAAAAGAAAGAATGTTTTTAACATCATATCTGAAGTCAAGACGGAACATTATTGCTTTGTTGGTAAACCTTAAATGAATAATTAGTATCCCGCATGCCTGCAGTGTGTTGAGAATCAATGTAAAGGAACTGCTTTTACATTGTTTCAACAGAGGGCCTTTGGAGAGATCTCCGAACGCATGGACCTCCGTGCGCGGCTGCAGTGCAAAAGTTTCTCATGGTATTTGAAGAACGTTTATCCAGAAGTCTTCATGCCTGATCTCAACCCACTCCACTTTGGCTCAGTAAGATCACACACCCCACCACCAGCTCTCCTCTTTCCAAACCTCAGAACTCTGTCTAGCCACTGTGGGTTTCCACTTGGGATCTCCAGAGGGTACTGAGCAGGTCCAATTTGACACCACTGAAAGCCCCCTAGAGAATAAAGTTGTTTGAACAGCTTGCAATGGATGTTAGTTTTTGATTTTGTTTCCTCTCACTGCTTCCCTTCCCTTCTCTTTCTCTTTCTCTTTCTCTGTAGGTGAAAAATGTCGGCAAAGACTCATGTCTGGATGTCGGAGAGAACAATGAGGGTGGGAAACAGCTGATCTTGTACCCATGTCACGGACTAGGAGGAAACCAGGTCAGTCATAGAATCTACCTTCCATCACTAATTAGTACAAATTTGATTCATTGTTGATGGCATTTGTTTGTTTCCTTTCTTGTAGTATTTTGAGTTCTCCACACATCACGAGATTAGACACAACATTCAGAAGGAGCTGTGTTTGCACGGGGCAGAGGGGACTGTGAAGCTGGAGGACTGCCAGTATAAAGGCAGGAACACATTTGTAGGAGCAGAGCAAAAATGGGAACTGAAGGATGTGAGTTTTATTTAATTTTCTTTTGCATTTTCTGTGCACTGAATTGTGATTTCAGATACTTGGGTTATCTTTTTAGAAAAGTAATAGTTTTGTCTCTTCTTTGTATAGAACCAGTTATTCTACATTCCAGGATGGAACATGTGTCTGAGTGCCCATCATGAGCATCCCTCTCTGGCCATCTGCAACCCCTCGGACATGTACCAGCTCTGGTCCTTTGTCTGAGTCTGCAAACTACCACTTTGCAGAACAGCCACTCTGTAGGACATGTGTGTACTATACTGTATGCACTTTTTTTTTAGATTCATGACATTGAGTTTTAATTTATTTTTATACATAGAAAAAACTGAACTGCTGCTGCTGGGAAGTTTGGACTTTGGGGAGAAACCAGTGTGCCACTGCTGGAAAAGAAGCATTGAAACAATGATCCCAATCAGACTGTGAACTGAGATTCTTGAAACAATTAAGATGCATTGTGCTGACAAGTGCCTCTTTTGTGTTTGAGATATATTCATTCATATCATATAAGTCATTGCAACCAACGCATGCAGAATGAGGGATATGAAGCTAACACAACATTTTCCAGTGAGACACATGAATCTAAAACAAAATCATACAAAACACACAGTAGATGATGTATATTATAAACAAAGGGTTAAAGTTGGACACACAAAAATCCCATATGTTATGCACCAAAGAGATTGATAGTGAAAACCTGAAACACAAATAGGTATCCAAGTACTGTATGACGTGCATTGTCCTCCTTTTTAAAATAACTTTTTTTAATATAACAAAATAATTTGCTACCATCCAGTGCCTTAGATGTAATTTTATACTGAGTGGGTTGAGTGGTGGAATGATGGGTAGTGGTGTGGTGGGGTTGTTGCTGGTCTTGGTGGATGCAGAATGATGGCATCTACAGTGTTGTGATCAAGATGGTCTTCAGATCAGGATGGGAGTTGATACACTTTAATTAAATTCTTTCCTGACGTATTTTCAGTTGTCAAACTATAAGACAATAAGCATTTGCAAAAAAAAAGATTTTACCATTTCTATACAGTTGCCAGTTTATTAAGTACAACTAAAACTAATGCAGTCTAATACAACAACCATGCAATAAATTCTCCCTTAACTAACATTATAATGTGGTGCTATTAAATTATGTTGCACCATGTGTTTCTAATATGTCAAATGTTTTTATAACTATTTTCTTTTTAATTGCGTCAATGTTTATCTGTAATATTTCAATTTTTTATACAAAGATTAGACAACAATTGTTGATCTAGTGTCTGAAACTCTCTACATCTAAACTGGAGTCCACTAATAAATCTCTGGTGCAGGCACTAGTGTTTAGATGGCTGTGGAATATTGTAAATAACGTTAAGTTTTAGACTGGGTAAGAAACAGTTGCAATGTGTGTGTGTTTGTAAACTGTCTATTTTTGCCTTGGTATTAAGAGGTCTTATTTTTAGGTTATTAAATTCAGTTGGGTAGTACTGAGCCATTTTGTCTCATTTCTTCATGTGATCTGCAGAGGGCGCTTTGCACTAAGAAATGACTGAACTGTACAATGTTGGCTAGCAATTTTAGCATTTTTAATTAAATGTATTTCAAAACCATGTTAAAAATGAAACAACTAAAAATGAAATTGTCTCTATCTACAGTTGGAAAAGAAAACACATTGAAAACATCTGTACCATTTTTGTGAAAAATGTTTGCATTTCACAGAATAAGAAATATAATGAAATAAATCAGGCACATGAAGCTTTACAACTCACAACCAGCATGAAACAAAAGACAATTTTAAGATAGTGAAGCAATTTACTTAATACAGAATTTTAGTAAACCACAATAAATACACATTTCAATATATCATTCATAATAAATACTGGAAAATAAAAACCAACACAGGAATGTTAACTGGATGCAGTTTCATTGTATCTAGCCTTCTCATACTGTATGCTTTGGCATGATTAATCTGGATCTGGCCAATTATCTGGCCATGTTGATGCCACTGATTGCCTGAAAGCAGTCTGTACACTTCTTTTGTCCCACCAAGGTGGCAGGAGAGGTCCCAGCCACTCAACAGTCACAAAGAACCACTATAACTCTGGTACTGACCCTTCTGATTATAAAATATGGGCAGATATTTGCAAGCTTGGAAGAGGGACAAATATCAGTATTCATGCAAGAGCAGAGAGCTCAAGGTAAAGAACATATTACAGTAGTACTATTCACCAAATGATTGCAGTCCCCCCAGTGTTGAGCGGTCACTCTAATTTCTCTTTTGTCACTGATTTTATAAAGAGGTTATCCACAGATTTTTGGTAAACATTATTTTCATATCTGGCTGCTAAGTCATTTTCAATGGCTCGAGGGACTCAGGAGTCATATTGTGTAGCTGTTAATTATACTGATCTAAATCATGTTTCATAATAAGCTTTGATTGTCAACCTTGAGCATTTGCTTCCCCCATACACAATTATTGGTATATCTTGTATTAAACTAGTGGTGCTTTAAGTACAATATCAAGTGCCATGACAGCCAATTAAAATAAATCTCGAGGATCTTCTTTTAAAGGGAATGCCTATTAAAAACGCTCTAACTATTGCACATAACACAATAAAGCAAATCAACATAATTATTGGATCCACAAAAATAAACAGCTTATTTCAAAATCAGCTTCTCATACTTGTGGAGATATTTCAAAGTGCTACTTTATTAATATCCCTGTATTAATGAAATTATTCAAAGAATAAATCTTAATTTGTAGTGGCACCTGCAAATCATGATATTCTAAGAGTGAACTGTGGAGAGAAAAAAAAGAAGTGAGGGGCCACATTTATTCCACTGTTCAAGTATTCATAATTTAAAACCAACGGCATGCTTGCACCCCCACACATAAGTGCAATGCTATTGATATTGTATTCCAAAGATACAAATAAGAATTCAGACTTTCCCATGCTTTTCCAAAAACCATAGAAAAGCATATCATAGTGACAAAAAGAAGAAGAGAAATGCACATTATGTACACAACACATTTTTATATAAAACAATGGCATTTTTTTCCCTAAATGTCACTGAGATTCCCAAAACAGCATGCGTAATGTTATCAAAACATTTCCAATATATAAGTATACACATATATATGAGAAACAATAAATAAACTGACAATAAACCTTTTTTGCACGTTTGACACATACAGTAGACATAGAAAAGTTCCATCTACAGTACAATATCTGCTTAAAACTAGAACTTTACATCTGAAATTACAAGATACATTGCACGGCATGACATAACATATAAAATGTTTTTTTTTTTTTCATTTGTTCCGTCTTGCATTAAAGCACACGCTGTAGTGGAGAAACGTTCAGAAGCGAATAATTAAAACATTTCCATCATGAACTTATGGCTTTATAGTTACAGATGAAAATGTACTGCAGTGCTGTAAATTGCTTTAAAATGTAAGGTCAGATAATGCAAAACAAGGCCATGATTATGTTCCCTTAAAATACCACTTGGTCAGGCTCAAGTAAAGACATAATAATGAAAGAACACTTTAAAAGGCGAGGCCCACTAAATGGCTGCGACCTCGGGGCAATGGTCTGGTAAAGGGAGGTTCTTAGTGTTGCTTCCTAGTAGGGTCAGGTCAGAATGGCCATTAACACCGGACTCTTGCTGTTGCTGTTCAGCTGTTTTACATGAGCTGCTGTAGGAACCCTGGGTATTATTGTTCAGGTAGTTCTGAAATTGCGTCTGGTTCTGGGTGTCATGCTCCTCCCCAAACGTTGCTTTCGATAACACCTTCTTGTCCTGATCAGGTGTATAGCAGGTCGAGGGGGTGGCAGGAGCACCGCTGGTCAGAGTAAAGTGGTGATTAGCTGAGTACTGTTCCTCAGCCTGATTAGAGTAGTCTGTGTACTGCTCGGCAGACATGTTGAATTGTCCTTGGGCGGCACTGCCGTTGGTCGTGCTGACTGGATCTTGGAATGCTAAGGCTTCCCCGTAGGGTTCACTGGATTGGCCAGTTTGGCCATCAGAGACGGCACTGGAGCTCCCCAGCTGATAGTACTCAGCTGAAGAGGAGTTCATTAAATATGTGTTTCCGTTCATGTGGTTGTCATGAGCCACAGAGCCATCGCTGTAACACAGCACAGAGGGTAAGGGGACAACCTCAGACCGAGACACTGACGGGGTAGTCATGTTGCCCTGAAAGTTTTTAGACTTCTCTTCATCTGCATCCTCCTCCACATCATCATCATCATCCTCAGAGTCGCTGTTGGCTAAGCTCTGGGTGCTGGAATCAGACAGTCCACTGCAAACACTGCTGCTATCCTCCTCGTCATCATCTTCTTCATTCTCCTCTTCCTCCTCCTCCTCCTCTTCCTCCTCCTCATCATCATCATCGTCTTCATCATCTAGTGTCTCCTCCATCTCGTCCGCAGCCTGCAGGTGCATGCTGGCCGTCTGTGGAACAGCGTCTGACAGAGAGTACTCCAACCTGTGCTGGGACTGAACCAGAGGGTTTCCGGCCCCCAGGTCATTAGTTTCGCTACGGTAACCGTTGGTGGAGGACGCCTGCTGCTGCTGCTGCTCACGGCTCTTCTCCAGTTCCAGCTTCATTATGGTATGCAAGAAATGGGTCCGAACACGGATAGGATTAAACTCCACTCTCCCAGTTGAATTGGTGCAGCCCTCCTTTGTGCAGCCACATGGAAATGACATACGGTCCACCTAAGGAAAACATAACATTTACTGTGCTATTCATTCTATTTTAAAAGGATGATCTGTGTAATGTGATAATGACACGATCGTTCCAAATAATGAATGTGCTTTCTCTAAATACTATATCAGTCATTGATCCATGCACCTTCTCTTTAAATGTACAGTATGTTTCTCTGTTTACAAGGGCTGGGATAAAGCTGAGGACATGCATGTCATGGGATTTACCTGGCACTTGATCCCTGCGAGGCTGCAGGCACAGGTCTCTGGGTCACAGAAGACTCTGCAATCACAGCCACAGTCCTCTCTGGACATCCGGATCGCCCGCAGATCATGTTTCTCTTCCACATCAATCTTCTTTACCCCAGAGGAGCGCAGCAGTGCCCGGCGCTTTTTAGTAGTAAGAGGCTGCAGGAAGAAGTACTCATCTACCTCTGTGTTGTCCAGATCAATGTCGTCATCAGAAATGTCCTCTGCCGTAAGCGTGTTGGCCTCTTCAGACTCCACCGTGCCATTCTTAGTCAGCTGAAAACAAGAAGGCATTACATCAAAGCCATTTTATAAAAGTGAGACAACACAAACAAAGTGCTGTTTTAAACAAAGAGCAAATTCCTTTAAAATCCTTCACATTTCATCATTGTGACATACTGATATAATGCGTATGTAATCCTATGTACAGAAGCTCAATATTCCTCCGACACAGATTACAAAAAATGTACCTTGAGTTTGATTGAATTAAGTTTCTCCTCCTTCAGATGATCTCTGAGCATGTCTCTGTGGATTCTCTCCTGCTCCACTGCAAATTCACCCAGGGAGTACTGCCTGATCCAGCTGTGCCTGTTGGACATGCCCAGTGTGCTGCCTCCCTGGCTGGGCACGCTAGTAAAGCCCTGCCGCCGGCTGAAGTAGTACACTGTCACATTGTCAAAATGCACCCTCCTCGTCCGCAGGCGCTTCTCTCTCTTCAATATCGAGTCAGCTGCAAAGGAAGACTAGAATGTTAAAAAAGTGGTACATTGCCTGTACTTGTCATCTTGGTTGTAAACTGTTTTTGACAATTCATTAATCCAATGTGGAAATAATTAAAGCTCTACAATGCAAATCAATGTGTCAAGAACACTTTTAGTTATCAGTTATACATCCTTTCATGTTGAAGCAGACCAGTTTTATAGCCATGTAAAGCCTGTTAAGATAAGTGACATTTTTATGGCAAAATACATAGACATGCTGAGGGTATTGTCCTTGGACTTTCTGCCAGCTTTACAGCGAGCTTCTACGTATCTTAGCGCAGCTTCGTATGGAAGGATTTCATCACAGCTCTGTGGTTCAGCTTGGCATGCAAGTCCCCAGTGTGTCTTTTTAAGGAGAGCTCTACAAGAGGGAGAGGCAGAGAGGAGGGCAACGGCGGAACATAAATAATCCCCTGCCTGGCCCAGAGCTAAAGAGTGCTGGTTCAAAGATGCAGTGTTCCCAGCATTCACCCAATATCAGACAGACAGGACAAATAGAAACCATCTGGTTCTAACTGCTCTCCACCCCACGCAAGAGGGACAATGCATTTCATTACAGATGTAGAGCTGTCAGACTGAGCTGAGCTGAGTTTCATTATCTATAAAAAGAAAAACAAACAGCCGTCAGCTTGTTTTAGCTGTAAAAACAGTTAGCAGATGTTACGGTCTTTTTTTTTTTGAGGATGTCTACATTAAAACCTATACAAAAAACATGTAAACAGTATTTTTAAAATACTATCAATAATCAGTAAGTTTTCCTTTAACCATTTACCCTCTTGGAAACAAAAACATATTATAGATCATTTTCTCTAACACAACAGCATGGAGATGTAAAACCACCAATTAATTGTTTCATCTCTCTGCCAAGACAGTCAATCACTGTACATGCACGTTACTTCACAGGAGTGAAGTCTTCATAGTGCGCAGCTCCCTTGTTGCCGTCGGCTGACCTTCTCCCCGGCTACCAGCAGCTGCAGCTGACACAGACGCCAAGCTTAGCAGCACCCTACCTAATGTATGTCTCGCTAGAAGGGGGGGGGGGGCTGTCACCCATCTTTATGTCTTTCACACATATGATGCATCATCAAAACACAAATGTATTGTATTGACTTTGACTTTAATTAAAGTAAAAATTGTTTACTTGGCAAAAATATTTTTATTTTGGAAAATGAAATCCTAGGTAGCCAAATTGTGCACACACACACACACACACACACACACACACACACACACACACACACACACACACACACACACACACACACACACACACACACACACACACACACACACAAACACATTCTGTCCAAATGTGGCTCCTTTATTTTGTTCTTTAAGAATTGCATTATTAATCACCCAAAAGGATGAATCAACTGTATTATCTATTCCACTCACATTCTGTCTCATCTCTCAGACATTAGGATTTGCATGTGCACTGTGCTACTTATAGGTGTCTTTTTAAACCTGCAGAGGAGACATGTCTTTTGTGGTTGGATTATCTTCGATTAAGACTGCATTCTTAATACAAAGTCAGTTCAAGCCAGAAAAAAACTGTGAAATCTCTTGGGAGTAGACCTCTTTTTGAACTGGTGAGCTTCACAGAATCTTCAGTGTGACCTTTTCGTAATAAACCAAAACAAACTTTACAGATCTGAAGCGGTTTAGCCCATGTTAATTTGTTGTAATCTTGGCTGCAGCTGAAACAATTAAAGGTCCCATATTATGTTAATTTTAAAGTTCATGGCTTTCTATTAGAATGTGTTTGCATGCTGTAATGTTCAAAAACCACATTCGTCTCATTCAGTCTGTCTGCATATAGCTGTCTGAAATGCTCTTTTTAATGCCTGTCTCTTTAAGCCCGCCTCCCGAAAATGCATTTTTGCATTTTGGAAGGTCTTCACCGTCAATGCAGCCAGGTAATGACTATAACGGCACTATAGTAGCACAAGTCCGGACAGCACGTTTAAAGGCACCATTTTTTTATTTTTGTATCAACTCATTTGGCAATGGCCAATCAAACATTCATTATTATTAAAAAAAGTTACGCACTAAAGTTTAAATGTGAAGTAAAATTTGCTGTTTTGAATTATTGTAAACTGAATATTTTGGGGGTTTAGATTGTTAGTTGGTCACCTTAGGCTTGAGGAAATCGCAACAGACATTTTTCACCACTACATTTTAAAGACCAAATGAAAGTAAGCAACAGATCTATCCATAATGAAAATAATAGTGGTCTTAGAGAGGTCCATTACCTTGTATGGTACCATCCGTTTTGCATGTTGCACACACACATTTTGAGACTGCATCAGTTCATTCATCTGGCTGGGCCTGTACACTGTTGCTGGTACTAATGATGGAGGCTGTCTGTGCATCCTTCCCTTTTATTACAGCAGCACTGGATTCTTAGCATCACTCATCCTCCTCTCCTCTCCTCTCCTCTCCTCTCCTCTCCTCTCCTCTCCTCTCCTCTCCTCTCCTCTCCTCTCCAGCTATGCCTGTAAATTCATACTACTCTCCCTTATCTACAGACATGCAGATTTGTTCTCTCTAACCTGCATCCTGCATTGATTGTAAAATACTAAACCAGGCTGTCTCTGAGTGTTGTTCCCTTCTTTATTAAAAAATATTTTCAGTGCTTTATCTTTTTGTTCCTTAAGATGAAATGATGACATTATTGTTCCTGTCAACTGTGTGCATGTTAGCCAAACAGAGCTCAATGCATGGATTTAAAAGACACAGGCACTCACGGGTGAAAGGGCCTGAGGCAGCGGGATTGACACTGTCACCACTATCCCCACTCTCACTGCAGGAGACCTCATCATCAGACTCCCGCAAGGAAGAGCATGGGGAGGAGGAGGCTTCCACCTCCTCAAATTTCCTCTTCAGTATTCCACTCATGGTCCGCCGCATCTGCACCTGAAACCGAAAGAGAGCAGAGGGGCCACATATTATTTAATATCCAGTTTAGGGCCTTCATAATCCTCAACACACTCAATTAGAAATGAGACCCAGACTCCCCGCCCACACACACATGGACACACAAAATCTCTCTTGCTGCTATCCAGACTCCCAGGCATTCCCTGGGCGATTGATCACCTTGGAACAAAAGAGCTGAGATGGAAGGAGAAAGCTGCTAATTACATACTACATCTGCCTTACAGGAAGTTAATTCCGCTGTTCCGCAGGCTTACAAAAAAAGAGCCTGGACCAACTTGTACTGCTATCAGTTACAGTGAAATCATGTACAATATATATGTATTATGTACAGTAGTTGAATATTATGTGATTATGTGCATTTAATTGACTACTACTATAAAATAACAGAAATCTACACTAGATTAAAATGTATTACACTGCATCTAGGAAGAAAACTCATCTGGAGCTTTTTCTAAAAAACATGGTACAACAGATTAAAGCATGCATCTGTAGTATTTGTGGGATGTTTATGTGCATTTATACAGGTGCAAACTCATGCTGAAGTGCACTTCTGTGTAGCGACTGAAGTGTGGCAACAATCTGCACAACACAAAGTGATTTGTACATATATCACACATTATGCAGTGCTAGAGAAGGAATAGGTAAGGCTGTTGTTGACAGGATAATGAATGGCATCCTGTATATCTGTAATGAGCTTCTGTTATGTCAGATGCTTCCTACAGAAAAAAAGGACAGGCCTCAGGCGAATGCAGCTACAGACATGGCACAGCATAGTAAAAAGAAAAACACTGGTACCAGTGTACTGTGACAGACTCTAGTTTGCCTTATAATCTTCGACAAAGTTAATAATTGCAAAGTAATAATAGCAACAATGGACCACTAGATATTATTCCTGATACAGACCTTTCAGTGATAACTGCCATTAAATAATAACACTATGTGACCGGGTTAGCTCAATTGGTAGAGCAGGTGCACTTATATAGAGGTTTACTCCTCGACACAGTGGCCGTGCGTTCGACTACGACCTGCGGCCCTTTGTTGCATGTCGTTCCCCCTCTCTCTCCTTTCATGTTTTATCTGTCCTGTGAAAATAAAGGCCTAAAAATGGCCACAAAAAAACTATAATGTTAGTTCTACTGTTAAATCAGGCACAGCAGTGGTATGCACAGTTTCTAAAAAATACATAAATAAAAACTATCTTTGTATGGCTATGTAGGTGCAGCTTAATGTTTGTGGTTACAGCATTTCCTACAGAGGCTGTTGTAACAGAAGTGTTGCAGACCACTTTAATGTCAATTGAGGGGAGCCATTAACTCCCTCTGACTGATGATGCAATTAAATAAATAAACAAGAACAAGCTCATCAGTCAACTACACTTAAACTAATTGCAACTGTCCAACAATGTATTATTTTGATTATTTTTTCCCCTTCGAATACTATTCCGCCATTATTCTTCAATGTGTAATGGCTATAACATTGCAAGACCCTTTTCATAACATAAGGCATTGCTGAAAATGTAGTCCTTTAAGGTACTGTATTTATCTTTGTTCCTTGTTCAAACAGCAGCAGCTGGAATGTCATGTCACTTTTTAAAATATACCCAATAACACAACAGTGCTGCTGTGGCACAGCTAGGATTGCTATGACTGGCAGCTTTTCCCTCACTGCTTTCTCTCTTGGTAACTGGAATCAGGAAAGACAGCATGCATCTTCACCCAGTCCAACTCTGTCTATCTGTCAGAGCAGCTAGTGGAGGAGTTCCATTCACAGACAGCCACAGTGTTTCATCTGGGCTCTGCTATCGAGTCATTACAGATGCAAATGCTGCCTGAGAGAAAGAGGTGCAACACAGAGAGGACTAGCGCTGCCAGCAAGATGGTCATTGTTCCCAGGAGGCTGTGCTTGTTCAGCGCGGTGACATGGCACCGCCAGCATTTGGAGAACCTCCAGAGTCAACAACTCAACCTACAACTAAGGAATGTAAGGCATACTCCATCTGTGAGAAAGTGGAGGAGAGAGGAATCAAAAAGATTTCCTGCTGAAAGAACTGATATTAATTTGGAGGTGGCATCCTGAGCAAGAGTGAACCATCTTTTTGATGCTGTGAAGCCAATAATTGAGCTGGCTGACAAAAAAAAACATCCATCTACTTATGACCAAATGACATTAACTAATGAACAAATCCTGAAATATATTAAATCTTGTGAGATTTAAAATGTTGAAGCTGCTAATATCACATCAAAACAGTGAACAAACACATTTTCACAATCCACTTCATGTGTTGGCAAACAGGAGTGGAAATTTCCACCAGAAATGACCTGTGTATTTTAGTCCATTTCCTAGCGAGGGACCTAATTAGATACCATTGTTGGAAACCTATTCGTATGCTCAGCACCCAGCTCATGATGCACTATAGGCTTTGATACCAAAAGTGGTTTCCATGGAGATTCTAATGTACTTTCACAACTAGTGCTTGACCATATGACAGTGTTTCCAGTGCTACTGTGTATCAGTTTGTTTTTTTAAGACTAAAGCCCCAGTGTTAGTTTATATATAGTTTATATTACATTATACATACTATATCTATATATATATTTAACTAGTAATGCATTAATCAGAGAAAATAGATTATATATATATATATATATATATATATATATATATATATATATATATATATATATATATATATATATATATATATATACTTTCTCTGATTAATGCATTACTAGTTAAACTGCATTCTGTTGCAACAACATTAAAAAGGTAACATCTTGACACTGGATAGGCATGACATCATAAACCACAGAGCTGTGGGTAATCTAGGGTGAACCTCTTTTATCATGGCTAAATAAAAAACAAAGATTGTTGCTCCTTTCTAACAGCTCTTTCTTTGTCTTCACTGTTGCCTTACCACTAATCATGGCCGGGCAGCATATATTATGTTACAAGAGAGAAAATCCCAGAGAAAATAATGCAGCAAAAGCCAGCTTTGAAAGCCCCTCCCTGTGTTTGCCTCTCTGTGCACACACATCAATTGTGGAAACCAACTCCTGTCCTTAATCAACAGCGCTCACGGCACTGTAGCACACTTGCATTCTGAATACAATTATTTTCCTCTTCGTCATTCCCACAGTCAAAATAAAGCCTCAAAACACTCATACCAAGTGATGCCAACAAGCCTATGGCATCTGGTGCAAGTCATGACACATCAGTCCTATGATGACCAGATTACACTTCTCTGTGTGTGCTCTGGCCCTCACAGGAACAACTGACCTGTATCCAGTGGCAGACTGTGACTCCTTTCACCTCTTCTCACAGCAGCACAGCCACACAATCATAAATGTCGCTATTCAAAAGGTGAAACAGGATGAGTGAAGAGGTTCCCATTTTGTTTTAGTCCACTGACTTGCAGCGACCCCTGAGCTCCACGGGCATGAGAAAAAAGGGTGCAGGAGTGTGAGAGAGACCTGTAATGTTCCAGCTCTGACTGCACTGTCGGTACCATATGCTTTATTGTTGCAAGACGGCAGTCTTTCTCACTTTAACTCCCTGTCTGTCACTGTGTTTTCTCTCTCTCTCTCTCTCTCTCTCTCTCTCTCTCTTTCTCTCTCTCTCTCTCTCTCTCTGGCCACACAAAGGCTCATTAGCTGCAGCCGGCTGAGAGGCAGAAGGCTGACTGGAGCAGAGTGGAGCAAAGCAGAGGCAGCCTGTTAGATCACATGGGTGGGATGTCTGAGAGAGAGAGAGAGAGAGAGAGAGAGAGAGAGAGAGAGAGAGAGAGAGAGAGAGAGAGAGAGAGAGAGAGAGAGAACGTGCCTCTGCTCCTGCTGTCTGCAGATATTTTTACCAACATGAGCTGGGGAAAGGGAGGGTGTGAGCATGGGGGAGGAGAAGGTAGAGGTAAGGGGGGTCAGAAAGAGGGAAAAAGACAGAATGTTGGAGAAATGTATGGGGGGGTGTATGGGAGATACAGAGAGGAGGGGATTCAGGGGGGAATAGTAAAGGGGAAAGGCAGAGTGAGGAAGAGGTGGAAAGGAATGGGGGAGAATAGAGAAAAGGAAAAAGGGAAACATCTGATGCCAAGAACCACACAATTGGACCATTGAAAGAGCATAAAACTACAAAATAAAAGCTTAGATGACTAAATATCCAGGATAAGTTAAGTTGAATGACAGAACAGTACACAATATTTATATGAACATTTTAGCATACTGTTTTATTCAGCTGCAAAAACTAGCATATGAAATCTGAACATATACCTGGAAGATGTTGACAAGAAAATATCACCATATAATACCTCAATAAGATTGGTCAGCCCTGTAAATGTGATCCCAACACTTACTATGCCAGGAAGTTCTGCAGAAGAGTTAGTAGACCACAGCTGGTGCAGTCAGAGAGCCATTATATCATTCTTGCACTCAATTGGACCATATTTCAACATAAAAAGGTCCTGCACTTCCTCATCCAGGATTGCTTGAAGTCTAGAGGCTTTTTACAGCCAGCCCAGCATTTCAATCTTTACGAACAAATGAGTTTCTGAGCACAAACATACAAATTGTATAGCTAGCAACATTGCTGGTCAAACCTCTTATTTGCATGATTTTAATACATTGCGGTTTAGCTATGGAGTAATTTATACAATGTCTGTTAAAGTCAACATTTATTGACAATCTTATGTAAAAGGGTTGATGTTGTTACCTTGATGCAACTTTAAGAAATCAATTGTCATTCAACATTGCAAGGTTCTGCATTCTCACCAGTGCCCTCACTGAACCTCGCCTCGACAGCACTGCGCTCCTCCTCCATCCTTGTTGTCTCTTCCTCACACTGCACAAACTGCTTCTCTCTTGTGTACTATATAACATCATCTAGCCACAGACACATTAGCAAGCTGCAGTAAGTTAATTTGGTCTTGTACCTTCAAAGATCACTGCAGCTATGAATCCCAGCTTTTTTAAAGCAAACATTAGTATAAAGTTAAACTGTACTGTGCTGTATTTGATAAGGACATTTTTCTCATTGTCATTATTTCCCGAAGTTGGTAAACCACTGTCAAGCAAATCAGAGCTGTATTTGTACATAACATGCTACACTGAATTTAGTAGTAATAGTAGCAGCAGTAGTGGTAGTAGTAGTGGGCACATTATATTATTTAAGGGTTTACATCCCTTCTAAGAGTGACATTGACCATTGAAATGGTTCATTTTAAACATGCACTCAGCACACAGTAGTGGAAGTGTACTGACAGTACTCTGACAGACTCCGCTGAGCACTCAAAGATTACAGTCGGCTATTATGGCTGAATCCGAAGGACCAAAGAGCAAGCAAGCATCACAACACAAACATGCAATACTTCTAATTTTGTATGTATCTCAAACAAAAACTGAACATTACAAAATCACACCATCAATACCAATGCAGGTCTACTGAATTGGTTAAGATTACTGTACTACTCAATTTAGATAAATGCTAATCCAATCTAACTGATCAGACTAATAAGAAGGTTCATCTCCCATGTCACATGATGTATGCGTGTGTGTGTGTGTGTGTGTGTGTGTGTGTGTGTGTGTGTGTGTGTGTATCTTCACTAAAAGACCACGCAATTAAAATGATAAAATGATTGCCAATGACTCAGACTAATAGGTGGGAACATGAGCTACAATGGTTTGTGCCTGCTGGATCTGTGGAGTCTAGTTCTAGGTTACCTAAGGGTTTAAAGCAAAGCTACTATCTCAGTCTTAACTTGAATGACATCTGTATTTAAATGTATATAATAGAAATGGGAAGCCATGAATCAATGCCTGATTTTCTGTCTTTTAAACTGCTTGCATCTGCCATTTTCATACTTAATATGAATTTAAATAAATGAAACATCTTTTAATACATCCTAATTTTTTTTTAAGGTTTTTAGCATCTAAATGAATTTTCTGGGCTAAACTCTGACTGCCATACTGAACAACATAACACACTTCCAAGTAAGCAGGTATAATAATTGTGACAAAACAACATTAACCAATGAATAGGCTGTTAAATATACTTTACAATAACCATAAACTCATTTAGTTTTAAGGGTTTCTACTTACAATTACATGAAAACCGCTCTATATTCTGTTACATGCCCTACTTGTTTAACTGTTAAATTAAAATAGGAGCAAAACAACCTGACCAAACTCGGTCCAACCGTCATCATCTCTTCAAATGACAAAGTTCTGTTATTTAACAAAACTAATTTTGATCATTACAGTACAGGTTAAAATGTCAATGTAAAAACAACTGTAACGAGATACCACATGATACATATATGTATATATATGTATATATATATACACACACACACATTTTTTTCAGCCTGGTTGTTCTTCTAATCACTTTGATGAAATGTGTTAATAGATGACTTTATCTGCATTCCTTTATTCATCCACAATCATCACACAGATATGCTGCCCTATTAAATGAAAATGCAAAACATAAGCTGGAGAGATGGCATTTGTTACACCATTGCGCCAGTGATGGTGACCTATATTTGCTCTGACTTTCAAGAGGCTTTCATATTTCAATGAAGGGAATTGAAGACAGCAGGCAAAATAAACAAAGAAAGGGTTTTGAATGAATCATTTGTGCATACTGTAATTGGGGTCATATGCAAAAGCCCTGCCCAAATCTCAACACAGTAACAGATGAAAGGCAAATTCTAAAATATTTTTTTAATGATATATCCGAAAAGAGCCTTATTGTTCAACACAAATAACTAGAGGAGTACTTGTTAGGTCTCACAGAAAATACTACAGATTTTTTCAAAAAAAAAATTATGTACAAAGTGGAAGCGGGAAAAGAAGACAGTGATTGTCTTTTGTCTATACTCTCTGACACATGACTTGCCTTATCAAAAAACGGTCCTGCAATAGCTATTTCCAGGATCCTTTTCACAACATTAGTGATAAAGGACCTTCACAGTGTGTGCATGTGTTAAAATGCAAATTGTAAAAGCAGTCATCGAATAAACCCTTCAGTGATCTCTGCAAAACATTTTATTTTTAACTGTCTGGCTTCATGACAACAAATCAGCAACTGTTTGGCAGCCGTGATCATAAATCAGAACCTTTACAGTAATGGAAGAAACTGGAGTGAACCAAGGATAAATAATTGCATCCACCCTGCTTATCACTGTCATCACAGCCATTATCCATCTCAGGATTTAACACAGCTATCTCACCGTATGTTAAAATGTCATATAGAAAAGACTGAAGGTTATTCAACCTATATAGATAGGTATAGATTTAAGCCCTTAAGGTCAAGGGTCTCCATCAGGTCGCCATTAGCTGCATCTCACATCTCTATTATAAGGCTGAAGTATACAGATCACAATGCGATCTGCCATCATTTAGAACACGATCTGCAGTGCGCCCATGGTGCATATTTCCAAAAACATAAAAGATACTTGGAGTGGCCATAAACAGTAAGTGGATAGAAGATGTTCTGGACTGTGCCACATCCCCACATGTACCATATATCACTTTTCCTTCCTTGGCAGTTTGTCTCTCCTTAGAGCAAATACTCACACAGAAATGCATGATCACATCAGCAACACAAGCAGGCTTTTGCCAAACTGAGTTGCCGCTGTGTGGTGCAGTGGCCTAGAACACTTACAGTACGCTGCCTCCTAAAATATCATGGACATCCATTGGGAAAGAGAACCACAAATGTTAGTATGTAAAAGGAAACAAAAGTTTACTGGATGTCCATCACAATCATCAAATACCAGCTCTGACACATTGTGTGTGATATAGTTACAATGTCTGACTTGTGTTAAAGAAGACACTTCACTCACAACTACATTTTGGCAAGCAGGCACCTAGATTTTGAAGAGAGTTGTAATGGGACAATGTCAGGACCAACTACAAAATGTTCCACATCAAAACCAATTAATGGATGGACATTGCCCATGCAGACAAAGAAGGCAGATTGATTACCATCCCTGCACCCTTATTACAATAAAACCTGTGGCTCCAGAAATAGAGGGGACAGTTGTTTTGACTATTTTTTTGTATTAGCAAAGTACACTTGGTATTAACTTAACTGTATTTCTACCTCAGCTTGATTAAGGTTAGAAAAAGATCATGGTTTGACCTGCAAGTGATATTTTAAATACTGTATTGACATTTTACTCTGTATCATGTAAACTGAAATCTTGCAACTTGAGTGATCAAATTAGCACAAGTAATGCAACGTGAGGCAAATTTACATGCAACATAAGACAGTAGGCAGATATCTTTAGCTAATATGCTCAGATCATGGATGTATTAAGAAAAAACATGTTCCATCCCACAACATTTGCTAATTAGAAGCATACAACAAAAGGGTTTTCTTGCTTCAGTGGACTTCCGTGTTTTGGGGCCCACAGAGCATGGGCACAAGGGCACTTCTCCAGCCGAGCCGGTTAAAAGCTGAAGAGAGTTCCTCTGGCTGTGCCAGCTGATTTTCAACAAGTTGCTAGTGGAGAAGTCTGTAGGTTAACTAACACATTAGCTAACTAAATCAATTAGCCAGCAGTATTAACAGATGTGCTTCAGCTGAGTTTGCTTTGGGTTTGCTGAGTATTTTTGCGCCCTGGTGGTTAAACAAGGCTTGTTGTAGCTTTAAATATTTCTAATAGCAACACTGACATCCAAAGTCTATGTCAAAGTCAACTGCCCTCCACTCTCACCTTCCCTGCTCTACATTAACCCATCATAATTGGTATGAAACATTGCAGATGAATATACGCAGGTCACTAATTAGTCAGTTAAATATGTATACAATAATTATTTGCTACATAATAAATTTTTAGGAGACACATTTCCTCCAGCTGTGTTTGTACGCCAAATGTGTATATGTGGGGGCATAGGAGTGTCAGTATAGCTTGATATAGATTGAAAACTTGCTTCGACGTCAGCCAACTGCCTATGCCATTCAGTATGGCTGGTTGCATCACAAACTATAAGTGTTTCCGTAGTGATGAAGCACATATTCAGCCAGATGGCTTGGCAAATCTTTTTTATTACTTCTCTCTTCTTCTGTCATTGCAGTAGACCATGTCGGAGTGCACTTCAGTAGAGTCAAACCCTGAAACCACAAAAGATCATGGGCCACGCAGCCAGTCTGAGGTTGTGTTCACACTCCTATCACGCACAATCCTATCAAACTCAGCTATACATGGCAACTTTGAAAGAGAGGGAGAGGTAGCTAGGCAGAGAGTGAGAGATAACTAGATAGATATAAAGAGAGAGAGACTAGTTCTCAGTTGGACTCCCCTGAGGAGCGGCTGTGGCCTGGATGATTATACAGCTACAGATGGGGATCCCTGCCTCAGAGAGAATACAAACACACTGCTCATGTATTCATTGTTGACACTGTTTTGTAGAAGAGGTGAGATAGATTCCTAAAGTATACATGAAAAGGGCAAAGAAGAAAGTGTTTTGGAATAGGTCAGGGGGCATCTCCCTTAATCTATACATGTGCTAGCATCATATTTAGGAATAACACAATAATCATTTGTATCCTGTTCCTGAAGAACATATTGGGCAGAAACTCTCATAGATCATTCAGATATTTAAAAAAAAAAGTACAAATGGTGCAATTAAGCTAAGTATCTGCAAATCTTTTATATGCACAATCCTGTGCCGTCTTTGCAAGTGGCCTGTCGTTACTCATGTTAGGTACAGAGCACTGAAAAACACCTGCCTAATTGTTTGGTGACAATAAACATTTGCTTGGGCTGTTTTTCCCATTGTACTGCAATTAAGGTCAGATGGACAAATTTTGCAAATAAATAACACTAATTGTCAAATAAAGTCATCTTCATTCCCAGCCAGCCTATAACGAATTATACAAGTACGAGAAAAAAAGAACATTGAGCACAAAAAACACAAAGGAATCCATTTAAGGAAACATCTACAGATTTATGCAAATGAGACTTCACATGCGCTCTGTACATTTGTTAACTTGCACTTGCCTGAGGCTGCAGACAGATCTGCTCCACACACATGAAAGGAGGGAGGGAGGGAAGAGTGTAGCTCACTGCACAGCACTCAGCACACAGAGGAGATGCAGCCTGGTGATGCTCGTGCAGCCTCCCTCCTGCAGCTACTGTACAGCCGAGAGCTGGGAATCATTGATCTGTTCTTCCTCCTCATAGAACAATAGAGGCAGCACTGCTCCTTATTATCCACATGGGCTCAGAGCAAAGGGTGACTCCATGTCTAATACATATATAGCTTCAGCAGTTTAACATTGTATTAAAGCATACTGTAGTTGTTGGTATTATGAGTGGTCAGTGTACTACTGTAAATGACATAAATGATAATATTATTACAAATACTCATTTGACTCCTTGCATGATGTGTGGTTTCCTCTTTCACACCAAAAAGCATTAGCAATGTTTTAATGAAATAGAGCTACATGTTTAAATGGAAGAGTAATCTTTAAGAAGAGATTTGATCCAAAATCTTTGTTGTTACAAGCCGTGATCAGAATACGCCGAAGCAGACAAGCACGAACAAACAAGCTCCACATTTAGAGTAATGTTTTGATTTGCTGTAATTCAAGTCACACAGTGCAGAGGCATAATCAGGTACTCTCACCCTCATGTCAATCACAAAAGCTCACCCAAATTATTCATGGCTCTATATTTTATTTATGAGTATATTTTCCCATGCCACCTGAAAGTTCGCAGAAGCCGGTTATGCTGGCAGAAATCGAGCTGCCAAGCATTTCATAGAGACAGGGCTGCTTTCATCTCTCACACAGGCTGGGATGTGGAGTTCATATTCTGCAGACAAACCTTATCATTTATATATAGCCAGTATCATGTTGAGATCTTGAATCGTTTTTTTATATGCAAAACATTCACACTGTTATCTGAGAAAATGTGTGATGTAGGCCAGCTCTGCATGTGATTACAGTATAGTAAATTAGAGTGATATCAAAAAACAAAGTAACACAAAATACTTCTTTAGAAAAATCTTTGTGAATGTTATCCAGTATACAAACCTAATTTAATTGTTCAATGTGTTGTTGGTTAGGATTTTATCTGAGATTGTAAGTGTGTGAAATAGGTTATATTATGTATATAGATATATAGATCATGATATATTATTGTTGTATGTTTCCGTCTTATTCTGTAAAATGTTGCTCCTTTTTATATTTCTCTTACAATAATTAAATATACACGTAAATAATCAAATATACACTATAAAACACTAAGAGTGCCATTTAAAATAAAAAACTATTGTTTTTACTTAGAATGCTGTCATGATGTTGAAAATGATGTCAGGATCCTTTAATTACAGCAATGGTGCTTTTTGGAGAACTATCAGTGCTTTCCTCTATATGTCTTTTTGTCTATGAGAGATAAAATAATCAGACATTTGAAAAAATTTGACATGAGAAAAAAACAGACTTCAAAACATCTGCACAAATGTCAAATGTGCAAAATGTATTTTCTAAACATTTGGTCACAAAGACCTTTGTCACTGTGTCACACATGCAAAACAGTTTGTATAACTTTTTTGTGGCTATCAAAGACTATAAAAATAAAAGTTATTATTAATCATGAACATTAAATGGACTAAATAAGGTAAGCATCAAATTAAATGTAGAAAAAAAAGCCATGGTTAGATATTATTTATTAGGAATTTAACAGTTGAAAGCAGTGCTTCATAAGGACGTTGGGCGTTGTTTGATCAGAATTTGACTGACAGTGATCAAACTAACCAACTAAATCCTGATTGTTGCATAAAAGTACATGGCATGATGTTTTTCCAACTGACACGTGCAATTACAAAAGTTCATTATAAACTTAGAATACAGACTAGCAGAAAATTGCTGAAAAGAAGTTGATTGAGAAAGCAAGCCTTTTTCTTTAAAGGCTATAATCCAGATTTTAAAAGTTGAAATCAGACCTTAAATACATACTTAATGTACTTCATCTATTTTATTCATTTAACCAGGAACTCTTTTGAGATAAATTATTTATTTTACAAAAGAGACCTGCTCAAAATGGCAACATAGTAGTGTAACCGCATAATTCATTCACACTTATATGTAGCACAACAAAACAAAACATGAGAAGAATTGAAGAACTAGTTTAACTATTTTTAAAAAATATATATATTTCTCATGAAAATGTTATGAATGTGGTAGTGTGGTCATTGAATGCCTCATATGAAGGCAGTGTTTTCAAACAAAGTTTATCTTGTAAATGATTAAGCCCAGGGTGCATAACTCTGATTTGTTGTAAAATAAAAATAAATGGACATAACCTTATCTTATTTTTAATGATTTAGTCTAAAATTCCTAGAGGTTTCCTTAGTTTGAAACTACTACAACTATGTGTGTATCAATGCAGTGGCATGTCAAGTATCACTGGGAATATAATGGGAAATTAAATTTCCAATTGTAGAATATTTGAAAATCTAACAAATAATTAAAGAATGACTTCAAATGTTGATGCCTATTCACACTGGCTATATAAGCCGTTATGTGGTGGCATACCATGCACTGACAAATAAAAGTCATTGAGGCACAGCCATATGTTTTTTTTTTCACTTAACACCTAATTAGCTGGCAGCAGACAAAAGATTCCAAATAGGTGTCATGGCAACATCTCGAGAGAGCACAGTCCTAAACGGTGAACGCCCAGAGCTTACATCTCAAACAACTAAATTGGAAACATGAATCCTGCTGGGACGCACAAAGCTGCTCTGTAATATTAGTTATTTGTTATTATTAATAATCTTATAATGTAACCATATATATATCATATCACATAAATCAGACTGAATATGGAATTACAAACAATTTTTTGTAAGAACATAAATTGTGTATCACACAGATCATCTTAACTAATCAAAAAGTATTTATATAAATATCAGAGAATTTTGCTTGGTGAATTCTTATTTGTATTGTAATTTCTATGGTTTATTATTTCACATTGCAAATGTTTTGTTGAAGCATGTTGGGGACAGAAGGAGGGATGGCTGAACTATTCTGTGCTCTATATTGAGTCTTTTTCTGTGTTTGTTTGATACATTTTTGCATATAACTCAATAAATACAAAGAAAATAGAATTCCATAGTCCATAATGTTTGTTAAATTTATCTCACTTAACAGGTGCTAAGATGTCAAGCAAAGTATAAAACAACCCATTAGACTTAAAACTTTGGCTGATTGTTTTCATTTCTTGGTTATTCCAAAACACAATCCAACTAGCCTTCCCCACATTACAATCTGACCTTTAACCTCACTCAATAAATCTTCCTGAACCTCCAGGTAGAGCTTAAAGCCACGAATTCTTGAGGAAACAAAATGAATTTGCCTGGGCATGTAAACCTCTGTGTGCAGACAATTCACCCACACCAGCCTCCTGCATAGAGACTCTCCTTAGTGCAGTCAAGCCAAACACCTTTCCTGTGAGTCTTTAATGGACCACAGTTCCTGTTATCAAGCTTTAGCCATCTTTGCTACAGTATGTACTAGCAGCGTGACTGAATCATTTATTCAAATAAGTCAGCTTAATGATACAGCTTTTCGCAAGTAAATACAGCTACTTAATGTTGCAATGTCCTTTAGCTCAGTGGCTAGTTAAAGTCTGCTCCTTTGAGGAGTGGGTGCTGATAGATTGAGGAGACAGATGGATTGAAGAGGAAAAGTACAACCTGCCCTTGCCTTTCAGATCTCAATCACAAAGATGGGAATAGTTGTGTGATTGCCTGTGTATGGTCGCATGTTTGAGTGCATGTTTTTGGACAGGGATGGACTGCCTCTTTTGATGTTGCCTTCTGACTAAAGAGGCTGACAAGGGATCAATAAAGAAGGCACGGCTGAGTAATGATGCTGCCATATTCCAGCCTATTATGTAACAAAAAAACAAACCGTCAACAAACCGGCATCTTTTGATTACACTGATTTAAACATAGACTATTAGAACTACAAGGCAACAATGAAAACAATTAATGTATCTGTCTTTACTGCCTGGAAATGTCAACGCCTGTGATTTACGCATTTTTATAGCACTGATGGTTGATTTGCTGAAAAATAGAAAGAATATATCCTCTTTTCATCATGTTGAAATCAGAGGCATCTCTCTAGTATAATCCAGTGAGAATAGTGCAGCTGTCTGTATTGACTAAACACAGTTGTCTGCATCAACATCACATCATATCTTGTTATCAGAGGGTCTTTTGTGGCAGCGTAGCAACAGTTGTGCAAGCTTTGAACACCATCTATCTCACAGGCATGAACTCAATATGTTAATGTTTTGTGAAGGCTGAAAGTATTTCAGACAGCAAAAAGGAGATATGATCTTACCTTTAACAAAATATATTACACTGCAGTGACCCCCCTTTGTTCTGTGAAGAATAGAGAAGAGAAACAGAAATAGTAAGACTACTGCCAATTTATGAGTAACTCTCTCTAATTTCTAGAGTTACAAGATTTCTTAAAAGGTGACGTTAAAGCATGTTTTATGCTGTGTTGTCACAACAAGATGAACACAAAGCCATTGTTTTGTAATGCACATGTTGTAGTACACAGGTTTTGTCACAGAAACTAACAATTTTAGCATTGATGGATAGGTGAATGACAGAGCTTTATCTAATATCTCTTTGTGAGTCACTTAGAGCTGGGGCGGTTGGAGGGGGCATCCCCAGGGGGTTAAGGGAAACATGCTCTGCAGGGAACCAGACTCTCTTCTCCCTGCGGTCTGCATGAATGTCTCAGTTGGCCACATACCAGTCAACTGGCTCCTAGTACAGTAGCCTGTATGACACACATGTGCAACCTCAAACATACACAAAGGGACTGGAGCTTTAACAGTCGGGATCCCTTTGGGCTCTGTGTCTATTATAAACATCTGTAGTGGTGATCATTTTGTGCACAGTGTTTAAACAATTAAATAACCAATATTTTGAATGAAACAAAGAAAATGTGACCTTGAAGTATTAGAGCAACTGTCAAATGTCAATGACAATTTAGCACACGTAACAAGCAGACTGAGGTTTGATGCTCAGAAGAGTTTGGCAAATGGATTACTCAGGGATGGGTTGCAACCAGTCCCAACATATTAAGGTAACAGTACAGCAGACAAACATATAACATGTGTTATTACTTTATGCAACATAGAAAAGGGTGATAAGCATAGATAAAAGACTTCCATTTTTTTACCAATTTAATCAATGCATGTGTTCTAATCCAGACCTATGATTGCTCATAGACTACTCACCATTCATTTCGTTCCTCTCATCGGTATCCAGCCAGTCAATGACGCCCCTCTCTCTCAATGGACCTGACAAATTTTCCCTTAACCAGTTTTCCTCTGCGGAAATCCCCCACCGCTGTGAGATCATTAAAAACTGCTACCGGATCTCCCGATTAGTAAACTATTGGAAATACCGGCACAATTGTCGCATATAACAACTGTGCTTTAACATGCACTCCTTCCGGCTGCTCAGGGAACAATGGTGCAGCATCGGACTGACAGCTTCACGGCCAACGTGACACAGTCTGTCCAATCATGGTTTAACAAAGCAGGAATCATCCGCAGAGCGCTGCTGCCTGCCTGCCGGCCCACTGTAGGCTTCAACGCACACATCCCACTGTGCCATCATGTGCGCTGACTGTTGCCAAAGAAGGTGGGCTTAATCACGATTTTAAAACACTTTAACAGGGATGTATAGTGTTTATAGGCAGCATTTCATTTAAAATTGTGTCTTTGTGTATGACGATTCTTAGTCATTTGAGTGAAAGGCATCTAAAAGTAAGCTAATTCAATGACTAGATTTCCTGTTTCAAGCTCGACTAAATCAGCCTTGTACACGAGCCTGTGTTTTCTTATGTTGGAGTATTTGTGTCTCCACTATACGTTATTTTAAGACAGCATTCAGCATTCCTGCTGAATGTATAGTAGGCGCTGGGACGTGCACAGACATTTTGGGGGGGCAGGGGCTCATGTTAAAAAAAGGGGCACTTCTCAGAATTATTTTTAAACAAAAACGTTAAATATATTAACACAACTTCCATACCAAATTTATTTTAATCGGAAATTAACAAGCTCTAATCTCCTGACCAGGTAATAAATAAGAAATAAGAAATGAATTTGTTTTACAGGAAAACGCGCCAGCAAGAATAAACTGAATTAATTTATGGGGAAAAAAGGCACTTTCTCTCTAGTAAAAGGGCAGCTGCTCAAGCCCCCTTCGATGTATATGTGTGCACGTGCTTGAGTATGCATATTACAATGGTCTCTGTAATAGTTATGCTTTTCAAACAAGCCACACATGGTAATGAAACTGATGAAGAGGCTTATAAAAAGAAACAGTTGCCTTGGCAAACACCCATATCCCCACTATATCAAATTGAATTAGTCCTCGCTGGATTATGTAAGGTAGATCAGCAGAATGTACAGGGCGTCACTGTTAGGTTAGAGCACCATGCAACAGGAAAGCTTGGTTTGTTTTTTAGTGCAAATAAAATATTCAACATCAAGTCCTCAACACATGACTTTTCGAGGTAGAAGGTTCTTATAAATCAGTGAAGCACATCGCCATCTTGTGGCGAGACTGTTTAACAACAGATGTTCTGTGGGCCATAAATCTCTTGTCATGATCATAATCAAACAGAGCCCAAAGTGTGGGGGTATATGGCTGGTTCTGAGTCTTTCGAGATAAATACGAGAGGGAATTATGCTCTTCCCTCATATTTAATCTGATTTATTTTAGTGTGCTTGTTATTTACTGGACATGAAAGGAGGCAAGTGAATGTTGTATTAGGAAAATTTCAGAATTATAGTGCCTTTATTTAGCCAGAGAAAGTGTAAAAGCACAAATGTTACTGATAACATTATCAATAGATTTGTTTTATTTCATTGCCCCTGTAAGCCTGACAGTGAGCCAGTTTGCACAATACCAGGAGCAGGAACTGAAGCAGCTGTAAATGGGATTTATTAATTTGATCATTTACACCTATGCTGCTTTTCCTATGCTTTTCCAACTGTGACATGTTAAAAATGTCTATGTATCACATTTCCACAAATGTCTGATGAATTTGATACTGATGTGGTTGAACAGGCATCAGGAATGCGGCCAGTGCGTCTCACAAAGAGCAGTAGATGACACTAAAGAGCTCATTCTGAAGAAAAAAACATTTGTGCAATTACACCGCAAACTATATTCTAATCGTGTTTTTCTTACGTGGGAATAAACAAAGGCAAGGTAAACAAACACAGCACGCTGTCAGCCTTGCAAAGATACAGCTGTACTCTGAAGCATTGTAATCACATTATGTTTAAACAGAGACGTGCTGTTTATATTAATAATTTCAAGGAGTACATAAAGTGTTTACAATCAGGAAATTGGAGTTCAAGCACAATGTTGCCTACTGCTAAGGAGCTTAAAAACAGAGACATTCTTAAAGGGAAAAGGGACGACATGTGTTTTATATAAATGTTATATTTACACATATGCATCAATACAAACCATTGGGTAATGACTATAGCTAAAAGTCTGTTAAATACACAATATTTAATTAGTTTGGGAGCATTCTGCATACTGACTGTTGAATCAGTGCATATCATCCATGATTCTTCTTTTCCTCGTTTTTCTTTCTTTCTTCTTGTGTAATGTCTGTTAACTTCTCATGTCAAAGGAATAATTGATCTAATTACCATGAATAATTGAAGAAATCCTAAAAAATAAACCACGCTCAGAGGGACCAGATACTTAAGAAGCTATTACAGAGCTACACCCAAACTGCACAATTATTTCTGAAGTATTTTTCTGAAGCTTTTATTGCATTACAGGGCAAAAACATAAGTAAACACTGTCAGTAAATTGGATTCTGAGATTTGTCAATACAGTCTTCATTTCACAATCCAGATGCATTTTAATGCTTTCCTACTCCCAAGTGCTATTTAATTTCAGCATAACTCTGTTTTGGTATCCTTATTAGTGATAATGATAATTTAGTGTTCCTATGTAGCCTGTTATGTTAGCAACAAGTACATGAAAACAAGATTACTAATAAAGAAAATGTGTTTATATATTTCATGAAGTCAATTTTAGGAAGATTGTGTCATTCACTGTTGTCAGTCGTCCCCTCTCAGTGTAACCTAATGGCTGTAAAAACCATGCTGTGCGTGATACTCTTGTCTGGCCTTTCTGAATTATGCATTACTCTCAAGTTAACAGCGGCTATCTAGTGTCCTTCATTCAACACATCACAGTAGACAGATCTATCATGAATATTTTTTCTCGTGTAAGTTTTCCTAAAAAGCTTCTATGTGTCAGATAAGGTAACATTTTTAAATATTGTCTTTGGTATGTTGTGTGAGCATGTGTGTGTTTATTTACCTGTGTGTGAAAAGCTTCTGTTGTACATAGTACCAGAATCATTTAGTGTGTCTCCCTTAAGGGAGCTCTAGAGAGCTTTTGTACTAAGCCTGCCAATTCTCTGCCACTGATAGAGCCCCCAGGCTTCAAAGAAAGTGGAACCCTGTCGAGTGTGGTGACCCGTGTCCTCTCCCTTCTGTAGTTAGAGTACCTGGTGATACAATTGCACCACAATGGAAATTCAATCAAGAGATGGACCGGAGTGAGCAGCAACTACTCTCCCTGCCCACTCCCGCTGGCCTGCTAATCGATTAATTTAAAGAGGAGCTTTAAACACATCTGGATTAAAGACACTTCAGTATTGGAATGTGATTTGGGGGAGAAGATCATCAACTTCGCTTTCAAAAACTGTAAGTATGATTGATGTAATTAAATGTCATGTCTTCCCATTTTATGGGAAGTGTTTAACAGTAATAGTAATAGTTGTCACCTGCAGTCAGCTTTATATAGTAACACAACCAATACAAAGCACTTCATCAGTGATGATTGTGTCAAGTGAACATTGACATTTATTAGTGGGTGTGTTGCTAAAGAATCACTGACACCATCCATGAGAAGGTATAACAATGTCAGAGAACTCCACCTGTTGCCGTACAAAAATATGCTGTCCAAATGTTATTTTAGTGACAGATGGCAGGCAGACGTGGGAAGCAAAAAGGCAACAATATGCTTATTGAACTCAAAGACAGCTCTCTGCAATTAACATAGAACCGTGGTACACCAAAGACACAGTAAATAAGTTACATACAACAAAGGATATTGCACCAGAGATATTAAATATTCCACATTCCCTGTGAGATAAAAGATTAAAATACATAGTCATAAAAATTAGAAAGGAAAATCATAAAATCCATAAACCCATAGTACATAAGTGTAAATGGACTGTAATGCCCTACCATGATGCCATAACATTTCCTCAGAAACCATTGCCACCCATGTTTTTGCTGTTTTCCAAATTGATCCTTCACTAGCACTTCACTGCAGAGCCACTCTGTAAAAAGTTGCTGTCATAGCTGTGGAGCCCACTCCACATTAATGGCAGAGTATAATTAAAAGTAAACTCACTCGCCACTCTCTGAGGAAACATCCATCACCATGGATACTGATAGATGGCTTGCACAATCATCTCTTGAACCATATTAAATGCAGTTTGCCTGTGAAAGTCCTCCAAACCATCATGCACAAGCATGTACAACACATGCTAAAAAATAAATGTTGTATTCTAATGCACTAATAAATATATTATATTAAAAATATATTTTTATCTTAACAATTGTTCAAATGTGTAGTGTGAAAGGGGTTGCCCATAGTGATGAACCCACAGATACATTTCAGCCAACTTGACAGCCCCCCTAAGCTCTACAGAATGACTTAGCATCTTTCAGCTTTTGATTTTAAGGCTTACAGTTTTACTTCAATCTTACCACTTTCATGAACCATATTTCCAGCTGCAGCTTTGATAAACCGTCTGGACATTACCTGCCAAGCATCAAACTGCAGACAGGCAGAGTTAGGGTCCAGCTGGTGAACATAGTGCAGCATTAAGCAGCTTATGAGCCAAATGTTGTTTTCAGGTGTTGGTGGAAACTAGAATAGAGCTAAAAGGAGATCACTCATCAGGTGGCCTGGAAAAAGACTGCAAATGAAGGCTGATATTTCTTTCATGTCTGCTGGATGTGTAAATACAAGGTCATGGTTTGCTAACATGCTCGCCATACTAACTCAGTGTTTAATGCTGTTTTAACTACTACTAATCTAAATTTGTCTAAATCCACCATGAAAAAAAATGTTGCAAATAGTGCGTAACCAAAATCATATTTGGCAAAGAAGCCAGTTGAAATTTTTTTCCAATGCGTCTTTATTTGCCAGCATTTGATGATTAGTGCTTAGTAGATGTGATTAGTAGATGAAAATTGAATTGAATGACCTGTGCTACAGCAGCTCAAAAGAAAAAAATTACACACATCAGAATAACACAAATACATGTTAAGTAGACATAGGCAAAGAATATACATTAAGTATAATCCACTTCCTATGAAAGCATAACTTTGATAAGTGTGCTACTGCTCTTGATGATTTTGTAAATTAAGAGAATTTATAACTTATTGGTTGCTATTGTTCACAGTAATGTTACACTATGAGGAGAACGATGAGTATAATCAGTCCAACATAAATGATTTTAATAGAGTAAGACAATCTGGCAGAAAGCATGATTAGCAGTGTGTGTGAGGCAATCATGTCATATTTCAGCACTGTAAACTGCATGCTGGTGAATTTGAAGGACAGGGTATCCATGGCAACTGTAACTAACGAGTGTGTACGATAGTAAATCCTCATTTAGTTTGAAAGACACCATTATGTATGTCAAATGGACCATGTAGCATATTAGCTTCCTGTATTGACATTTTTCAGATCTCTCAGGCAGTCTCAGAGTACTTTACATAAATAATGAAACATGTATGAATATTACACTCTGTGAGGCTTATAGGAGCAATGAATTACTGTTTCAGCAGGCTGGCTGGCTTTATGCATGTGACTCATTTGCATTCTATTGTAGGAGCCGTGCAACAGACATGAGATACTGTATACTGTATGTTAACTTGAAATACAGTATGTGCAGCCATTCCCGCATGCAATATAAAACATCTTTCCTGTTCGCCTAAAACCTTTAACTTAATGTGTGGGCTATGTCATGTTGTGTGATCAACATTAACCAAAGGGTGTTCAGGCATAAAATAAGTGATCATTATCAGTGATGATTATAACTTCACAGCAAGAAGAAAGAGATTTCCTGTCTCTCTGTTGTATACTTAAAGAAATTGTCTCTTCTCTTTGCCTTCAATTCAATTCAACTCTCCATCACATTGAAAAGAGCTAAGCTTGCAGACGAAATGAATGAATCCCTTGTTTTTCATTGCCCAGTGCCTATCAAACCTATGCTGTCGTAACTCTATTTTACCACAAGATGGCACACACAGAAATAATAAAGAGACGAGGAAAGGCAAGGATATTTTGTTGACCGTTTTTCTGAAGTTCCTCCGTCAAGGGTGGATTGTGGATCAGAATGTATACTACTACTACTACTACTACTACTGCTACTACTACTTGAAATTCTACTTATATAATTACTGTAGTGCATGTCTAATGCTATGGAGATACCTCTGGTCCCTAGACTGGATGGCGATGGTAAACTCACTTTTGAAGTATCTTTTAGTGATTACATACCTTTTGCAGGGGCCCTGCTTACGCTGCTTAGCCGTACAGCATACCACAACTAGATGTTGAAAGAAATGAATGGCTGAAATGTATCAAATCCAATAAAGATGTTGCGCTTCAAAAACAACAAAGATAAAGTAGTAAACCTCTATATATGTTTGCCCCTTCTACCAGTTGAGCTAACCCAGCCACGTAGTATGCCTTTTCTAACTAAAGGACCACATGACAATGTATACCTCAAAACATATGGCCACTATAGCAAACAGCATGGTTAACAAATACACTTCCTCTAATCATAGCATGTTGTTCAGTACGAGGCACTGTACTCAATATTTGGTGTAGTATATCAAACAATTCCCCACATATTTTCAGCAAGCATTAACAGAACAATCTAGTACAACATTTTTCACCGTTTGCTTTTTTAAAATAATTTCCTGGATGGAAAATCCCTTTATATATTTCTATTTATATACCTGTTCCAACCAATCAATATTTGCTACGTACAGTTAAGAGTTGAATAGCCCATACCCACGATGTTCCATACATATAATGGGTAATTAGGCTTGATTGAATGGAAGAGAAAAAGAAACACTCCTCTTTCTTTTTTTGTAATACATTATTAATTTAAAGTCAGAAAGCACACAACTACTGTTAAGGAGGCAGAGGAAAGCCTTCAGGAGTGCTTGTGGAAATGTCATCACAAAGATTAATATCCAGATAACAGCATCACAGACCTCTATAGCCATTTTACTGCCCAGCGTAAAGCCACTCTTTGCTTTGGCCAACAACTTTTGGAGACATACTCTGTCAAAGGATGTTGGTCCTTCAATTTACTGTACGTATGGGTCAGCATACTAAGTCAAAGCATGACTAAGAAAGTAGACTGAAGTGAAGCTGAATATATATGCACTAACAAAACAAGGGGTCGAGCTCCTTGGCTTTGCAGCAGCATGTAGCAGAGATATGACCAGAATGAAATGGAACTATGGTGTGAAAATAGATTGTGAGAGTGTGAAAGGGAAGACAAATAAAACTCTAATCTAACAAAGTCTATTTTGTCATCTATAACCTTGATAATGTGAGGAGACAACAAATTATTTTTAAATGTTTTAGATTTAATGATAAGTGTTTATGTCATGTGGTGATTAATTTAAAACGAAAAACATGGCTTTGATTTTGAAAGTAAAAGTCCCCCAATTTCCAATGTCTTTTACATTACTTACCAATAGATTTACTGCATTCTTATTTAGACTCATAGAGATATGGTCAAATTTGTCATTAGAAGGCATTTAGCAATACTGAAGATGATATTGACAGTAATGTGTGCTCTCCTTTATTGAGTCATGGTGCTTAGTTTTGTGTCACTTGAGACAGTTATTTTTAGGCTCTTTTTGAGTTTCCGTCGTGGCTTTTGGTGCCGAGATTGGGTGTCAGGCATGCATGACTATGTCACAGGACAAGCAGGGGCTAAATATATGCCCTGTTGCTATGAATGTTGCTGATGTTGCTGGTTTTTGCAAATTGATTGGGTCATTGTCTCAGCTGCTTATTTCACATATGGTTCGTGAAAGGCATCTGAAAATGTACAGGTGAATTGGGATATTAGTTACTGCTCAATATCAACATTTATGCACCTTGATTGTTGTTTTCCTCAGGCAGAATATATGTGGTGCTATTATTTTCCCTTCTTTTCTTCAGCTTGTTGGTTATACAGAGCCTTCCAGGTTGAGAAACAAAGTCTTGTAGAGAACAAGGTAAAAGTGTTTATTTGACAAAAACCTGACACCCCTAATTGAACGAAAGTTGTAACGGAAGGCAGTTAGGAACCATGTACAGTATCTGCCACAGTCCTACATAATGATCATAAGAATCACAAACCTGTCATTCCATTATGCTCCTCCTCTGCAAGAATGACCCAGAAGGTTTAAGAGTTTCTTCTTCTTCATAGAAGTTAGGTTGATCAAATTGTGGTGGGATGTGGACAGAAAAGCCCTCTTTAGAAGCACTGTAATATTGTGTCATTTGAATCATTTTAAAGAGTAATCCTTCAAATAAATCTCTCAGTGTTTTCTCTCTGTTTTTAAAAAAATCTTATATGTTAATTGATTAATAATTAAAAATGCGTCCTTTTCAGTAATATTTGGTTGCACTGGTATAAAAATCAATGTGAAGGTACTTGACAACAAAGCAAGTCTTTAACAAAGTAAAACATCATGACTGAATGTATAAAGTTCATTATACCCATTCATTATTCATTTTATTGTCAGTTTATTAAATTAAGTTAAATTGTTAAACTGTGAATTTAACCCATGTTAAATAATCACAATAGTTCTTTTACAATAAAAAGGTCAAACGTTTGTGAAATATTTCATACAGTCTATGATTAAATGTGAGGGCAGAACATACATGTAGCCCATCATTTGCAGTAAGTGACTGCTCATGGGGGGAAAAAGGCCTTTTAATTTTAGACATGAAAAAAATCTTTGTGCAGCACTGCCTACCTCTTGATGTTAATGTAGAACTTTGCACTGTTCATTCAACTGAGTGATTATTTTTTACTGTATTCAGTGGTTTGCTTCTCAGTTATTGGATATGTTATTCTCCAAAGTTAGTGTCATATTGATTGGCAGTCACCCACAAGGCCCAGTACTGAACCTGCTGTGCCAGTCTGGAAGTCCCCATAGTAAATCTTGAGCACTTGCAAAACCACAGTGAGTGTGTGTGTGTGTGTGTGTGTGTGTGTGTGTGTGTGTGTGTGTGTGTGTGTGTGTGTGTGTGTGTGTGTGTGTGTGTTTGCTGCAGTGTAGTCAACCAACTAAAAAATTTCCCTGTGCTGCCTGTTTCTCGCTATCATGGAAATCCAGATCCCAAATCTGAAAGATTAAGGGTCTGGCATCGAGTAATGAAAGTCACCCATCTTGAGGGGCGGAAACGACCGTGCATTTGAAAATCTCACTGCACGCAATTGGATAACACTACGAATAATCACAACAACAAAACACAACTGGTGGATTAAACTGTTGTCATCTGTTTAGCTTGCCTCTGGCCCGCCTATATCAGGTAAACTAATGTGATTTGTGCAGCTCGGCTCACAGCTCGCTGCTGGTTACAAGTTAGCAATTAAACACAACCAAGACTGTCACTTGTATAGCGTTTCGAGGTACAGTTAGCAATAAAACAATCATAGATAGCTAAAACGTTTTTGTAATGATTTCCATCTTCTGTTATTGTTTGTAATGAGAAATGTTTATTATTTTATGGATTTCAGAAATTTCAGTATGGCCCATTATGCCATAAATCAATTAAATCTGAATATGCGCAAATCACATTTGCACTCGACTCACACTGGGTAGTGACAGCCAGAGTAAGCCGCTGAACAAATTCAAATTGTGCTCTCGCAAGAACTCTGGATTTCCAAGATCAACCACACAGCTTTATTTCAATCAAAAGAGACATGTTTGCAGATATGCAAATGAGGTTTATTATACAGCTCGATAAACTGTCGATAAAAGTCTTTGGTGATTAGACTCCAATATTTTGTATATATCTATATAGGGCTAGATGAGGTGGAAGGGGAGGTGGAGGTTTGCACTTTTTGTCTGCAACAACAGCTGAATAGCACAGGGAGAAACAGATTTTTTAAAGCAGGTTTGTGACTCTGTGATTGGCCCTTGCAATTTCTGTACAATTCTGATTGGTTAAGCAGGAAGGTGAATGCCTCCACCAGCATTTATTAGATTAGGTCTTCCTGAAAGAATTTACGCTGAGCTATATTTAAATCAGGAGAGACTATTTGCGTATATGCGACAGTTATACACAGCAAAAAAATTATTAGGATAACAGCTAAATTGATTTAGGAGTGCCCCGATTAAAAGTTGGGTCTTCCTGAAAGAATTTACGCTGAGCTACATAATCCATCCATGTACCATGGATACATATGGATGCAGAAACACACACACACAAACAGTGTGTGATGGGCACCCCCTGAGTATCTGAAACAAAGTGTTGCCTGCTTTTTGTTCTCAGTGGTGGGAGTTCTGAAAGCTGACTGGTAGCTTAAAAGCACACAGCACCTTGTTGTGTGTATGTGTGGGTAGGCAGTGCTAGAAAAAACAAATTATTTGTTCAGAGGACACTTTCCCCTGTACATCAAATACCTCAGTCTAATATAAAGTGTTTGTCTATTTTACAGACATTGCATTGTTTTCACAGTGTTTTAATAAATGTCTCTGGTGTCATCTTGAGGGAAACAGCCACATTTGGAGTGTTTGAAATCTGCCTAATGCAGTTGAATGTGTAATTTTTCTTAGCAGCCACCTAAGTTACAGTACAGCAATGCATTTACATTCCTCCGTAATAAGCAATTTGCGGATTGGTCGTAAATAGAGTCAGTGTTGAGTTGTAGGCTATAAATTCCATCTTTCCTACAAACCGGCCATAACATATATTTTTTCCTTAGTAACCTGACAGTAACTTATTTGCTGTGTTTGTACTAGGGCTTCTAATATTAAAGTGATAATAACGAATTAACACAAATTCCTTTTAAAGGCACTGATTTATTTTCTCGCGCGATTAATGCACGCACGTCCTGTGTGATTTGGGCCTTGGGCCGCTCCATAGTTTAGGAAATCAGAAAGTGATGCAACAGTAACGTTGTGGATGGCTAGCAGAATTTCAGAAATAAACCTCCTTGAGCAGAAATGGATGGAATGAAGAAAAGATTCTTTTGAATAGCAAGTTCAGTTTCAAAGCCCTTCCAGTTCTCTTGACAAGACTAGAGTTATTTGGATATAGCCTACTGTTGATGTGAATTGAGTTACCACCGGAGTGTGTCCAATCTCAAATACCACTTGCTGGCCAATCACGAGTTACCTAAGTACAATCATGCATAAATATTTTAATTGATTTTGAAAATAATTATCAGCCAGAGTAGTATTATATGTGTTTTTTTAAACGTTTCATATATAAATAAAAAAGAATACACAAAGAGTCAATTACAAAATAATGAGCTGCAATACAAATCAGACACTCATTTTCAAGAGATTCACACATTTGAGCTGCTTCCGTTCAATCTATCAGTGTTCTCCAATGAGACTTTTCCTAAAGGCCAGCATTGGACAGCTGGGAGTGAAAGATTGGCGCTTTCACAGAAATCTCTCACCAATCTGTCACCAGACTCTTCTGAGGCTAAAACACTCACAGCTTAGTCTGACTCTGTAATGTACATACATTAAAAATGAAAATTGCATGTCTATAGGGACAAATCTGTAAACTTTTGGACATTGTGCTTTGTGAGTGCAAGTATGCAGTGTGATTACAGCTATTGAAATGTTTTGCTTGATAGCTAGACAGCAAATTAAAAGTTTAAGGGTATAGTTTGAAATTTCCAAGAGTTAGATGAGAAAAAATACTCTGTCTATATGTTAAGTGCTGCATAGAGCTGGAATCAAGGTGATTAGCTCAAGTTAGTACAATGACATGAAGCAGGGGGAATCAGCTAGCCACTCCAAAGTTCAAAATTAGACTTACCAGCATTTGTACCTTTTTGAAAAATGTGTACACAAACATACATGTTTTAGTTATCTCCAAGAGGTTTGGAGGTTTGTTGGTTTGTTTGTCAGTAGGGTTATAGAAAATCATTTTCATGGAACTTGGTGAAAGGGTGTAGCATGGGCCAAGGATGAACCCATTACATTTGTAGTGGATCTGAATCAGGGGGTGGATACACACAGTTTTCATTTCTGTGGACATTGCGAGATAGGGCGTTTGCGCTGCATTCTTGTGGTGTTGGGATAGTCAGAAATATAAGTTCCCGACTGGAAAAATTCACACTAGATAGGGTATGCCTTGGTGGAGTGCCCTTCTAGTTTGGGCTGTAACTGTTAGTTAAAAACAGGATGTATAAACTGCTTAATAATGCAATTATTAACAGCAATAACTATCTTTACCATAAGACTCCCTCTAAAGCTACAAATTGTTGTTTTTACATTACTGTTACAGGTATGTGTTAATTAGTGAACTTTAGAGGTGCTGGTAGCTACTTTTTCTTACCTTTAGACAGAGCCACACAAGCTGTTTTCCCCCAACTTCCAGTCTTTATGCTAAGCTAAGATAATTGCCCCTCTTGCTGGAACTACATAGTTACCGCACAACAATGAGAGTGCATGCAATAATCTCATCTAATACTCAGAGATAAAGCAAATAAGCATATTTGCCATAATGTTGAATTATTTATTTAATAGCCTACATTATTTATTCTCATCCTTGGCCTGTGAGATCGTTCTGAAGGGATCACGAAATGCTTTGTCAAATTAGAAGAACAAAATGTATCTTTCTATACAAATTATCTTGTCTATTTTTTTTTCTTCTGAAATATGTAAAATGGCTTTAACCCTTATGGCCTCCTTTATTTCCACAAGCATTAAGCAAAGGCTTACCGTCACTGTAACATTTGACTGATATAACTATTCTGCTTGTGATTTGGTTGACATGACTTGTTTAAAATACTGTTTGTGTTATAAATTAAATTGTGTGTGTGTTCATATTCAGTGATTCAGTCATCATGTTGGAAACCACACAGCAGCCAGTGACCCAACACCACACTAAATATATCAGGGACAAACATAGAGTCTGGGAAGCTTCAACTGCCTTCTAAATACTGTAAACTACTTCTAGGTCTAAAAAGAACATCTAATCCATGCACAGCATCACTACAATGTCAAAAATAGGCATATTGGCTTGACAGTTTGCAAAGATTTTCTATATTCATGCCCTAAGCAACAACACCTGCATTATGCTGTGTGAGTGGTAGTGGGGGAGATAAGTGATCACAGTGTCAATTTAAAAGTGAGCATAGATATTTTTAAGACAGTTAGGAAAGACTGGTAAAGGAAGCCGCCTGAGGACCTCTGATTTCACTTTAGTTTCTTGTCTCTCAGAAGCCAGTTTAGCATTTTCGTCTCTTACAAGACTTTTCAAGTGTTTTGATGTGCAGGGCCAGGCTTCGTATAAGGTTCCTCGCTTCAGGTTCCAAGCAGAAGGGTGGCATTACTTCGATATCAGACTTGATCTACCTAATTTTTTTCAAAGAGGCAGCAGGAGAAGACCCTCCTGGGGCTTATTTATTTTCAAACAATTTGAAAACCAAAGAGGTATTTCTCAGCCCCATGGTGCTGATTAGCAGCTAAATGATATATCCTCATCGCCGTCTTTCCGCTGCTCCCTGAGAGCATTTACATATATAAAGATAAGGAAGTATACAAATTATTATACATGATACTGTATCATTATCGCATCCATGGAAGTTGGGATGTTCTACTTTTGCCAGAGATCACATCTATGTATGTGGTATATGCAACTCTCTGTGATTGTTTAAGACTAAACTGCATGTATTATAGTAACAAATCCCTCAGATCTGTGCCTTTTCTCCACAACTTTTAGTGCATTTTTTTTGTTTTTTATTTCCATTGCAAAAGTAAATTGCGTTGTGCCATTTAAAATATGTAATGTACATTTGTATTCAGGTTATTGGTCCTTTTGTTGAATGTGCTTTGATGTGTGTGTTTTCATCATATTCGTGGAATACTCACTATGAGCCTTGTCACAATTAAATAGCCATGCATGTTAAAGTTGGACAATGTCATCTACTCCATAGTGATTCACAATAATACTAATAAAATAAACATTACTGGTGCCCAGATAGATCCTACTGACTTTGATGATCCCCTGACTTTACCTTTAGCACCACCAAAAGGTTGACATTTTTGGTTTGATTAACTATTTTGACAAGGATTAGATTTGCCATACAATTTGGTACACATACGTATCCATGGTGCCCAGAGGATGTCTATTTCTGTAGCACCACTAGCAGGTCAACGTATTCTCCTTTAAAATATGCGAACATCTATTGGATGAATTGCCATGGAATTTAGTTGAGGAATTCATGTTCCCCTACGGATTAACTATAATATCTTTGGTTATCTCCTGACCTCATCTGGCACCATAATCATAAAAATAATTCAATACCCACAAAACTAATAACATTCCCATCATTCTCAGTTGTACTTTACGTTAAGTGCATATTATTTATTAAAGTGCTAGCATGCCAAAGAACACTAAACAAAAATGGTGGACATGATAAACATTACACAACCTGCCTAACATGCCGACGTTAACATTTAGCTTAAAGCACTGCTGTGTCTGTGTGCAGCCTTACAGAGCTGCTAGCATGGCTGTAGACTCTTAGTCTGAGTTAGTGAAAGATGATGAAGAAGAAAGGTAACATGTTTCATAAACTTAAATGTCGCTTCATGCCAGTTGTTTTCATTTGTCCATTTGTGTGTTTTATTGTATCACTATGGACTGTAGAATGGGATGTTCATTAACGTGCTGGGAGGTTTGTGGGCGTACTGTGTGGCTGCTATAAACAAGGTCTTGTAATGTTTTCTGTGGACTGCAGGAGATCAAGCCTGTCAAAGATAATGGCTTTCCTAATAATCAACAAATAGCTTTCTCTCATATTCGTCTCTCTCTCTCTCTCTCTCTCTCGCTATAGTAGCAGAGTTAGTATCAATCAGCTGTTAAAATTGCACAATTCTTATTCAATTTGTTCAACATTGGAATTATCCTATTGAAAGCACAAATATGTTCCCTTGATCATTTCACTTCATAAACCTCTCTATACAAACTAATCATTTCATTTTTTAGTAGCTCATATAGGCTAGGGATGTGTGTAGCTCCCTTCAGTACTACCAGGAGGCCTGTGGTCAGGAGCACAAAATGATACTTTCTATGTGTAGCATATACCAACACACACAGAGCAGTGACTGGGTGGAGCTTAAAGAAGCTGCTGCTACGCTACATGGAGCCACAGTGTAGACACTTTGGAGCTGCCTCATACCACTTCTTAAAATAATACCTATCACTAGCCTCTCACACCTGACATCATCTGTTAGGCTTGTTGGGCTTTATGGTAGATCTACACTCTTCATCTCCCTTCATACACATTATACTCCTGTACTTGACATGGTCAAGCTAAAGCAATAAGACATTTATTTAGAAATGCCTGAATAAAAGAAATCACAACATAAGTGACATTACTTTTTGCTACAATAGCTGGAGTTAAAGTAGTTAATAATTCCTGATTGTGTGGGTTTTAAGACTTATCAATCACTCTAAATGTGAATCCAGTAAAATAATAAAAAAGACAAACAAAAATAATAATAAAAAAATCCCTTCTTTGCAAGTATGTGAATCCAAGAATCCTTGTGATTCCTTCCCTTAATTCTAATGGCATCTGGCAGACATGTGGCTCATTATCATTCATGGTGCTATCTGCCTGTGGTCTGCATGCAGTGCTCACTGATGTAAGCTACTCCAAGCCTCTACTGGGGAGAGGCTCAAAATGAAAATACTGTTGGCAATATTTCACCCGCATTTAAAGAAACAGTGAAATAGCTTTCCAAGTTATCCACATCATTGATGAGACCTATAGATGAACCCAAATAGTTCAAAAGAAATGTATATGAACATGTATCAGCAGAATGTAGAAGAGAGGTGATAAAATAGAAAGAGACATCCAGTAACTGTCATAATTCAGTTTTATTGTAGATGTAATGAGAATTTTTGTGGTAAATTTGTGATACTGATGTCAGAGCTTTTACTGTAATTGGCTAATTTCTGCACATTTGTAAGATAGCTGCAGATACAAACATTTGCATTACAATTAATGTCAGGTGAATATTAGCATTCAATCTGAAACAATGGTTATTTTGTTTACATTCATTAAACAAATAACCATGTGTGGTGGAATTGCTGCTTAATGCTGATTTTATTGAATTTATAATTTGGAAACCATATTCAAATTTATATATTAACATATTAAGACTATTTGTGTTGAAATTGCATTGATATGCTTGTCAGTGAATTGAGCTATAATTAGGATATGACATTATTTAATTTATTTATATAATCTCCTGATTGCCTCTGACATCAAAACTTTATTTGTTTTCAGTCTCGCCATTGCAAACTAGTGTCAAAAAATGTCTGTCAGCCTTTGTAAATGTGACATTTCCTTTGTTTCCTTGTGAATCTAATTAAACGTAATGTAAACAGCTCAGAGGCTTCTCCTCTGGACTACCATCTTATTTAACCAGGCACTGTGACAAAGAACTCACAGATAGCAGCCACCCTCTGGGTGAGTAGTTGCAAAAGGAGTGAGGTTTACAAATTGATAATATAAGGCTCTCCACCAAACAATGTGTTGGTTGGCAATGAGCCATGTCTCGGAAAGGAACCAGGGGATTAGTGGCTTGCTTAAGAGCATGCTGAGGAGAAAGAAATGTTTGAGAAAGAAGGTTTGATGTTTTAAATTACAAACATTTTCCTTTTTCCTAACTAGGAGACATTTGGTATACTTAAGCCAATTTTCTTTCAGTATTGGTCATGCAGTGGTACTGGACGGAGTCACATCTTTAGTTTTGGCTCTGTATTCCAGCATATTGGGCTAGAAAATGAAATAATGACTATGTGGCTGCAGTGCCAACTTTCAGATTTGAGTGTGGGTTAAATTGCGGTTAGTCTTGCATTGCCAGACCTCTCTTCACAGCGCTGCGGAGGAGGGTCTTGCTAGTCCAAACAGCATTCCGGGATGGGGGACAAATAGGCTCTGATTTATTGACAATTCTTTAAACCGATCCCAATCGTCTTTGGCGGTGCCTCTGCTAAATAGCCTCGGGAAGGAACTTGTTTTGCTGGAACATAGAACAGAAAACTCAGATTCAACAGATAGTCTAGCCAGCTGTCTGGATTTACCCTGCAGAGATCTGAGGAGCAGTTAACCATAGTCCTCATAAATCAACTGGAGTTTAGAATGCCAACCCAAAGAAAGCGGAAGGTGACGGAGAGCCAGCCGAAATAACGGACATCCAGTGGAATTTCTGGCGGCACCGGAGTAATCCCGGTAATGCAACATCGTCGATATAGACTATATTGGGGTGAAAAGTCTAGCCTTGTCATTTTTATTAAGCTGATAGTCATTGTATCATTTCAAATCCAGTGTGCTGCAATAAAAATCTATCAAAAATGTGTAACTGTCCAAACACACTGTGTTACAGACTAGAATGACTGTATAAATGGACACTTATTGGTTTTGCTCTTTTCATGGGATTTGTTGAAAATAAGAGAAATATATAAAACCATCCTCTAACCATCTACAAGCTTAACCATTTAGCTTGAGTTTTCTCTTTGCTTACAGTAATCCATTATATTGCCTCTTCCGGCTTTCTAAACCTTCACTTAGTAATTGTAGTCCACATAATTACAATGTGTTGACAACTTGAGGACTTAATAAAGCACACAGAACTGTAAATATACTAATTTACCTATTCATCCTGTAGGAATTCCAAATAGAGTTTACTCCTCTATAGCCGAAGAAGTGGCGAAAGATCTGTGTGTGTGTGTGTGTGTGTGTGTGTGTGTGTGTGTGTGTGTGTGTGTGTGTATATCTTTCCTTTCCTTTCACCCTCACTGCATGACTTATCTCTGTTATGGATCACAGAGGACTGGCTTAAAGCTGAATAAAGCAGGTTCATCATGGAGAGGAAGATGAGACCTTGAAATACTGACACAAATTTTCAGATTACATACGGTATATGTATATATAATCCATTCTTGCTCTTGACTTTGATTAAGGTAGCATTACTCTCATCCTAGCAGAGTTATGCCAAGATTATACAAATCTAAATTTTAAATGATACAGAGAACAGATGAAAAGGATCATTTGCATTTCGGTGAGGTTTGGCTGGAGCAGGAATCACAGAGTGTCTCTTTAAAACAGGTGGTCTATAGAAATGCAGATATGAGTTACACATGCTGAGGATGAACGTGGAACCAGTCAGGTGCCTGGCAGACATGTCTAGTCTTCAAACAGTGAAACTACCAGAGTCAGGCTGGCGCCACCGTCTCCAGCTGGGCCAAACAAGATGACCTGGCTAGCACTCTCAGACTCAGAGGTGTCTCGTTTTTTATGCCGCCTTTAACACTCGTCTACTCAACAAGCATTACATCACTGACCCTATTTCAGACCAACAGCAAAGCACAAAGCATGGCCAAAACATTTCACAACCATTTAGTGTCACTTGAATCTGCACCTGCCCAACATCCACTTTACACTGTTTACGGATTAACAGAAGCAGTGAAAAGGAGCCATTCTTAGAGTATTTGTTGTGGATTTGTATGTGCATAATTTGGTATATAATGATGGGCGGCAACAGCTGCTAGAGTATGCAGTGCACTCTGATGAAAGCTGTGATGATGAAACCAGGGTGACCTGATTTATTAGTACACAAGCATCTTCACAGTCACAGGAAGTATTTCCATATGGATTTTTAAGGAACTTGACATTGGAGGCACGGAGGCCTAGCTCTCTAAAAAAAAACACACCCCAGGCCCTTCTTTTGCAAGTGGGCGGGGGGTCTAAAATAAAATCAGCTGTCACTGTCTGCTCGTTTGGACAGAGGTGAATACATAGTACTGGAGCTGGTCTCCAACACTGACTGGGATTTGCTTTGGCTTGGAACGACCCTGCAGGCCGGGGGTGCAGTGGCCTTGGAGTGGGATTTTTATTTGCTGAACTCTTTTTTTGTATTTCATTGTCCTCCTTACCTGGTAGGTGATGAGCACTCTAAATGCTGTTTTTGAGTTGAGTGGAATTTTGTAAAATTTAGCTTTTTAAATTATGTTTTTTAATGTTAATAATTTTGCATCAACAAAATGTAAAACATGGACTTTTGCCTTATATCTTATTCTCTTTTTGAACTGTTTGTACTAAGGCCAGCACCTCTATCTGCCATACTCTACTTCATGGTCGCCAGGCAAGCCACAAAATGAAAACTACTGCAGAGAATTTGAAATACAGAATTACACAAGCACAAAGTCATCAATGCAGGCTCTTTCTAAAATTGTTTGAAAAAGAAAGCCTTGACCTACCAGCTTTCCTCTATATTTCACTGAGAAACACAACCCTTCATGGTTACGTTTAAAATAGGCTTGATTTATTTTTGCAAGTACATGGCGCCTAGATTATTTCACTTTCTTGTTATTTGAGCTCTCAACGTGTCATGAGATAGCCTCGGACTGTTGACAGATTTTTGTTGGCTACAAATTTGAGTTCCTACCACAATAAATTATAGTCTGTGAATCCATGCCCTCAAGATTTAACTTTATGCTGCAGTGCAGAATTTTCCACTCATAAAGTTTATTGCCAAAGTGAAGATTTGAACTAAAATATGTACTGTAAGTAGCTAGAATTCTCTCATTTTAAGGGCTGTGTTATCTGTCTTAATTGGCTGAATGGTTTACACAAACATAACTACCATTTTTCCAAGACTAAAATACATCATCCTGTGGGGACTGGTGAGCTACAAATCAAACATAGCAAAACAAATATGTCTATGGAAACAGCAATCCAATGCTCCAATAGTTATAACATGTGTTTGTCATGAAATTTAGAAAGTAGCATTAATGGGTTACCATTTTATTCACAAACCCACTATTCAGCTTACTTTTAAATATCTTCACATTTAGCAATCTGCTAAATCAAAAAACTGATGAAAAAAATTGGGGTGTTTTGATCTGATTTGGTATTTCATTCGGTCTGTTCTTTATTGAGTTTTCAGTACTTTGAGAAATGATATACAGTGATTAAATCTGTCCTTTGCTGTCAGAAATGATATTAAAGATGTGAAATATAATCTCATGTTGCCAGTCTGGCAGTTTATGCTAACATTATTCTTAAAATTACAATGAGTTGGATATACACATGGCTTCCTGTAGTGCTAATTCACCACAGAGCAAAGCTGCGATAACGATTTATTTATGCTGTTAGCCTTCAGAGTAATGGATAGTCTTATTTTGATGTGGTACTTTTATCAAACAGCAAAACAGTCTGTATTCATATTTCATCCTCTTGCATCAGCACATTTATATCCACAAGTGAACTGAGGTGTGAATGCTTTGAATTTGGTAACATAGACAAAAATGTTTTGTCAGCAACTGGCCCGATATGGAGTTGGAGTTATGGAGTTGGAAAAGTCAACAATCACACTGACTGTCTATTAGACATATTTCAATACCCTGCACGTTAACAATAATGTTCCTTTGTTTGTGGTTTGTTGATGCAATTTTAGACTTAACATGTAATACTGCCTAAAATGAAATTTATAATACCACTTCCCAAATTATCCTCTAAATCCCCTAATATATTTCTATGCTGATTTGAAGTCTACATGCAGTGTGTTTATTGATTTTGATATGAGTTACTGAGTAGTGAATATGAGTATGGTAACACTGATTTTGTGCAAGTCATAACTTTCTTAAAAACTCAATTTGATCTAAGTGACTGTTTCAAGGGGCCATCGAATCCCCTGGGAAACACAGTTAGAGAAGGATTATTTTGGACAGAACCATCAGTTCAGTTGGGATTGGCTCTAAATGCTTTCACTTTCACTCAGAGGAGGCATGGATCAAACTCACCTCCCATCATGATAAAATAGCAGTCACTCTGGACAGTTTGAAGGTTGTTTATGATTATTCATCCTGCACGTCTTGTCAGTAATTGAATGTCAGGAGACAGGTGTGTAATTGGTTTAAATAGCATCCCTGTAGAGAATTTCAAATGACTCACAAGGCATAATTTACAAGAGCACCGCATGCACTATGGTAGCCCCTTTAAAACACTACTGGAGCACAAATTTGCTTGTCAATATATATCTATAAGCCAAATAAATAGTAAAATTTCTTAATGACTGCTTGTGTGCATTATGCATTGTGTAAACCATGTGCAATACTGGAATATACTAAACCAGGCTTATATTGTAAAAAAGAAAAAGGTCCCTCCTCTGTACTGCTTTAAAAACAAAACAAGCGCACAAACATAGGGATCTGCAGAAGGTCCTTACCCAGAAAACGAACGTATAGGTTGATTGTGCAAGCAGCTTGTAATGATCCATATTTTTGTTTGCCGTTAGGCGATGACCTCTTGTGATTGTAGTAATTATTGTGGGAGCAAGCAAGGAAGTGAGCTGACCCAGTATAAGCGCACCAAAAATAACTTTCATTTAACAGACCATGGTTTTGTCCTTTTGTGTCCCGTGTGAAACCATAAAGTCAACTTTTTGAAATAAACTGACTTTTACGGACCTTAGTCCATGATGCAATTATGTCCTTAATTTAGTAGCTTTACGCTGAAGTGGAAAGTAACAAATTACAATTACTCATGTTACTGTTACGTAACTTAAGTATGTTTTGTTTAAAGTATTGAACTCTGCTACATTTTAAATCACATCCTTTACTGAGTAAAAAAAGTAAGTAAAACTACGTGTCAATCACTGCTCAAGCACACACATTTATTTTCCCTTGCGGGGGGAGGGGCTTAGGAGACCGTTTTGGGCTTCAGCAGAAAGGGGAGGGACTGAGAAATTGTTGATGTTCAAATTCCAATTGTTTTCAAAGTCCTGAATCATCACAATCCCACCTACAGCACCTTTAAGTAGACTATTGTTGTACTCTTTCCACCTCTGGTTTAACGTGACTCCTTTTAAGCCAATCTCTGATAATTTCCTAGCCTTAAGTCTTTTTGTTGCCTCAACTTAACTAGTTCAATTTCACAATGTTAACTATGAGTTTAAAACTTCAACTGTTATTTTAAATAGAACAGTCACGTGATTAAAAGTGCAACTGTAGTCACTTATTACGGTCACATTCACAGTGCTGCATTCAATATAACAGTGATGTATGTCATTTTGGGAGTCATTAGCACTATTCTGTTGTTCAGGTATGAGGATGTGTTAGAATATGACCCTTAACAGTGCTTTAATTGAACATGTTAAATCACTAAGTATGGATCACTACCTCTAAGTACCTGAATGATACCTAATCACACACATGTTGAGAAGCATGTTATTGAACAGTTTGGGTATTTGTGCCATAGCTGCTGGCAGCGCAGGTTGAACCAGAACAGGACTTCCTGAAAGAGATATATAAACCAGAGGAACCGGATTCACTCTGTGGACTCAGAGGTCATCCCACTGACTGACTGTGAGGCCATGTACCAGCCAGCTGTCGCCAAGCAAGCAGATAACACCATCCCCAGCGGGGTACTTTAGTTTGTGCATGGACATGTATTGTTTCTATTACAACATGTAGCTACAGTACCTGCCAGAGCTGCCTGCATTAAAAAAGAGCAGTTGTGCAATTAGAAGCAAACTCTCTATGGTAAATTATAATGGTTTGCCTGCTTTCCTGTTGTATGCTGTATAGTGTACCGCATTCTTTAGCTACTGCAGAGCATCCATGGTTTCACAGTAACTGGTCACCATTATTGGTGGTGTTGTCATGCAGTATTATTGGAGGTTATGACAGTTTTGCAGCTGGGGAAAACATAAATAGAGGGGAACATAAGAATGCCCTCATAGGGCAGAATATAGAATAAAGGTTGCAGAAAATATTGGTGCTTTACTAAACTCAAACTCAGAATTCCTTATGTAAATTTGGAACTATTACTTGAACAGCATATTATATGAGTTTGAATATGTGAGAGAGCTAGAAGCAGACTAGCTCCACCACGTTTGATTTCAGGTCATGTCAAAGTGGAGGCAGCTAATGATATTTCCTGCTTCATTAGGTCATGGAGGAGTTGGAGGTCTGCTCCCTGCCTGGGGGACTTGCCAGTGTGAGGAAACAATTTGAGACCCAGGAAACTGCATCACACAATGTAACCCAGTTCCATTTTCATCACAGAAGTGTGCAGGTACACATGTAGAACAAAGTATTTTCATTCATGAGGCTGAGAGCATGAAAGAGATTATGTGGTCTAATGATGGTAACATTTCTTCTTACCTGGGCATGTTTCCATTTAGCTTTAGAGTTGGGTGACTGCACTGACGGCTTTGCAAGTAAAATATGTAAATTTAGACTGAATAGTAACACTGGAGCTCTTATTACATCTTATTGCACCAATACTATAGTGTGTAGCAAAGTGTGTGGGTTTAGGAGACAGCTATTACTTGGCATTTCTAACAACTTTCCTGGAAACCTTCAGGGTGATTTTTATATTTTAGCTACATTCGGTCAATAGAAACTTTACAATGCAGTAGAAAGGAATCTTATTTCTTATTTTGCTAGGGTATATTGTGGGTGAACAGCTTGACACATTCTGTGTCATCTTGCCTTCATCTGTGATTAGTCATTTCAAACTGCAGTGAGCAATCTGGTCTAGAATCTTCTCTGCATAATGTACAGTTGTCTACTATTAAGCTTTGGCTGGTGGAGTAAATTGGAGTGGAGCAAACTCAAATATGTGGCAAGAGGGGCAATGTGGTGAAGCAAGACTGAGAGAGTCATCTTGTGTGTTTCTGTGGTATGCACACGTTTTCCACTCTAACAACCGCTGTCCTCATCCTCACAGGAAATGTCCAACTCTGATGTGACAGTGTCAAGCAGCAGCAAGCATGTTGTCCCAGGCAATCAGCAGCTCAATTTCAACCAAGAAACAATGGTAGTGAACTTTTTTTCTGTCACTGCGTTCCTGCAGGCAACGTGAGAATGCTTTGCTAATAAGCTTATTACTTTGATTGCCATGTTGAGTAAAAACTGTAACTGATTGCAAGCAATCACATTTGTATAATTGGTGTATGTTTGGTAGTCTCTGACATTTTAGGCTGAGACAGAAACATTCTTTTGAATTAAAAAATGTGTAAAATTCATAGGTAAATGATTGGTTGAATTACTGTATTTCAGTTTTTATCATCAGTATTTTTCCAATTCTCATTTAAAAATGTAGGTGACATACAGCGACAATACCATGGCATCTAGTTATGAAAACCATCAAAATGAAACAGGTAGGAAGTTGTTGTATATTTATTATCTTCTCTTCCGTATTCACTGTCACTGCCTAACAAAGGCCTGCCTTTCTACTTTTTACTGTGCTGACTTTCAGAAGAGGAGTTTCCCAGGTACACAACAAAAGAACTGAGGGATCGCTTTGAAAAAACAATAGAAGAGGCTGCTCCACAGAAACCAATTAAGGTACACATTTCCATTTCACTTGAATGTGACAAAAGTATTGCAAATATGAAGGGACAGCATATCAAATTTAGGGTAAGTTAATTTTAAGATAACAAATGTAGTGTATTAATTCAAATTGCAATCCTTAAGCTTTAAGTCTGGGTTGATTTGACCACACCTATGGTTACTGGAGGTAACAGCAAGTGTGGTTAAACACAACAAAAACTACACGAGCACCTTCTTTGTTAGCTGTCTGAAAAAAGTCAGTCAAAAATAATTGGAATCGCAGGTTCCAATGGTTCGATTCATACAATACCATTAACCTTGGATTTACAGGTGTTCTGCTGTGTTAGATTATTCATGTTTTATGATGTAATTTTTACACTTTATCTGCAAGTGTTACAACAAGGTGAAATGTAATGCACATATAACTCTTTTATGGGGTAATGTGATGGATTTATAGTTATTCACCCATAAATATTATTTTTGTTCCTTAAAAAGATTGGACGTGATATCAATCGTTCTAAGTGGTCTTCCAATGTGAGGCAAAGCAACACCATGACTAGTATGGTGTATGGAGCATCCACCACTGAGGCAGCAGAAGACATTTCAGCTGAAGTGATGGATTATGAGGACTTTCCGCCCCCACCATCTGAGGAATCTGACTATCTTCCACCCCCTCCTCCAGATTTACTAGAAATGCCATCAGACAGTGAAAATATTTCAGCATGCCATTACTCACCTGGGCCTCCGGAACCAGCAAACCCCTCCAAACACTCACTCAGCAAAGAGGCTTACTTCAATCAAAGGAGTATGCATGAGCTGAAACGGCTTTGCAAGCATATTCATCCTGAGGTTCGTAAGAATATAGAGAAGGAATATTACAGTGAATACAATGTAACTGAGAACAACCAGTTAGAGAACCAAGAGTACATGTATGAGAATGATGGTGATAGTCCTGATGATATTAACGATGAAGAATACATGGAATGGGAAGAGATTCTTCCTGGGGAGGTGCAGGCGATGCGATGGAAGTTTGAAAATAAACCACTGGATACCATTAAAGATGAGACTCCTGATGAGGACGATGACAACAACAAAATAACTGAACAGGAAATGATTCTCGGAAAAGATGTGAGACGTACAGCTTGGATGTTTGAAACCAAGCCAATGGATGAGCTAAGTTTACACAATATCAACTCGACAGAATATAAAAACAAATTCAACAAATTTGATAAAGGAGACGTCCGCGCTGCAGCGTGGTTGTTTGAAACCCAAACAATGGACACCCTAAATAAAATGCATAAGGAGGAGGATTTAACAAAAGAGATTGTCTTTACAGAGGAGGATGGAAATGCTACTATTTACATGATTGACAATAAGTACATGGAAAGTCTTGGCCACACTGAGACCATTGATGAGAGCCACCTCTTGAGTCTGAGGTCAGTGTTAGAAGAAATTAATGGAGAGGTGAAAACTGTTACAAGCACGTTTGACACTCAGTTTAAATGCATCATTATGGGACAATCAAGCCAAATGCTGGAGATTAAGTCTGTGCGTAAAATTGAAAGTGAATTGGAGAACTCCATTGCATCACGTTGGCTTTTTGATACCCAACCCCTGGACATGACAAACAGTGAACATACATCTTTGAAACTTCTGTGTAGTCTTTCCATGGAGGACAGCAATAAGGGAGACTGGGGCAGGTGGTTGTTTGAGATAAAGACATTAGATTCTCTCAATGAGTGGGAAAGCTCAAAAATGGAGAAGAAAGAGATTAGTGGAGCCGATGTGCGCAAACACTGCTTAGTGTTTGAAACACAGCCAATGGATTCTCTGAAGGATGACTCCAATTCCAGATCCCAGTCTATTGAAGAAATTATTGGGGGCAATGTTAGATCTGCGAGGCACTTTTTTGAAAGCAGCCCTCGAGTGGAGAGGAAAACTGGCCCTGAGGTCGGAAAACTTCAAAAGTCTAAAGTAAATGAAGAAATGAAAGGCGATGTGAGACACCAAAAGTGGCGCTTTGAGAGTCAACCTCTAGAGCACATAAGAGAGGGGAAGAAAAAGGTTACCCGCACTGTAAATGTTGAGGACGACCTCACACAGGAGGATGGCACAAGCTGCAAGGCAGACGTACGCAAGAACTGTTGGGTATTTGAGACTCAGCCAATGGATACTTTAAAAGATGATTCAAATACTCGGCCCCTGACCAAAGAGGATATTATTGCAGGTAATGTAAAATCAGCCAGAAATTATTTTGAAATGTTTCCAACTGAGGAGTTGAATGAGCTTGCAGAGGTGGGAAAACTGAAAAAAACAGAAGCCCTTAATGAGGAGAGGGGTGATGTTAGACATCAGAAATGGCTGTTTGAAAGCCAACCACTGGAGCATATTCAACAGGAAAGGAAGGACGTCATCCGAACGATCGACCTGGAAGAAATTGATAGAGTTGATGTATCAAACTACAAGCAAATCTTTGAGAGCACAGATTTAAACTGTAAGGATGAATCTCAAAAGATTCTCATAGAGGGTGTAACATCTGGTTCTGTGAAATCAAATAAAAACCTGTTTGAGTCTACTTCACTGTATGCCATGCAAGACAGCTCAGGACACTTCCATGAGGTGAAAACAGTGCGGCGGGAAGAGGTTGTGAAAGGAGATGTAACAACATGCAAGTGGATGTTTGAAACAAGACCAATCGACCAGTTTGATGAAAGCATTAAGAAATACCAAATTATCAAGGGCATATCCAAAGAAGAAATAGAGTCTGGTGATGTTAAAACTGCAAAGTGGTTGTTTGAAACACAGCCTCTTGATGCTATTAAGTACTTCAGCAATATTGAAGATGAAGAGGTTGCGGTGACAGAAAGTAATCTTGATTCCATGAAGGGTGATGTCAAGACCTGCAAGTGGCTATTTGAGACAAAACCAATGGACATCCTGTATGAAAGAGCAGAGTTAAAGGGTGAAAATGAATGTGAAGAAATGTATAAGGGAGACGTCAAAACTTGCACATGGCTTTTTGAGACACAAGCACTTGATAGTATCCACAATGAGACAGCGACCATTTTAAAAACATGCACTGTCAATCAAGAAGACATTAGAGGAAAGGATGTAAGAACGGCTTGTTTTCTCTTTGAGACAGAGAAACTGGAAAACCTCACCGGGGAGGAGACAGGCTCTTTTAAGCGTGTCACCGAGATAGACATTGCGTCTGGGGATGTGTCAGGAATGAAGTACATTTTTGAAAACCAAACACCCAATATCATGACTTCTACATCTGAGGAGGTAATGCAAAAGCTCAAGAGAGTTCAGACTGAGGACATACAAAAAGGAAATGTGGTGAACTGCAAATGGCTCTTTGAAAACCAATCCATAGATACAATCCACGATAGCCAAGAGGAATTTATTAACAGCCGCACAGTGAATGATGTACAAGGAGGAGATGTAGATAAGGGACGTTTCATTTTTGAGACCTACTCCTTAGATGAAATTCAGGAGACAGACACAGAGCTGATGAAAATGCGAAAGATTGTCCGTGATAAAGATGAAAAGGGTGATGTGAGAAATTACACCATGATGTTTGAAAACCAGCCCCTTTACGCCATTCAGGACAAAGAGGGTATTTACCACGAGGTAACCACTGTCACAAGCGAGGAAGTAACACGAGGAGATGTTGTCGGAACCCGGTGGAAGTTTGAAACCAAGCCCCTTGACACCATCAAGGACACAGATGAGGTTTATATCATTAAATCTGTCACACAACAGGATGTGCAAAAAGGAGATGTCACGTCTGCCAAGTGGAAATTTGAGACACAACCTCTCGACAGGATTGCTGAAGAAAAGAAAGCTTTCATAAAAACTGTGGATGATATTCAGGGAGGCAATGTTAGGATGAACAAAGATCGTTTTGAGTCTGACGCACTGTCACAGCAATCTGTTAGAACGGTCAATGTGAGTGAAATACAAAAAGGTGACGTCAGGTCTGCAAAATGGAGATTTGAAACCCAGTCCATTGACAAAATAAGAAGCATGAGCTCTGAAAATCTGATTGAAACAGTTAAAAAGGAGGAGGTTGAAAAGGGAGATGTTAAACATTCAGTTTGGCTCTTTGAGAAAAATCCCCTTGATCACATTAAAGAGGTAAATGAGGATGAAGGTACAACCATCACATCACAAGAGGAGATTTCCAAAGCGGATGTGAAGACAACAACGTGGCTCTTTGAAACAACACCATTTGACGACTTTAATGAGACAAAAATGGAGAAGACTGAAATCCTGGGTAAGAGTGTCAAGGGAACTCTTGAGGAACTTTATAGTCAGAAAATGGTGAAGTCACAGGGAATACTCATTGAAGCTGATGAAATAGGCGATGTTAGGATGGCTAAATACCAGCTAATGAATAAGCAGGCTCCGGAAATTCAGCGAGAGGATGTCATCAGGGGAGATCTGCAGACAATTATGATGAACCTGCTGAACAGACAGGAAAGACAGGAGCAGCAGATAGTCATAGATTCAGAAGAGAAGGGTAATATCAGTTCTACGATGCATCAACTTTTTAACCAAGAGAAAGGCAGCAGTATTGAAAGGGAGGAAATATTACGAGGTGACATTCAGGAAGCTATAAACAACCTTTTCCATGAGAGTCGTTCAGCCAAACATGGAATACTCATCCAGGAGGACGAGAAAGGAGACGTTCAGATGACATTATATTCCCTTCTCAATAAACAAGATAATGTTAATGTTGAAAAAGAGGACATTGTAAGAGGAGATATAAAGAGTGCTCTTCAAAGTCTGTCCAGCTCAGACAAGACAGATCAGACAGTAAAGATAAAGGTAGATGAGGCTGAAAAAGGAAATGTCAACTTTTACTCCACATGCATCGAATCTGGGGCTCTTGACTATCTTAAAGAGCTCCACGTAGAACCTGATGAGACTCTATCAGACAGAGCAGAAAAGGAGAAGATCGTTGGAGGCGACATCAAGAACACTAAACTTATTCTTGGCCGTAAACAAGTGCAAATTGAGCGTACTGTGGAGGATGTTATACCCGGTGATGTTCACAACACGGTGAAGGTTTTCATGTCAGAGCCAACCCTCCCACTTGAAAGAGTCCAAAAGGAAGAGATAGTCAAAGGCGATTTAAGAGCTGTTTTAAATTCATTGTCTGAATCAGCGAATCAGACAGTTGTTGTAGAGAAAGAGGATGTTGTGAAAGGCAACATACCGAAAGCCCTGCGGTGTCTCGAGAGGGCTCAAAAGTGGTACAAAGAAGTGGAGAAGCCAGATATAATACCTGGAAATATTAAAGGGGCGCTGAAATCTCTTGAGAAATCATCAGCATCCAGAGTTGAAGCTACTGTCGAGGATTTAGTTTCTGGAGATGTGAGGGCCACACTGAAATCTTTGGAGCTGGCAAAGCAAGTGGTGAAGGAAGTTGAAAAGGAAGAAATTGTGAGGGGCGATATTCGCACAGCAATGCAATGCCTGCATGATGCCTCCAGTGAGAGGAGGACATGTCAACAGGGAATTGATGTTCAGGGAGACGTCAAAGGAACGATCCAGCTCTTAATGGAGACTCCGCCTTCACCGAGGATGGAAAGGAGCCCAAGCCTCGAGCGTGAAGTAAAGGGTGATGTGAAGATGTCAATTAAGTCATTATATGAGATTCCGGAGCAATCCCAGCTGGGAAAAGAAGAAGTGATCAAGGGCGATGTTAAAGGAACTATTAAATCACTGTTGGAAACAGCACATCGTGAAGCTCCCAAAGTCAGACTTGGATCATACAGAAGAGTACGAGTCAAGCAGAGCCCTCCAGTTAAAAACCTAAATGCTGATGCACAGAGGAACATACAAAAGATAAAAACAGCTAATTCAGTTGAGATGGCAAAAGAAAATCACTCCATCTCTAATGAAACTGATATTGTTAGAACAATGTCAAGTTCTGTGCAGCAGTCCGCTCAGCAATCAACAACTGTGGTGGAACATAGAACGATTACCCAAAACCACGGCATCAAAACATTAAAGACAGAGTTTCGTAATCTGAAGTCAAAGGGAAAGGGAACAAAAAAACTAGACAAAACCAAAGTACAGACTGGTGATTACATCCTAAAATCACAAACACCGGAGCCTGATCTGCCTCTCCCACCTCCACCTCCACCGGTAGCAGACACTGACCTTCCTCCTCCTCCTCCTCCCTCTGTGGATTCTGACATCGATCACCTTCCTCCTCCACCACCACCACTTACCAGTGAGCAGGACTTCCTCCCACCTCCTCCATCTCAACAAGAAATGGAGAGCATGCCAGCACAGGCAATTCATACTTCACCAGCAAAAGCCAAAAAGATGACGGTCAAAAAAGTGAAAGCTCCTGTTTTACACCAGGTCCAGAAGCTGGAGCCTAAAGTGGAATTCAGTAAAACACAAAAGGTGGAGGTTAAATCTGAGAAACTGTTAGAAATTAACAGAAACCAATCAAAAACAGCACATACATCAAAAACTGTCTCATGTGAAATCCCTCCTCCACCTGAGTCACCACAACCACTAAAGAAAGTTTGCATCTCTCCTGTGAAATTCACCCCTCCACCCTCTCCTCCACCTATCAGAGGGAAACTAAGTAAATTTAACACTCCATTAATAAAAGCAGAAGGAAAGTACAGGAAGCTAGTGGAGGAAAACACCCCTCCAACCACTCCAACAACCACTTACATACATGACTCAGTTACTGCTGCTCTTGAAACGCTCTCCACCAGCGATATAGAGCAGTCAAATAACAACACATCAGAAATCACACCGGAGAGAGCTGAAAGAATGAACACTGCATTGTGTGTTCATTCAGACTCCCAATCCTGTGATTTATCCAAGCATGTTGTAGTTGCAAATACCACCCACAGCAATGTCAGCACTTGCCATGAGAAAATCCTCACAGATTCAACAGTCACATTGTCTGCCAAACAGCAAATTGTCTCTAATGAGACTTGTAAGGCTGTCTCCGTTCAGAAGACCTCATCTGTCTCAGCTGTTAGACAAGAGATGCATACAACGACACAGAAAACAGTTTCTGTTTCCTCCAAGCAGTCTGCTCAGTCTGTTATGGCTGACAAAGTACAGACATCAATCACTGATGTCACAAAAACTGAAAATATGATGGCTGATAGAAAGGTTTCCAAAAATCTGAAAACAAAGAGCTCCAACAAGTCTGAAGATAAAAACGAAGAGGAAATGCATTCTGAGAAAATTCATACAGAGGAAAATGTAAAATCAAGTAAATCTGAGAAAAAAGACAAAAATGTAAAGTCCAAATCACCACAGCATGATAACAAGAAGAAAACTGATCATTCACCTACAAAGAACCAAGAGAAGGTTTCTGAAGAGCCCATGCAGGCCACCTCTACAAATGGTAAAGCAAGCAAACCAAACCAAAAGGTGAAAAAGAGCAATAAGCGAGAAAGTCAAGTAGAGACAAAATCCCCCATTGAGAGTGAGAAACAGAGTGTTTCACAGATTGTTAAGATGGAAGTGAATGAAGCTACTGAGGTGAAATTGATCAGTGAACCTAAAGAAGTAAAGACAGAGCTAAAGCAGGGGATTAAGAAAGTTACTTCCTCTCCTACTGCTGAATCTGTGCCTGCTGTTACTGTTAGCACAACTGACAACCAGCCAGAAACTCCGGCCCCAGCAAAGAAGAAAAAGAAGTCCAAAAAGTCTAAAGGGGTTGCACAGCCAGGTCAAGGGAAAAAGATGTCCACAGAATCACAGACATGTGTTATAGAAACCAGAACAGCAATGACTGAAAAATCTCACCAAACTCAGGAAACAACTGCAGTTTCCCAAATTCATAAAAGTATAAAAGAAGAGCAGATTCAAGCCAAGAGAGAAATCATTACCACAGAAAGCAAAGACGATCAGAATACCAAGCAACAAAAGGCAGTTCAAAAGCAAGTGAAAGGATCTCAAAAGAAGAAAGGAGTGACAGTTATTAAGCAGAGCGCAGAAGAACCATTGGGAGACAGTATGAATGTTCCAATTACAGTGACAGGCGAGTCAGAGCACAGTGAACTGGTAAAGTCCACAGCAGAGAGAACAGAAGAATCTCAAAGGCAAGAGGTCCAAGTGTTAATCTCTCACATCACAGAGATACAAAGAGTTTCAGAAAATACTGATTCTAAATCGGTGCTCAAAACCATTCCAGATTGGCTCTTGAGTCCAGAAAGTAAGTGTGAACTGGAGGGATCTGTGGTAGAAAGTGATGCTCAACAAAGTAAAGAAATTATTTCAGGTGTGAGGAAGCTTGCAGAGGCTGAACTAATGCATTTAGAAGACCATGAGACAATGGAAAAGCATGAGTGTGAGCCAGTTTCTGAGAAATCTGTTTTTGGTGGGGCAACGCCAAGAATATCCAAGATCAGTATTGGCTCTGCCAAAATTGAGAACCAAACAGAGAAGAAGACCTCCCATGAAAGACGGAAAGAAGAAGTGAGTCTGTGCAAGTCCGTTGACCTTCGGGCTCCCTCGCCATTACTGAGGATGCGTTCTCCCTCACCAACGTTCATCACCATCGAATCCACACGAAGAACTGACTCACCACAGAGAGTAACTCCATCGCCTACCCTGCTGCATAGGCCACCAACACCTCCCACACCTCCGTCACGCAGGTGTGACACCCCGATATCACGCCTCACAAGAATCACACCCTCTCCGACTTTCGACAGAGCAGAAAATTTGGCTCGACTCAAAGACACAACAGCCAAGCTGTCACGTGGCGTCACGCCACCACCCCTGCTTCCCCAACAAATCTCAGAGCGGAAATCTGAGATTGTGGAATTACCTGCGTCATTCCATCGGCAAATCAAAATTGAGTCCCAACACGTGGAGGCTTCAAGGACATTGATCGCAACAGAAAAGCCCAAAACGAGTTTATCTGGGGAGGCACAGCAAGCTGATATAAATTTTGCATATGTAGAAGAAGATCAAGCTAATATTTCAGAGAGTTTGTATGCAAATGAAATACAAAATAAGCCAGAGTGCCACATGCCAATTGACCCAGATCTTATTGATTCTTCAGATCTTTCAGAGCCATCATCTGTATCCTTCAAAGAAAAGAGAGAGTTTTTTGAAGAGGCTCAAAAGGCTGAAATTAACAAGACCTATGTGCGAAAGGAGCCCATTGCTATCCCTGAACGATTGGGCCCAGACATGGAAGACTGTGAGGCAGAAAATAAGAACAAAGAAAAGGATGAGCTTCCCAGGGCAGACTTATATAGTCTTGTAAACAAATTTGAATCACCAGAAGGGAATTTCTTTATCGGAAAAGAGCTTATCCCACACACAGAGTGGCTTCACAATGAGACTGAAAGTACAGATGATGACAAAGAGAAAGAAGACATCCTGGAACAGGAAATGCCAACTTTTGACATCCAGGATATTAAAAATGTGTTTGAACTGGGTGAGGAAAGTTCCTCATTGAGAGAGTTGAAAAGGGATTGGGAGGAGACTGTGTCAGGCCTGAGTGAAACAACAGCTGACACTTCAAAGAGGGAAAGTCCTCCAGAGACAAAGAGAGGCTCACCGCAGAGCACCCCCCTCCCTCCTCAGAAAACTGAGGCAGAAACTGTGCCAGCAGAACCATCAGCCTTCGCTGAAACCAAATCAATCACAGAACATTTCTCTAATGTTGATGAGTTAGGTAACAAGGTCACTGGAACAAGGACAGCTGTCACTGCGCACTCTGAGAGTGTGTCTACCCAACAAGCTCCTTTTTCCTACGCTGATGCAGTAAAAAAACAAGCTGCAGCAATGAAGCAAACAGAAACCTACGATGACGATGCTACTGACAAGTTGCTGAGTAATTTTCACAAAACGTGGACAGAAAGTGAATCCGTTTTCAAGAGTCTTGGCTACACTATTTGTGAGGAGACAACATCACAAGTTGTGTCACATCAGACAAAGATTGTCTCATCTGGTAAATACCCGTACAGTATGAAACAATAGCAACTAATGGCATTGACTATGGTTGGATGGGATTTCTTTGAATGTGTTTGTGGTGTGTTACAAAAGCATCATTTCTAATAACTACATTGTATGTATTGTGAAGGCTTTTCTGTAAAATAAAAAATTGTTGGTAATTGGTTGAGGGCTTGCACTTAACTGGATGACAGCTTATTTGTAGTGCTCACAAACAATGCCAAAGTGCTGTTGAGAGACGCATGGATATCTGTGCATGCATGTGTGTAGATGAGTGATAGGAATAAAATCTTAAGGAAAGATAGACCATTGTACTTTTTTTGTATTCAAACAAATGAATGAACCATATCAGATAGATTTTTAAATACAAATGTAATCTATTTTACTGCTTTGAACTAACAATACTATTACTATAATAACATAAAGAAAGAAAGAAAAGCCACAGTTGTTGCATTGTGAGGCAAGCCAAAGGAAATGCTGACGAATGTAAACATAACTAAATAATTAGCATTTTATCTCTTTCAAGCAGGTTCGAGTTCCAAAGGCGGAGATCTGCACAGTATGTCGGAGGAGAGCTTATCCGATGGATGCTCTGATAGTGGACAAAAAAAAGTACCATAAATCCTGTTTCTGCTGTGAGCACTGCAAAAATAAATTAAGGTGAATATAGCATTTATTTAAATAAATGGTCATCGTGGACACAATTAAACACCTATTTTGTTCTAAAAGAAAGGATGTTCTTTTCTCTTGTAGCCTTGTAAATTATGTCTCTCTCCATGGACACTTCTACTGTCTACACCATTACAAACAACTCCTCAAGACCAATGGGAACTACGATAATGGACTTGGAGAGAAACCTCCAGCAGGAAGTGGTGGACCTATCCCCTCAGATGCGAAACTTGAATGGCGATATTCCATGAGCAGCCTAAGTTCCATAGACAAAACACACAGCAGTGAAAACGCAATGACAAAAATGTGCGATGAATGCAAACCACACTGCAACAAAATATCTGTAGTTTGGCCGCCACGGGCCAATTCCCCAAAAAAAGCCTTTCAAATAGAAGATGACATTCAGCTAACTAAACCACAGTGGCCCCCCCCTGACAACTCCCCCAAGTCACCCCAACAGCAACACAGAAAGGCTGTTCCCAGAAGTGTCCTTTAGAATAAAACCACCCAACTACAGTCAAATAAACAAATAAAGAAGATGCACAAAAGAATGAATGGTTCAATAAGATGCTCCAAAAGATCTGTCCTGTTGGTACAACTTAGGAAGTGTTTGGTTGGAAGATACGCAGTCAAGTGATTTAAATAGGAACATGAAAAGTGATAAGAAAAGAAACTGTATATAGCCTACTTCTAAATGGGAATGTGAAGGGAAAAGCATGTTGTAATTGGAATGGTAAGTACTATAGAGATTGATGATGAGAAAGTGTGGAAAGTGGATGTTTGAAACAGATTTTTTTCATTCACTGTATTTAATCTTGATTTTTCTTGACATTCAGTAAAAAAGAATCTGTATTTTATACAACAGGATCAAATCGAATCAGTTTTTTGCCTCATTAGACAAGGTACAGCTAAAAACAACATCATGACAAAATTAAGATCTGGATCAAATATGAATATTGATTGTGGTTTCAGTCTACATTTCTGGGTGGAAATAACTCAGAGGTTTAGTCACTTTTAAAATCAAGTGTATGTCTAAACCTTACAATTCCCACTGCTCATGAAAGAAGCACACAAAAAAAGTTTTCCAATATAATTTGGCTCACTTTCTTTTGGTTTATTGTACAATTCAATCTATTCTTTTGCCAGCATGCCGGTTCATGGAAATAGTTTCATACTGTGGACTCTGTTGTATTATTCTGTCAGGTCTTTTATCTTTCAACATATCAACATTTTTGCATTTGACTTTTTTAGCACCTGGTGTGCAGACTAGTAAAAGCATCTTGGAATTATTTTATTTATAATGTTGAAAGTATATAATATAAACAATTGTATCCTATTTTGAATGACAGATATTTTGCAATGAGTTATATTTTTTAGATTAGATGGTTATACCTTGCTTTGTACAAGAAAATTCCTGATTCTGTAATGCTCACAGACTGGTTTACTTACTTTATTGCTAATCTTAAGGCAATAAAATATTGAATTTATTTGTTTCAAAGTCTGTTATTCTGCCATTCAAATCAGACACAGAGAAAGTACTATCACAGAGCTTGTCAGGTGTGTCTGGTTGAAGCAGCCTATACAAGGAGACAGAAGCAGGTCAGCAGATCCCTCTCACACTGTCTGTATAATCTCCTTTAGAAGCCCCCACCCTGGAGGGGGATTTTGCAACTCAAACCACAGGCGTGCCTACAGCAGACTAGGAAACCATTTCCACATGGGGGAAATATTTGAAAATGAGGATTTAAAAAGAGGTGGGACAACTTGGACACATGTAGTCTGATACAGCAGCAGAGTATAGAGCACATACTCTAATTGAATTTTACAGCCAGTTCTAAAAATAAGCTTATGACCAAATTTGGTTCCTCACCCTCTTACTGGTCCTCTATTGCACAGGCATACATTTTACTGACTGGTCAACCTGATCTAACAGAATTGCAAGACTGTAAATATGTTTTTATTTTATATTATATGTCATCATATAAACTGTACGTGAGTTAGCGTGTGACAAAGTATATTAAACGTGAATTGAGGGTTTATGAGCTGGTATTTAAAGTAGGAATATAAACAACATATTGTGCTGTCTATAGTTTGCCTTATACAGCTGTGACATATGTACATATTAAATTTGGTACTTGAAATTACAGTACACACTGGGCCAATGTACTGTACGTATGTTAATACTTTAGTTTTTAAGTTTTATTATTTCTATTCATTTTTCTACTTCATATTTAAGTTTAAATTGCCCTTATAGCGTAGTCTTAAGCATATGCCACCCAGCAAGGAGATACAAACTTTAAGAGGCTTTACATTCTTTAAGATATATTATAATTAAAGTGATCAGCGCGGAGTTGTTTGGCCCATTATGTGTGGATGGTTTTCCAACTGGACTAGACACGAGCTATATGTTGTCTGGTGTAAAACTGTTTCGAGGAGTTGACTGGAAATTCTCTCACAGCGTCAATCTAGCTTGCTACTACTGTCTGCTTTCAGGCCTCACTTTCTCCCTTTGAGCGGATTGGTAAAGGGTCTATCGGATTACACTCTGATTGGTCGGCTCTGTCTCGTCAGGTGGTACGTCAGCTCAGTTGCATTAACCATCATGTTTCCTCCCCCCTGGTCGAATAACAGTGCTTTAGGATGCTGGAGCAAAGCAGTAACGTATCATCAGGACCAGAAGTCTGAGTGGGATGGAGACACAGAGTGAGGTAAGCACGAGGACGCTTTCTGTCTTTTAATGGCGTGTGCTATGCAGGTCGAGCTTCACTTACCCTTTCTTATGGAATGCAATGCAGTGTGATGGTTGTACTTTTTGTAATTTCTGAAATGTTAGTAGATTCGCCGATCCGCAGATAATAATCTGTCTTCATCCGCAGGTTTTCTGTGTCCCGGTTATTGTGGGCTTTGATCTCTGCCTTGCGGTTGTACCCTTCTGGGGTCTTTAGTGATGCAGCTACTTTGGCTCAATCCCCGTTTAACATACACTCCATCTCCATCCTATTTGCAAACGGCTTTCACCTCTCCACTTACGGTTAGAAATGCGTAGGTTTTCCAGGAAGATAGGAGGTGCAGGGGGTCAAATTAGACAGGATATCAAACTTTAAACAGACGTATTTATTAATTGCTGTCTTTTTTTCTCATCCCTCTTTTACAGAGTGCTCGTGCCAACATGTTTAACTCCCTCACGTTTCACTCTAACACCAATCCAACTGCATGTCTATGGTGGTCCTGTGTGCAGTGTGCATGTGTGTATTTCGGGCCTCTGTGTGTGTGTGTGTGTGTGTGTGTGTGTGTGTGTGTGTGTGTGTGTGTGTGTGTGTGTGTGTGTGTGTGTGAGAGAGAGAGAGAGAGAGAGAGAGAGAGAGAGAGAGAAAGAGAGAGAAAGAGAGAGTATGTGTGTCCTGCATAACCTCCTCCTTCATTTGGGTCCTTCCCTCAGCTTGTAAAATTATTCTATTTTAACTAATAAATAATTATGAATTATAGGTCAGTAATAAATGTTCAGCGATATTAGCCCACGGAAAATAGAAAAGGAGAAAGCTCTGACACTTTCAATATTGTCAGATGATGTTTTGTGTCATCTAATGAAGTTTTGAGTAGGCCTAGTCATAGAAAATGTGTGAATATTTATTATTGTAGTCCTAACATAACAACATTTACTTAGTGTACTGATGTGTGTAGGATATGATAGCTTGGGTTAAAATGTGCATGGACGCTCATCAAAATCTCCTGAAGAAATTTGCACATATACCATGCAGATGTAGTTTGTATTGTTATATTCCATTTTAGTTAAAATACATCATCTTAAAAATCACTTTTAGCTTCTTTTAGACAAATAATTATGACACTAGTTAATGTTATTTATTTTACAGTATTTTTCTCCCATTGAGATATACAACTTTATTGACTCATTATCAATTCTCTGACTCCAGCCATTCTTCCTTGGAATTGTTAGGATGTTATTTAACCACTTATAGAGCAACCAGTGTGAAATTAACCACAAAAGCTGTAAAAGTTCAAAAATGAGCGAGCTCTGAAATGGAGCTGTGTTTTTTCTTGGACATTTAGGTCAATATCAGCATCAGACACTAATCTCCTTCCTTCCTTCTGATGGTTTCCATTACATGTCCATCTTGTCGTACAGTAAGTAATGTCCATCAGTGTCCAGAAGCATCTTCTTTTCTTTTTTTTTGCTGCAGAGCTTACACTTATACAATAACTCCCATGTCTCTGCCCTGCTTACTGTGACTGTTCTCACTAATCACCTTTCTGCAAGGTGTAATTAGTCTAGGTAGTGTGAAGCCTTAATCCCTGGTTTAAGTGGAAGGTATCTTTGCTTAGTGTTGCTTCCCTTGTTACAATGGGCTTACAATCAGCATATATTTAGATGTTGTGAATGCATTGTTTTGTTTTGAATAAATCAGTATTGTGAAAGCAGCCGGTAAAACATTATTCTATTTTTGGCATAATGTTACACATTCATGCATTCTGTCCATTTAGGTCTATAATAAATGTTGTATCAAGTCAAGACAATAGTGCAGCATTACTTGTCCAAAACTGCCTGGGCATAGGCTTGCTAATAATAGTTTCACATCATATAAACAGCCTCTTCTCGATTCACAGCTCTTTTTCTTCTCTACATAATAGCACAGCTGTACACAGTCTTTACTAACAAATGTATGACATCTCCCAACCTATGGTATGTAAGAATGGCAAAATGCCAGTACGTATGGCAACAACTTAGAGAGAACTTCTTCTTCTATCCTCTTTCACATGCGCGCACATAATGCGGCCACTCCCTGGCAGCTTTACAATAAATAAATAAAGCAAATATCCATGAGAAACAACTGCAATTATATATTTCAGTGCATACTACCGAAACATCTATGCCTTTTCCTTTAAAAACTCAAATGGGTTTGAAGCAAATTCCTCACACACATATTAACAAACTGTGCTGTTGATATGCGAATTTAGTACATGAGTATGTATACAATTTGTAACAAAATATCAATCAAATTTCCTCCATCATTTTCACAACAACACAGTCAAGCTACATTTTCTTCTCTCCTCCTTCTCCAGTAAATATCATCAGTTTTGAATCGACCTAATATTAAAACTGACAAAATCAGCAATTTTGTTCTACCCTTATTTTATTTATGGATACAATATCTTTGTTTCATACCGCAATTATAGACAGATTCATTTTAGAATTGATGTGGAAAAAACACAACAGAGTGGTGGGCAATTTCAATCTCTGTTGCATCTGTTTAAAGGATACAAATTGTGAGACTGAAGAAATGCATTGTCCTGGAAGTTCCAGCCCATGACTAGTTTCTACCTACCTTAGAGGAATGAGTCTGGACTGCTGTCCTGAAGTTTGACTTAATTTCCCCAGTGACCAGCAGACCATTTCTGTAACAAAAAGGGCCCTAAGTTCTGCAGGAGCCATGACTCTCAAATGGCAAAGCAGCTTTTAACAATGGTCTGTCTCCTGACATGAGCTAGCATCTTGTCTCATGTGATTCAAATTGAAGTGTAAAGCAGTATAGTTTACATATGTTTGGCAGAGCCGCATTTATGGTCAATTGTTGACAGTTTCAAGGTCCCAGATGATATTTTACCTCCTTTGTGAAATACTTAATCATTTAAATCTATAAGTATTCTCTTTTATTTTGTTTAATTTAAACTAGTGTAACAGAGTCAAAATGCAATTAATTAATTAAAGAATACTTTCCACTCTACATCTACTGCTATTATTGGCTCATAGAAATTGCTTATTGCTGTTTCCAGTTGAGCTGGTACAGTTAAATACTCTGTAGTTTACCATAACAAAGCGGTGTTGTAATCCTTTAACATATATGCTCTCTGACAGTCTGTCTCAGTCAGCTGTGCAACTTCATAGTCTCAACAGTCTGAGCTCAGCCCAAATGTTATTTATTTTCCTCATGCTTCTACAATTCTGAATGCCTCAAAAACTGACTTAAACTTTCTGAGGTAACAAATGTCTCTCTTGGGAAAAATGGGCCAATGGAAAAATCTATGCAGAAAGAGCAATACTTTAATCCATCTACAAACAAACCAAAATTACTTTTTGTCATGCTGGGGACTACAGGGAGCCCTCAGACAGACAGAAAAAGGCAGACTTGTGCAGGTCAGTGTTTTATTGCTTAGATTAGCTTTCAGACAGGTTGTGGTAAGGCAGGTACAGATAGGCAGACAGTCGGGTTCCAGTAGTGTTTGACAGACAGGCAGATTCAGATCCAGATAACAGAGCAGACTCAGTGGGCAAGAGGCCTGGAAGATGAAAAATGTGGATGACCTGGGGGTGTGGCAGTAGCGGGGGTCTAGAAGATGGGCAGGAGACCAGGCAGGATGGTGGAGCTACTGTGGAGGTTGGCAGTGTAAGCAGATAGCCTTTTGTAGATGTTCTGGGGGTTGGCAATGACAGGGACCCTTGTGTGGACGGCCCAGGGGCTTTAGGTCAGGAAAGGCAGCCAGCAAATGGTGATTGGTTGACTGCTGGTTACAGTATATATATACTGCATATATGTGTATATATATATATATACTGTATATATGTATATATGTATATATATATATATATATATATATATATGTATATGTATATATACACATATATATGTATATATATATACTGTATATATGTATATATATATATATATATATATATATATATATATATATATATATATATATATATATAATGATCTACTTGTAATTACAGTAGGCTTCTATTCTATATATATTTATCTAGTCACTTTGAATGAAAGACATTCTTTTAAAATGCTGACCCGTTATCTCCTCCAGCTAGCCTCTCCTCAATGTAGATACTGCATGAAGATACTATCATGTTTTACCTTTCTTTATTCCTCCAACAATAAGGCAAATGTGAGACTGGCCATTGTGAAGACAAAAAGTGTAAACCACTAAAATGTGAGACAAAAGACCATATGGAGCGGGATATTAGCATAGACATTAACTAATATTAACAACATTTACAAAATGGTACAAAGCAAACTTTATAGCCAAGTAAATGTTCCAATGTAGCAGAACATACTACATTAGTTAACTTATAGTTAATTTTAAGTGACAAAGATCAGTTGGGTTCTCCAGAGTGTCTTAAAAACATTTGCATTACATAAGAGAGCAGCTGATGCCTTCCTATATCCATATTTATAGATGTGAGGGCAAGAGAATAAGTGTCTCTTTGTGTGTAATGTTTGTCTTAAAAATGATGTTAGTGTCAGCCTCAATCATGTGCCCTGCACTATGACAAAAGTAAGTCAAAGACATCTTTTGAACCGCTCCAGCTTGATTCAAGGCAGTTATCACAGAAAATATGAGAATTGATGCCTGTGATCTCAGCGCAACTCTCTCTCTCTCTCTCTCTCTCTCTCTCTCTCTCTCTCTCTCTCTCTCTCTCTCTCTCTCTCTCTCTCACACACACACACACACACACACACACTCTTTCTTTTCTCTCTCTCTGGGGCACAGAGCACCAGGACAGCCTGTCAAGTGTGAAGGTGACACTGTACCAGCACCTTGCACAAAGCAATGCACAACTTGCTTGGAATTGATATTCCTACAAATCCCCAGCCAGTTACTGGAGTGGAGCCTAGGTGGTGCGGCTACAGAAAACACATGAGGCATAGCTCAGGAGGATGACAAGTATTTCAGTCATGAAACATACAATATGATGTGCTATAAGTGCAATAAAAATTCTGATTTGTGTTTTCTTTTACAAGTGGATGAGTGTTCTGATTCTGGATCTAAATATCCTAAAGCACTGGAGCTGTCACTGCAGTGGCTGCATGAAAAAAGAGCTTTTAGTTGAAACTTCAGTTAAATAGAAACATTTTAGCCAAAGGAACTGAGGGAACCCAACAATTCAATCATTCCCCAAAGCATACCTCAAGCACTAAGCACTGTTATTCCATAAATTCCATACTCCATAAAAACTTTTTTCACCTTATCAACTCAAAGAATTCAAGATTATGTTTTTTCTTTTTAACAATGTAATGTACTCTTGGACTTTCTTTTATGGGATAACTTGTTATTCAGAATGTAGTTTCTCCCTCAGAAGAGAGAAAAGGTCAAGTCCTCTGGGACTTGATAGCAACATCTGTTCAATGATATGTTAGGAGGAAGAGCTCTCAAGTTGGACACGCTTAATGAGAAAACTTGATTGAAATCAACTGAGACCACGGATGCTATTGATTTGTTGGGGGTTATACAGAATGGTAATGTCATGTGTCTAAAAAAAAAAGATATGTCCTCCTACTTCTTGAAGCTCCAGTATGAAAGATGGCAAGTAAATTAGACCTTTTGATGGGAACAAGTATCTTGCTTTTTTGCAACTTGGTGGTGTATTCATCAGCCAATAATTGTATTAATTAATAGAAAATCCCAAAGCACTGCACACAATTTTAACAAGAGTTGATGGTGGCATTTGACTGAGGAAGATAAATGTATGGTTTTATCTTCCCATTTGCAGTAATCAGCACAAAATTTAAGACCTTGACCTGAAGGCTATTGAAAGCTGAATTGGAGTAATATTTGTCAGGACTAGATGGATGCAAGAATCTGAGACAGAGGAAAAGTCAGTTTTTTTTTCTAGCTTAAGGCAGAGCTAGCCAAATGAAAATATATTTTCTAAACAGGATATTTTTTGAGTCAAATTAAACTTTGCAGCTATCGTTTACACAGCCTGGGGTGATGTGTAAAAAGCCATCCTATGGGCCTGTCATTTACTGCAGGCAGCATAAAAATAACTTTCGCAGATCAGAGAATTATTCATTTACATATCCAGCACATTAAAATATTCAAAGGCATGCATAAGTCTAAGGCCACGTGGGGGGAAATATGGTAAAAGTTTTTTGTCAGGAAAAAGTAGCCAAAGTCAAAAATCGCCACGGAAAAACGGGAGGGACATTTACTACAAGATTCCCTCAAACATGACATGACTGTTTAAATACATGTACAGATAATGTATGATATCATACGAAAAGTTGCACACTAAAACATATTATTATACACAATCTAGGACACCCCTGACTGGTCACGTGACATAGGTTACAGAGCTCTGGGCTACAGAGCAGCAGTTGTTAGCTGTTTAAGTTGCAACAGAGCTTTGTGCTAACAACTACGGTGCTCCGCATTATGCTCCGTCAGGTTCAGTTACCCCAGAGTAGGTGACTGTGCACTGGGTACAGAGCTGCTGGTCGTGGTGCTCCGTCAGGTCAGCTGACTATTACTGTAAATGGCACGATATTTATCAATCAATTTTTTTGGTAATAGTGTTTTTACCCGATCATAGAATTTTATCAGATTAAACCTTGATATTTGGATTTGAAATAAGAGGCAGCATCTTCCGCTCCGTGTGTGGGAAAGTAGCCTGTGAAAGCCCTGACAAACTTCCAGCAAATTTGAGATTTGCTCTGCAAGCCACTCTCAGTTGCAACTGAGAAGCGTCTGGTGTCAACCAAAATGTAACCAAAGAGTAAAAATCTAAATTATTTATTTTAGTTAATTTTATATTTACACTCCATTCAGAATTATTAAGATTAAGGCATTATGATTTCAGACCAAATTAGTGTTTTTTATCCCTGTGGTGAAAACCATCTGTACACGACTGGCACTTGGTACGTTACAATTGGCCACTTCCTGTATTTAAGAGCTCTGCTTTAGGGGTCACATCGTTTGCTTCAGCTTGACATTTCACTGAAATTGTATTTTATATGATTTCACACACAAATAAAGTGATAGATTGACAAGATGTCACGGCAGAGAAACTAAATACAGTGGTGTGAAAAAGTGTTTTCCCCCTTCCTCATTTCCTGTTCCTTTGCATGTTTGTCACACTTAAGTGTTTCGGAACATCAAACCAATTTAAACAATAGTCAAGGACAACACAAGTAAACACAAAATGCAATTTGTAAATGAAGGTGTTTATTATTAAAGGTGAAAAAAAATCCAAACCATCATGGCCCTGTGTGAAAAAGTGATTGCCCCCCTTGTTAAAACATACTATAACTGTGGTTGTCCACACCTGAGTTCAATTTCTCTAGCCACACCCAGGCCTGATTATTGCCACACCTGTTCACAATCAAGGCATCACTTAAATAGGAGCTGCTTGACACAGTAAGGTCCACCAGAAGATCCTTAAAAGCTACACATCATGCCGAGACCCAAAGAAATTCAGGAACAATTGAGAAAGAAAGTAAATGAGATCTATCAGTCTGGAAAGGGTTATAAAGCCATTTCCAAAGCTTTGGGAATCCAGCGAACCACAGTGAGAGCCATTATCCACGAATGGCGAAGACATGGAACAGTGGTGAACCTTCCCAGGAGTGGCAGGCCGCCCAAAATTACCCCAAGAGCGCAGCGACGACTCATCCAAGAGGTCACAAAAGACCCCACAACAACGTCCAAAGAACTGCAGGCCTCACTTGCCTCAGTTAAGGTCAGCGTTCATGCCTCCACCATCAGGAAAAGACTGGGCAAAAATGGCCTGCATGGCAGAGTTCCAAGGAGAAAACCACTGCTGAGCAAAAAGAACATCAAAGCTTGTCTCAATTTCTCCACAACACATCTTGATGATCCCCAAGACTTTTGGGACAACATTCTGTGGACCAATGAGACAAAAGTGGAACTCTTTGGAAGGTGTGTGTCCAAGTATATCTGGCGTAGAAGGAACACTGCATTTCATAAAAAGAACATTATACCAACAGTAAAATATGGTGGTGGTAGTGTGATGGTCTGGGGCTGTTTTGCTGCTTCAGGACCTGGAAGACTTGCCGTGATAAAAGGAACTATGAATTCTGCTGTCTACCAAGAGATCCTGAAGGAGAATGTCCGACCATCTGTTCGTGTACTCAAGCTGAAATGAACTTGGGTTCTGCAGCAGGACAATGATCCTAAACACACCAGCAAGTCCACCACCGAATGGCTGAAGAAAAACAAAATGAAGACTTTGGAGTGGCCTAGCCAAAGTCCTGACCTGAACCCTATTGAGATGTTGTGGTATGACCTTAAAAAGGCAGTTCATGCTCGAAAACCCTCTAATGTAACTGAATTAGGACAATTCTGCAAAGATGAGTGGGCCAAAATTCCTCCAGGACGCTGTAAAAGCCTCATTGCACATTATCGCAAACGCTTGGTTGCAGTTGTTGCTGCTAAGGGTGGCCCAACCAGTTATTAGGTTTAGGGGGCAATCACTTTTTCACACAGGGCCATGATGGTTTGGATTTTTTTTCACCTTTAATAATAAACACCTTAATTTACAAATTGCATTTTGTGTTTACTTGTGTTGTCCTTGACTATTGTTTAAATTGGTTTGATGTTCCGAAACACTTAAGTGTGACAAACATGCAAAGGAACAGGAAATGAGGAAGGGGGCAAATACTTTTTCACACCACTGTATGTACACCACAAATAAAAGCTAATGTACTTTAAAAAACAAAAGGTATACAGGAGAGTTGCAGCCATGACAGTACCTAAGAAAAAATTAGTGAAGACCACAAATTTTCTTAAAGCAACACTATGTAACTTTTCCTGCTACGGAACTACCAACCTGGCAAACTTGCATAGTGCGGTTATAGCCGGTAGAGAGCAACAAATTCAATTAAATTCAATTCGATTTTTTTTATATAGCGCTAAATCACAATAATAGTTATCTCTTTGCGTTTTTCATAAAAGAGCAGGTCTAGACTGTACTCTGTGATGTTATTTACAGAAACCCAACAGTTCGCAAAGCAAATTCAGAAGTGCTGTTCACCCTGCTACGAGTTGATGAACCACTGATACAATTTTGGAAATATAACTTACAGAAAGTTCTCTAGTGTTGCTTTAAATCAATTGCCTCATAAAAATAAATCTGTTCTTACAAGTGGTTCTTTCATGAGGATCCAGGGGATCCAGTATTCCTTATACGTCTCCTATGCTAGGCATATTAATATAAACGGGTCTCTGTGTGCTCCTAAAGTATGGTATTATTCTTATATTTATGTTTTGATCAGCATCATCCACTAAATCCCCAGCTATCACTTTGTACGCAGCTATAGCGCTTAGCAGTTCAATTTATTTGAACTCGGAGTGCAGAAAGATCCTGGTGGAGAGTGCTTTTGGTTGCATATTGAGTTCACAATAGAATACAAAGGACTTTGCACACACAATGTTATATTTGTGCATATGGTGAGTCGTTCTTAGTTGCTGATTACAGGTTTCAGCGAATAACCTATTTTTCATGCTGAGTTGATGTAATGCCTAATTTAGTGTAGAACCTAAGCTTAAGAAGCAGCAACCATTATCTCAATTAACTCAAATGGGGGAAAAGAATCTCAATATATTGATGTGTAGTGTTTCCTGCTTTTTCCTGTGTGTGTTTTTATTCAGTTGAAGCTGCAGTGAAAGGTTTGATTGAATTGAATTGAATTGATTTTCAGTAAATGGGAAATGTACATTGGTGCACAGTTGTCATGTAGATGCTTATGTACACAGAAGTCGATATTAGCCATTATCTATTCTCTACTTCTGTGACTGAACAAATGTGATCTGTAGGTGATGCAGGGCACCTTAATCACAGCACTCTGTAGGCTACTTTGAAATCCCAGGCTGGCAGGACAATGTATATATTTCTGTAGTGTTAATATGCATAGACATGCCATTTTAACAGATTTTAACTGTTCAAGCTGCCCAGCTTGCCTGTAATGATCACAGTACTAAAAATGACACACAACACATTCCATTACTTGACATACATCTATGAACAAAATAAACGGGGTGTAGATTCTTCATGTTTCTCGTTATTTTATTCCAGACTCTCTTGTGAGCGTCTTCTCACTAATGATTTCTGAAGGGGACAGGTTGAAAGATAAAGGTTAATCACTGTGTCCAAATGCTCAAAGAGGTGAATCCTTTCTGCAGTGCCGTCCTTTGTATTCCACCTGCGACTTTTTGTTTCCCACTGTAATTGCTTTGTGCAAGGGCAATGTTTCAAGATAAAGGAGTTTTTTTTGGTTGTGTTTGTACTGGCCTAAATGTGAAAGGATTTAGCGCTCAAGGAAGTCAAATCATTTTTCATGCTCATTCAGTAATTTTCTGAAAGAGGGCTGCAACTACGGGATTGGATGCTGTCCTTTTTAATAATTAAGCTATGAAATATTACAAATACTGACAGTTTCCCATTACATGATACTTTCTCAAGTGCAATAACGATAATTAAAAAAGCATAAGTGACTATGCATAGTAACCAAGCAGTGTGATCAATGTTGAAATGTATTGAGAAGTATTCTATGAGCAACAATGTTTTGCTCATATTTCAGGTAATAAATGAGAGCAGTAGGCTGAAATCTGCTACTGTACATACAGTTCAGTAGATAAGTTTGTTACATGTAGCAACAACCTCAGGAAGAACTTAAAATGAACATTATTGGTCCTTATAAGTAGAATATCAGTTGTTGGGGGACATTGGTTGTGTCTCACTGCCATCTATCACATACATTGCACAAGGCTCCAAACAGTTATGAAATGTTTCTACTGCTTGTGTTATGTGCTGTGTGGTACAACCAATAATTCCTCTGTCTGATGTATTACTATCATATTAAATCTGCTGTGAGATCCATTGTTTTATTATAACTAGAAATGTAGATGGGGAAATTGATGATTGCTTTGCTAATTCGTAGTACAAAGATTTATATTCATAATATGTAGTTTGTTCACTTTTTTTCTGAGCTCAAGGGTTGCATCACTGTTCAAATACACTTAAGTATGTACGTTAGTATTGAACACATCACCATTCATATGGCTCGGCATGTAGTATCTTCAGTTAAGTAGCATGTTCAGTCTGTTGTTAGTCCCATTCAGTTCAGCACAAAACTGGCTAATAAGCACTGTACAGAAGGTTCATAGTTACGCAGTCTGTTAATATGCTTTAAATTATGACGTTCCACTGCTTAAAGCTACTGAGTCGGTCAGTGACAGTGGTAATTCTGTCAGTTCAATATTTGTTGATAAAGACTGGCTTGAACATGTACTGAACACCTCTGTACTGAAATTTAGAAATAAGCGTCCATCTTGTTTTTGTCTTATCTTACAATAAAGAGTCCACATTGAAGCACCAGTTCAGCAGCGCTTAGAAAGTGCCTTTGAGGTTTTGCACTACTTTATTTTTGGAAGAGGTGAACAAAGCATAACAGCTCAATTTTCCACTGGCCTGCATCTCGAAGCCTGCATCAGGCCTCTCATCTGTGCAGTGGAGATGGACCACTCCAAGGCTGTGCCACCACTGCCTTTGTGCCTTTTCTATCAGGGTTTCTTAGGTGGCTGGACTTGAGCTGACCCCGAATTAGTTGTTTTATTCCTGTAATCCTTTATTTTCTAGTTTTTCCTTCTCTTCTTGAGTGTTAGATGCACAGGCAAGTCCTCTGGGACAAACTTGTGATATGGGGATATATAAATAATGTGACTTGCTACAACACTTTGTTATTTAAAAAAGAGAGGCGAGTTAACAAAGCTAAACTCTATAGTGATAGCACAGCACAGTGTGTTTGTGAGATTTAAAGCTCTCAAGGCACATTCTTGCTCACAGATATGTTTGCTTTTGTCTTAATTGTGGGAAAAAACCTGTGAAGGAGAATTCACAGCAAACATAAGCTGCTCATTTGCATTTGTCTATTCTTTTCTGGCAACTTTTTTTCTTTTTTTTGCAGTCACATATTTTGGAATAAAACCTGATGTGGAATAAAAGATATATAGCTATGGTAAAGAGATATAGTAAACACATCTATTTACAACTGAGGGAACTCACATTAAGCAAATGTGCCAGCAATCATTGATTTTTATTTGAAAAGTGCCAGAAAAGATTGTTTTTATATATCTACTGTACATTTTACAGATTACTTTTGTAATTACTCCGCAGTTCTATTTCACTCATCATTGACTGTCAGCACCAATAATAGACACATTTTGGACAATGTAGAGCTGCACTTAGAGGAACTACAATGCTTAGTCGTATAAATCATAACTAACTTCAGGAAATCTTTTTTCAACGCTCGTCGTCTTAAATAAACTTAAATTTAAACAAATGCTGAAAGGTTGAAGATTTGGTCAGAGATTTGGTGTAGGTCAAAAATAAATTCAAGTAAAAGGAATTTCTTTGTATAGTAACAAATAGTAATATAAGTAGTGTCAGTGATTTGTAATTTGTAATTTTGGCAGACTTCATAAGAAGAAGTTGTGGATTGTGTTAATAAAGGGGCATGTGTGTGTGTTTGTCTGTCCAATGGTTGGTACTGTTTCATAACCTTCTCCTACCTATTAATAAGGGTCAATAATGGTTAGGAGACCACTATAGTGTCTGACAGGAAAATATGCTTATTTGCTTTCTTTTCAAGAGTAGAATGAGAACATTGAAACCACTCCAATATCTGTCCGTTGGGGAGGTCCACCAAGATCAGCAGGAGGCCATGTTCCTTTTGGCAGTGATGATAAACACAAGCAGACCCTGAGAGAGAGTGGCCGGGAGCATTGAGGAAGACCCTTTAATTTTGAGGACATTGGCCCTTTTATATATATATATATATATATATATATATATATATATATATATATATATAAACTGCTATGAGACAATGTCCTGCTGTTCTTTACTGGAGGATTGTTTACAGAGCTCTTGCTACAAACACATGATACACATTGAGCCAGCTGTGGGGGAGAGGTTTCTGTCTGAGGCAGACAACGTTGAGCACCTTGTCTTTGATTGTAGCTGGGAGCTGGGTTTGCTGGGAAAGGGAGAGCTCATGGATTAAGTGAGTCTAGAGCTTTGTACCTAGCCTAAGAGGTGCTGAAATACAAAACACCGGGGACTAATAGGGTCTAGGTAGCAAAAAAGTGTTCAGTATTTTGAATTCAGATTAAATGTTGGTCAAACGGTCTTCTCGTAGAAATTCTCCGTGCAGCACAGCACTTTGTAGTGTTACATGTTGATGACTTTCTTTCTGTGTATTTGAAATAAATGTATTGAACATATTTTAAAATCATACTGAGATAAAGAAAAACACAATATATAATGAAATTTTTTCTCTAGTATTCATAAGCTGCTTGACTTTATATCTGTAATGTTTGTTTGTATGTTAAACTTAACATGCTTATTTTAGAGGACATGCCTATGAATGATAATGTAACTTGATTTGTCTGTTATCGCGCCATTGACCAACAAAAACCTGGTCTAAAGTCAATAACGCAGCATTTCATTGTTAATTTAACAGTGCATTAGTAAAATGCACCTAGGCTTATGCACAGCGCACAAACACTATGCTTGTTTCACACCTAAAGGGATCTTCAGCATCACACAAACAATATAAAAAAATTATGTTGCAAATCTGCCATCATTATAGCAATGACAAACAACCATGCCTGGCTTTTAGAAGGAATGGGAGATGACACTCTGATTGGCTTATTGCATGTTACGCCCTAAACACACCTATGAATTAATGAAGACACTAAGTACAACCCTTTTGAACCATGCGCCCGGCGCAGTAGACCCTTTTTTCTGCCGTCAAACTGGCAAAAGTGGATTTGGACACGCACCTGCACCATTCGCTTCACGCCGTGCGCTTAGATCGTTAAAATAGGGCCCTCTGTGTTAATACAACTCAACCTGTTAAAGGTGCAATATGTAATACTGACAGCTAGTGTTTAAATTAGTTACTGCAGTACAAATTCAAAATACTGGAGGGAGTCCCCTGTCTCCTCATCCCCAGACTGGAAGTTCACGGAGAGTGCCAGGCTGAGACCGAAGCATTCATAGTCTCGCTTTGCCAGACCCTCCTCCAAAAGTGGTTGTCGACAACGGCCCACATGCCTGGTCCTCCGATAACATTTGCAGGGTTAGCATGGCGGCGTTAGCCAGGACCAGTCGGGATCACTTTACTGGCTGTGTTGCAATTGTTTTTGCGAGTAACCAATCTAGCTATTAAATGTAATATGAGAACACAAATGTTGAAATGACATAAAATGCTTGTCCCTTGTAGCCATTAATGCTTACCAATAAAGGAGGAAATTGGCCAACTCTGCATCCTCTTGGGCTCTAAGCTGTCTCCATCTTTCAAATACATCTCCAATAATTTTGCGGGGTTTGTAACGTCTCTGGTCACGCAAAATGTCGTTTTGTTTTAGGTTGGGTAGATTTTATCTCCATTGATCCTGTTTGTTTGTTTGCTGCTTTCATGGCTGTACTAATGTTACAACTGTAGCACGCTGGCTTTTTTACGTTTTTACAGGTATATCTGGTAACGGAAATTTCAAAAGGACAAAATACTGGCATTAGCATTGTTGTCAGTAAAGATAGTATTTCAACTTAGCATGTTTCCTTAATATCTGATGACACATTGGAGTCATTTTTGGATTTATTACATTAAATCTATTAAGTATTTGAACCTTTAAGTTAGTAGTCTGTAACTAAGGGTAACCTATTGCCAATGGGGTATAAATTGATGAATTGTCATGAATTGCGTTACATCAGTCAAATGGGGTTTAACAGCAGCAGACCTTACTCACACTCTGACAAGACTAATGGACAATATATCATCATACATATCATGTATAAAAAAAATTTGATAGACAACACAATTCCATTCCATGCATGGCTGAAAAAGGGTATACCAATTTATTTTTAATATTAGTGATTATTCATCATATTGTACACTCAACAGCTTCTTCCTTTACAAAACTACAATACAGAAAAATTATAAAATTCCAAAGTAAATTAGGAACTTATTTGGCCATAAATAGATGGTTCATGATTGCCTGGTCACTGTTACTGACCCTGAAGTGATAGAGCACCGCCTAATTGTGGAGACAGGCAGAGCTGCTTAAGACAGGTTGTTTTGAGAGGTGGAAACACAACTGCTTTCTTCTGCACACAATTCCAAAAATATAAGTAGTAATTTCAACAGACAAATAGTTTTTCCTTCTGCGATTTCGACATGCAATACAACATCTAACTGCTCATTTGACACAATATTTTTTCCTCTCAGAGTAAAAGTGTGAGATATGAGGGAGATTCTCAAGATTATATTCATTGTTGAATTTAGGAAATTACGTTTTCCTAATATTTTTATTGTGTTGCAATGATTTCATTTTTATTCAGGACTGATAATTCACATACATGAATTTTTTTTGACAACAAATTTTAAAGCTGAAGTGGGTAGAAAGCAAAAAATGCCAGAATTTGAAGAACAGTTTCTGCAGGCATATGCAGGCGCAGAACATCCAATAGGAACACTCTGTCTCTGCAATGACCTGTGATTGGCCAAAGTCTCTAGATTTTGTAAAGCCTGAAAACAGATCCAAGAGGAGATGCAGAAGTCTAGTTTTCTCTCAGACCACTTGAATTATAATATGATGAAAGATTATGATGGAATGTTTGCCGAACAACGTTAAAAATAAAATTGCCTACCACAGCTTTAACATCTTTCAAGCATTTTTCTTCATGTCTAAACCCCTGGTTTAAGATTAATTAGTGACATTTAATTCTCTAAGATTCAGTAGTTTGGTCCTATCACTCCGAAATTAGACTTTGCAGAGTCATCAATTTTGAAGCCAGATTTCGGAGTTCAGAAAAAGTACACAAAGCAGCTTTTCATAATTATCAGTTGAATATACTCTAAATATTGGACCATGGCCTCAGAGGCATAGTGTCTCTGGAGGATCTTTAATTCTCTGTGCTCAGTAGACATATATATTTTAGCCGTTCCTGTGGGTAAGCTCAGATGTGCAGCGAAACTGCCAAATAAAAACAAACAAACAAACAAACAAACAAACAAAAAGGTGTCTTTTCAAGTACAAAGGATGTTTCAATTCCACTGGCCAAACAACACAAAGCATTGCGGAGATGCAATAAGTGTCCATGCAGGCTGTTGAAAAGGAGTAGAAAGTAAAAGTAAATAACTTTTAATTTGGGCCTTTCAACAAGGACACACTGTTGCACCTGTTATTTGCTCTTTCTCTAAGCCACACAAATCAGCAGCATGCTTGTCTTTCATTCCTGACATAAGACCGCATTTCTCTGAAGCTGAAGCACTGGCATTTGACAAATGGCAGGCTGTTGTTGTGCTCTGCATGCTATACCTCTTGGCATGAGATCTGTAGCTACTCTATATTGAAAAGTATGAGACTTTCCCTGTTGTGATGGATATAGATTTTCTCCGTTGAGTCCGATAACCATCAAACCCAGATATATTTTTCTTTACGTTTGGACAGAACCATGCTTTTTTTCTGTTTCCAGTCTTTATGCTAGGCATTTAACCCTTGGTAAGTAAGCAAATAAGCGCATTTCTCAAAGTGTCTCTCATCAGCATCACTGGCCACAGGAGGCAGCTGTTTTCATAAAATTTCTATAAAAGCCCACTGCGCACTACCTGTCCAGCACCAGACAGAAGACAGACACAGTTAGCAACAAGGTGTTAGCTGCTTAATGTAGTGTGGCATGTAGCAGTGGTGGAGACTGAAAACCGAGCCAAAAGTAGAGTGAATATTGGACTTCTATTTGCCAGATGGCCAGAAACACAACTCCAAATGAATGGTAATGCAATGTTGCTCTGTGTCTCCTAATGTGTAAATAAGGTGACTTGTTTCTGCTGCCCCCAAGTGGCAAGTTTGATAATATAATAATATGGATACTTTAATATGTATTTTGTCAAGCACTGACTCAGGTGTTATCTTAATCACAGTTCCTTGAAACACACTAATCAAAACATGCAGTCATCATAAAAGGTCGTCCAGTGGTCATATCCTTGGAGGTCTTTCACACAATTTAATTTGAATAGCATTTGAAAACAGCTGTTGGCTCAGCACATGAGCATTTTTTTTTTTGCTGTGTGTTCCTATGTCCTTGGTGCCGTTAACATATCCAGAAACGTGGTATTATGGTAATTTACTTTCTCTATTTGCACACCACTTAGCAGACTGAGCTCCCAGCCAGAATGGCTTAGTAGAAGCATATATTATTATTGTGTATGCACTTTTGACTTAAAGCATAATAACTATAAAGTGCCAAGCAGCAGCAGCAGAAGTTTAAATATATCTACTAGCCTGAAAATACAAATAAAGCACACAAGAATCACCAAGATCTATTCATGGTTTCTGTCACTTTAAATTTTAGTTAAAGGCTTTGTGCACAATTGTGCCTTTATATTTCAGGTGGAAGAAAATTGAATAGAACACATGGATTGAGTGCAACATTTGCTATGTCTTTCTCCACTTTTCTTTTCATTCATCATCTTAGGCGACTGTGCCCGTTGAACTGAACACATTGCCTTGAACAACTCTTCAAATGGAAGAAGCTTTTTCTTTGATGAAGTGGACATGAATCTCTTTGTCGCTGCATCACAAAAAATGAAGATAGTATTGATTTTACTTTAAATTGTTTCTTTTCATGATGGAGGAGACATACTGCAATTTTATTGATGCCTAGAAATACAGAATAATGTCTGTTTTATGACAGTGAATATGTAATTTGTCAGAATGTCCTTCTGAATTAGAATTTTTGTTCATTATATTCTTCACTCTGCAGGGGTGCTGTGTGGACACATGTCCAACTGCTTGAAGTACATGTATTTCTGGGGCAGAGCTGGAAATGGCATCTCTGTCTGGGTGGCTACGACCATCTGCTTGTAAAGAAAAGATATATTAATTAAGAACTCATTGACAGCATCATTAATTAGGTTTCTGAGTACCTCTTTATTTTTGCCTTAACAAGTGCATGTGGAAAATTCTTTACAGCAATTGTATTGCATTTATAAACAATGGATTTTGCTTTTTGTGTTGCAATGCAAAAAGGGAAGAGTTCCATCACTGCACTCATATACTGATTTAAACTGGATCCAGTTATTGTCAAAATTGTTTGTGTTTTACAGTATTCTCGTTCCCGTTCATGGCACTGACATGCTGTTTCAGAGCAGGCTAAACTTCTTTGGACAACGTTTCTCTGGAGACACTTGTCTTCAGCTAGCTCTCTATATTCTGTACCTGTAATGGGAACCCTAGAGCTGGATGTTTCTAATGCTCTGCCTTCAGTCTTGCTGATTCTCTAAAACAGCTCTGCTGGCTCTCTGCTTCATGCTTTCACAAACACACAAGCCAAGTTGCATGATGCCACAGTTATATAAGATACAAGGTACTTACATGTACAACATACACTGTGTTATGATATATAAAAAATATATATTCAATGCAGAAAAACCTGATTCAGTAGCTTGATACGTACCATCAAAGTGTCTCATTTTTCATTTGATGATCAATGGAGACAAAAGATCTGGGTCTGTGACACAGTGACTCACAGTGGCCAGCTGTAATTGTGTTTGCCTCACAGCTTGAACTTTAATCATAAATTACCCACAGCACCATACTGATGAAAAGCTGATGAAAAGGGGAAGCTAAAAAGTACCAGGTTTTGCTTTTGCATTTGGCAAAGGAAGCCGGCTGTTCCAATGTGAATGCATATTTTATGACAGAGCCATGGGAATGAGGAAGAGGGAAGAGTGATGAATCGAAGACAACCTGTACTTTTAATGGGTACACAAAGAGACAGCAGTGTTATCACAAAATAAACTTGTGTGTCTTGCATTTTGCCTAATGTGTGATGCAATTGTGTGGTGGCACATATGATAAAAAACACTTTTGTATTTCTGTATTCAAAATGCATTTCTTAATTCAGTTATCAGACACGAGTGCAGCACATTACACATGTAAATGTGGTCAACAACATGTGGCATGGTTAAAGTTGCTTTATAAGGTTTGGTGATCCTCTTCACATTGCCACGAAGCTAATGAGTGGAGAGATAATAGGATTCAGACAGAGGTGTCTTTGGGTTTGACGGGGGAGCTGCAGCTTGTCAGATAATGAGACGAAAATGCCAGATTCCCCTGCATAAGGATTTATCATTCATGCTGATGTTTCCACAGAAGGGAAACGCTGTGGTGACAGGAGGGTCATGCTTGGCTATCTACATGAACTGTGACCGAGCATTTGGAGCATATGAGCGTAAAACCTTTGAAGTGCATTAATGGTGTGCAAATTGAGCAACTCTGCAAAATTAAGCTTGGTTACTTCCTGTCATGTGCAAGTCCCGCAGCTGCTAATAGTCTATCGATACATTCTGTGCCTTTATAAATCACACATTTACACACCCATATTAACCTGAAGATGTTTGGTATACCATTTTTTACAGTCAACTAAATAAATTATCTTTAGCTTTCACTGTAGCACTGGTTAACTTCATTAATTCTGTTGTTTCACATTAAAACAAAATGTAACACTGCTGCTTCACAGCCTGAAAACTGCGCTCTGATGTACTGAAGCAACTTCTGTGCTATAAATGGCCACCATCATCAGTATTTTTCTTTTACTGGATCTTTCAATATACACTCACCTAAAGGATTATTAGGAACACCTGTTCAATTTCTCATTAATGCAATTATCTAATCAACCAATCACATGGCAGATGCTAGAGGTCAGAGGAGAATGAGCCAACTGATTCAAGCTGATAGAAGAGCAACTTTGACTGAAATAACCACTCGTTACAACCGAGGTATGCAGCAAAGCATTTGTGAAGCCACAACACGCACAACCTTGAGGCGGATGGGCTACAACAGCAGAAGACCCCACTGGGTACCATTCATCTCCACTACAAATAGGAAAAAGAGGCTACAATTTGCAAGAGCTCACCAGAAATGGACAGTTGAAGACTGGAAAAATGTTGCCTGGTCTGATGAGTCTCTAATTCTGTTGAGACATTCAGATGGTAGAGTCAGAATTTGGCGTAAACTAAATGAGAACATGGATCCATCATGCCTTGTTACCACTGTGCAGGCTGGTGGTGGTGGTGTAATGGTGTGGGGGATGTTTTCTTGGCACACTTTAGGCCCCTTAGTGCCAATTGGGTATCATTTAAATGCTACGGCCTACCTGAGCATTGTTTCTGACCATGTCCATCCCTTTATGGCCACCATGTACCCATCCTCTGATGGCTACTTCCAGCAGGATAATGCACCATGTCACAAAGCTCGGATCATTTCAAATTGGTTTCTTGAACATGACAATGAGTTCACTGTACTAAAATGGCCCCCACAGTTACCAGATCTCAACCCAATAGAGCATCTTTGGGATGTGGTGGAACGGGAGCTTCGTGCCCTGGATGTGCATCCCACAAATCTCCATCAACTGCAAGATGCTATCCTATCAATATGGGCCAACATTTCTAAAGAATGCTTTCAGCACCTTGTTGAATCAATGCCACGTAGAATTAAGGCAGTTCTGTAGGCAAAAGGGGGTCAAACACAGTATCAGTATGGTGTTCCTAATAATCCTATAGGTGAGTGTATTTGTATACCAGGGAGGTGCAGGTGTACGGTGCTGCCATTATAACACGCCACGTCTCCGTTTCCCTCCACCAGATCCTTCAACTGCCCCAACATCCTCCTCCTCCTACGCTTAGCTTTTTTGTTGATTTAACTAAGATGGGTCTATGGGTCCGTATATTCAATAATATATGGCCACGACCAATCTCACAACAAGTCCTCCAACCATACGACATTATAGGTTATTTACTTCTAGCCTTTAATACAACCCATTGGAGTGTTTCATAAATTAACTCCTGCGCTGGCAGGAAACACGACCCACAGGAGTGTTTCCCGTCCTATCTAAACCAGAGAATGTAATGGTTGTATTTTAAACACGCTGTCTAACATTGTGAATGTTGGTAAGGTTTAGGCACAAAATATTACGCTAATTTACTGTATACTTCAGTGCTCGCACTGCACCACAACACCTCTGCACTATGTACTTTGCAGGTTAACTCCCTTCAGCCCCCCAGCCTACTGCATCATTAATGAGGTTTCAAGAGATTCATGTTCATTCAGTGTTGTGTATCTCAGCAACAGCAAACATGAAAATTACCATGTATAACCTGTCAACACTATAATCCATGTTGCATCATTTGTTTTAATGCAGTTGTTTATCTTATAATCCATCTTTTTTAAATCATCCCCCCCTTGAACCAAGATATACAAGTATCTTGTTTAAATGTCTTGTTTCGCTTACTAAACTTCTAACAGACAAAATAGTCTGTCAAACCTCTTGTTCACACGCTTCAGAGAACTGCTTTTAATTTGTGTATTTCTTTTACTAACACTGCCTCCAGTAACAATTTACCTGGAAATCTTTTTTACAGTAGCAGTTTAACACATTTATTATAGACGGACTTGCACAAAGTTTTTAAAGTTGCAGACTCAAAAATCTTGAAAATCATCTGGGAGGTCATTCATCTTGTTGACTTTTAAATTGAAAATATATCTGCAGAAAACCCTAGCTATCATGCAGACAAGGTGCATCCTGTTGAAAACAACATCACTGACTAATGTGTCTGTTTGTCAAGCATTGCATGACCTTATTTTTCCAATCACCATGTTGTTTATTTTGACAGGAAAAAAATAGATTCCTTCATTTGGGAAGCTCTGGGCTTTGAAAGAAAGGCTCCTCCTCTGCCTTTGCTGCATGTTTTGATATCAGACATTCACTGACAGCCACCATTAAAGTGACCCATTATTCATCTCTCCTTCATCTAGTCTTCATCATTCCTACAGGGACTGCTGCATCCTGTCTCATCCTGTTATGAAATGTTGCAAAGTGAAACACAATAGGTTTTTCCAACATGACAGTCTGTTTATTTCATGATTGCCGTGTTAGTTCTAGTACAAGTAACACTGTGTGGCTTCAAATGAAAATTCAGGACCTCAGAAGCGTCATCAAGAGAGATTACAGGCTTTAGGTTGTTTCACCTCTTTTAATCAGGTTGTTGTGGAGATGTGTTCTGGTGATGAAAAATTAAGCCATTGCAGAAGTGCTATAAACTGCAGTTTATCGAGTAGCCACTTGAAGCTGGCTCCAAAAGGGAGTCAATCCACATAGACATCCATATCAAAATACCCAATTTTACAGCAGAATTAAACATGTTTACAGCAGTTTACAAGAAAAAAAAAATGGTTTTGGTTCATATAGCCAAGTCATGTAGGGACCCCTTCATGACAACTATAGGAAGGGGGACTAACTCACCCGTTTTTATTATATTAAGGCTTCAAGTTCTGCATAATTAAGGATGTGCTGTTTTGAGTGACAGGTGGCTGCCATCACAGGAGACAAGCATAGGCTGCAGGTTTCAAGAAGCCCACCTCAGCTCCATCCACGCTCTCCCTATTTGTCCTTTTTTGGATCAATGGCCAATGAGACTGTTGCAGGCAGGAAGCACTGCCTTTCAGAGAGCTACAAAAGACCCTGCTTAGTCACTCCTCCTCAATCTATTTCCTCACTCCACCTTGTCTTGCATAGCCAGACCTATCTCCACTGCGCTGTGTCAGTGCTCTAGAAAGGTCTGGTTGCAACCATTCTGGTGTATAGTTTAGAAAAAAATGCTCTGGCTTGCTTCCAATCATTCCAATCATAATCCTCTCGGGTGGCACTACGGTCCCCTTGCAAAATAGTTAGATAACAGTAGGGGGGGGGGGTTCCCCATGAAATAAGCGCCAAATGGCAGGTTTATACCAACATTCTACATCCAGTTAGACTACACTCCTAGATTAAGCTTAGTCTTGCTAGACCCTTGCTAGCAATTTAACTGTCCTAAAGCAGGTGAGCTAACTCCCTACCCAGGGCGTCACCATCAAGGCTCGCATTTTTTAGCTTGCTAACTAGTTGCATTTCCTGCCACTTAGCTCAGCTAATGGATACTTGATTAGCTCGCTAACAAATCTGCACACCTGTTTAGCACGGATGTTAGCTCACCTGCAGTCTTTGTTTGTTTTTTTAGAAACCCGGAGAAGAGCTGTCCCACTCCCAGTCAGTAACTTTGTTTTATGGGTCTAAATTTGAATACTATGGGCAATTGGGCCTGGTTATCACCTCCGCCTTCATGTTTCAGTCACATCACATTGTCCATCTGAGCAAAGGAGCCACTCGGGGCCGGATGGTGATCGAACGTGGGAGATACGCTATCTGACTATTGTGGTAACCCTGTTAAAGGGAGAGCGGGCAATCTCCTAACAACGTCTTTCTTATTGCATTGAAAAGGTGATCTTGCATGCCTGTCTGTATGGGTACATAGATGCACAGTGGGGTATGCGCTTCACCAAGGGCACTGGCGCTCTCTCCGCAAGCTGGCCTTCTCCACATACACCGTTTTTTATTGCAGAAATGTGACAGCCCAGGGTGTCCCTAACTCTGTGCTCTCAGCAGGAAAGTAACTGACATCACTATTACCTCTGTTCCAAGGCATGATCTTCTGCATATAGTGTATCTGCAGAGGTGTCTAAAGGCGTGAAGCTATGTCCCCATAACTGATGTGTTGTACAGAATGTGCAGACTCGATGGAACTGGTGGTTATGCAGATAACCAATGTTCCAACACAATCACAGTCACACATCAAAGCTGCAATAGGTATCCTGCAATTTACAGAAGTGTATTTTACATTTCTGTCTTTATTTGAGCCTCACTTTTTCCATTGCTCACTACAGCTGAGGAGAGGCATGATGAAGAAAAACACCTTCAAATTGGTCAGCAGAGAGACCAATCAGCCACAGTGCCATCTGTCCCTCTAATGACTACCTGGCTGCTTTGTGATACGGTTGGTTGGAGAGGCTCCATAGCAAAAATCCTCTCATATAGTCTCTGCATTTTGACTCAACTCTGCAACACTGATGACACATGATCAGGCCTGTCTCTTTCTAACACATAGAACTAAACAGTGCCCCTTCATCAATAGGGAAGAAGAAGGTCATGATTTTATAACCTTATAACAGAATGTTCCTTTGTTTTCAATTTCTCAGTCACGATTGGAATACATCACTGCACGATGGTTATGATACATAACTCATGTGAAAATATTTGAAGTAGCAGAGTGATGATCTACTGACTCACAGTAGATAAACTAAGAAGAAATAACTTAAGTATATATATCCTACAGTCTTTAAGGAGCCATCAACACGGAAATACTTTTTGGTTCAAACGCACATGTTTTGCATCAGTTTGGCCGATCATCCAAATGAATCCTGTCAACGTACTGCCTCAAGAAACCTGGTCCCAGGGTAAAAAAATTCAAAAACAGCGTCCTTGCATCTTCATTTGGACGGCAAAGCCGCATACTTGGGTATCAATGATGTCATCGCCACACCCCTCGCCTTGCGGTCGAGCGTGAGTTGCAGCAGCAGTTTGACTTCACTATCGTTCCACACAAACGATTCTGGTTTCCTTGCACTAGCCATTTTCATCCTCTTCTTCTTATGTTATGGTTTCTTCTTCCACTGTCTGTTTATATACAGCGTGCAAGCTTTATGCAAATGCTCCGACTACCAAAGGTGTGTTTGGGCAGCTGCAGTGGCCCAGTAGTTCACTGTGTTTCCTCACAGCTGTGTAGAGTTTGCATGTTTTCATCAGCATATTTAAGATTTGTCAAATTCAGGAGATGAATTTCCTCACAAGATTAATGAATACAATTTAATTTAACCTGCTGAGATAGGTAACTTTTTTAATAAAGTAATTCACAACCTTGTATAAATGGCCCTAAGAACACATTTAAATAACTGCTTTTGCCACGTTTTAAGTCTTTAAGTTACCTAATCTCCGAGGTAAATGTATTTTGGGTTCCAAGGTTGTTGCTTTTAGTCTTGTGGAATTGCCTTGACAATTTTATATTAGGATTTCCTATTTGTACATATATTTATATATACATACATATATTGTACAAACATATATATACATTGAGTCAGTTCCAGGAAGCCGATCCCTGTTAAACTGCCTGGTACTGTACCCATGCACCCTTGCAATTGAGGAGAGACATGTACTGACTAGTACAGGTAGAGGTAGACTAGGGAGGTAGAGGATAACAGCAGTGGTTACAGAATCAGTACACTTCACATAAATAATTCAATCAAACATTGATTGTTCAGATAATAATACAGTAAGCTGCGTTATGTGTTGTTTAATCAGAATGCCAGATGTAATTTAGAGTCCCAGTAAGTCCTAGTTTACCTCAGCTGAATGACTGACAGTGTGTGACTGATTGGTGCTGCTCATCCACACACATTAATCATGTCGGTGCTGACTCAGTACACAGTGGGCGGTTAGTGGTGGCTGTCAGTCTTTTCTAGCAGGAAAACCATGTACCTAAAACCATTTTTTAGTCCATTTGACCAGAATGTAAACAATGCTTTTTTGTTTCCTCAGTAGAAAAGTGTGAGTGAATAATTTTTCTGTTGATGGAGAAAGTGTCGTGGCTTAGCTGAGCCTGATGATGTCTGGTAGCCTGTGTGCCAGGGAACGGATTGCCCTGATCCAATTTATCCCTGTCTGTGTGTTTATGCCAAAAATCCAGGGCACTCTCTGTGACATTGAACACAACACTCAAAGTAGTGCTTGCCTGATAATTGTAAACTGATGCTGGAAGCTCTGAAAATCCTAGCCTGTGTCATTATTTTCATTATTTAGAGCATGGAGTATATACTTAATCTTAATTAAAGGATGCCAGTTATGTTCGGGATATATTACATAGACTTTCAAAACATCTTTCTTTGAGACTTGCTCTCTACTGTGATGTATGCACTCTGCTGTATGCTGTAGGTTTAAAGGATCAGGCTGCTGTTATTGTATAGTTTTCTTACTGTCAACAAATTCCATAAAGAGACCAAAACCAAACCAATGATAGTTCATCTTTCAATAGTTTCAGACCTCCCTACCCTGTCTGTGGTTCTCAGCCCTAAGCCCATTCATTCCTCCTAAAGACCTAAATCTCACCAGTTACAAAAATGTAAAGGCTTAAAACACCAACGTTTTAGAATTAATGAATGTTACTCAGGTTAAACTACATTTGTTGGGAAATATCTTCAACTGTAGATTAATATGCATTTGGTGCTCTAGTGAGTATTTAGAGCTTCAGGACAGTGTATGTCAGAACTAAACTACAGTGTCCATATTCATAATGGATATAAAATATAGAATTTGCCACCTCATCAGTTAATTGGTCAAACACTAAGTATGCAGCATTATTTAAATAGCCTTAAGGCCCTTGGTAACAAAGCAATCCGTTTTTTGAAGCTGTCTTAAAACCGTCTACGGCTTTTACTGAAAAATGTCTTGCACAAATCTGTACTTATTTGTTTAGGATTGATATGTTATGCTGCTCTGAAAGGGACCAGTCATTCATGTACATGTAATTCATACTGCGAATCAGACATATAAACTCCTGCCAAAGTTTATACTATAGACTCACAATTCCTTAGGTGTTCAAAGACAAGAAGTAAATGAATCAGTTGGCCTGCCGTCTGTTTGACACATCATAGCATTTCCTCTAGCAGCACCTAAACATAAACACTAATGACAACTCATTTCATGGATTAACTTTTGGAAATCATATGCAAAACAAAAACATTAATCAAAACCGTAATCACAACAGCACAAAGAGTATGGATTTCTCTGCACATTTCCATGTCTATTTTAGACAAGTCTTGAGATTATTAGGAAAAAGATTTTCATCAGCATTTCTTTCTTTTTCATTTGGAAAGACAATCACTGAGTTTAAGAGGGATCAGACGTTTGCCACGTCCTGTTTAATTTAGTGTCTTGGCCTTACTAATGAGGGTCCTTTACATTATATTACTTGGGACAAGATATGGAAACAGACAAGATGCGATCCAGCCACCAACCAGATAACAGTATCTTCTTTTGTGGGAAAGAGTGTGTCCCTGGGATGGTTCTTGTATAAGTTTAAGAAGGGAAGTGCTTCAATTTCTTGTTGGCTTAGTGGATTGCTTATTTATTTTTTTGCCAAGCCCAGTTACCGCTCCGTAAACCACTGTCTGATCATGTGCCAGTCAGAGTTGTTCCTGCACCGTGCAGCTTAGTTTCTATATGTAGACAGTCACAGAGGACAGAGTAACGTGAGGAAAACTGATAGCAAAATGGATAGCAGTCGGTTATACGTCGGTCTCAAGGTGTTAGTTAGTGTCTGTTAGCTCGCAGGGCTCTAGGGTGCAACTAACATTTTTCCTAGGTTGCACCGGTGCACCTAATGTCCTTGCATCCGCTGCCTCTCTACAAACGAAGCAATGTTGTTTATATTGATATGGTTTAATTTTGCATAACATGTCCCATTTCTTCTGTAAAGCTGTGTCTGTGTTTGGCTCTCTCCTTGTACTCTCTGCGCAGACCCGCCCCCACTCACTCAAACATGGCTCCCAGCAATAGAGACAGAGCGTCAACAGCGCAAGTCCACACTTCTGACATTTGTTCACAGTTTTAATTATTATTAACATAGCTTATATTGTTAAGCAGCAGAGGCAAACCAGTGTTTGTACCAGTGTTTCCCCTGGCAACTGCTGTTGCGGCGGCACAGTGAAAAACACAGAAGAAGTTATTGAATGCAATTAACTTTAGTTTGTAGAGTTATAGCGTGTGAGACGGAGCCTGCTGGACCCATTCATAATGAGTCAGTCGTCACTCTGTGAGTAGCATATACGTCCATCGCACTCCTCCTCTCTTCCTAGCTCTTTTAATCAGTTATTGTTGAAAACAAGTGAAGGAGCTTTCACAGAGATACATTTTAAAAATATATACATATATCCTAGGCTATTTATTTCAGATAATTTTCATTTACATGTGTTGCAGTTGTATGTATGTACAACAAAGAATTTCAGCATAAGTGGAATGTAGCACAATATGGATGTGAAAGCAGTTATAAATAGCCTATGTGACTATAAAATTTGTTTTGGTTAAAATCATCAAAGAACTAATCGTGATCTCAATATTGCTCAAAATAATCGTGATTATCATTTTGGCCATAATCGTGCAGCCCTGGTGACACATCTCTCATACTTTACAGAAATTAAACTGAGCCCTGAATTTATACAGCAAGAAGTAGCTCTCTGCAAGTCATTGTTTATGCTAAGCAAAGTAAATTGAGGCTCAAAAATTGAGGAAGCAGTTTGTGGTTTAAAACTTTCAAGAATTTCTATTTTTTGTCCTGTCCTTTACGGTCATCAAGGTGAGCATTTTTATTCTATGTGCAGCATGCAACACAGCTTGCCTTTGGAGAAGAGAACAAAGAATAGTGGGCAGTGGGCAGCATCTGTTGAGGAAGAAAGATTGCTGGCATCATCACAGTAGGACGGCAGCTTCCTGTTTGTCTGCAGCTCTGCTTTGAAAACCTCCGACTCACACTGCCTCTTCGCTAATATTTTCCAGCAACACCTGATGGCAGAAAGCTGCAAGCAGTCCCCACGGTAACCCTTGGCACAGGATCTTTGACTACTCTCTTTATCCTTCTTCTAGTCCCTCAGTCACCGTTATTACCCCTGTGGCACCGAACGTGTCTGTCATACTCCAGTTAAAGCTAGAAATAAATTGTATTGTTTCAGACACAGATAATGATTTATTTACAGACTCTGCTGTGCCCAGGCTTATAAATAGCAACAACAGTTTTACCAGCAAGTGTCTAAAGGTCGGATCCCTCCGAAGTCTCCCTGTTCTGGCTTGTTAATAGCCTACAGTAAAGTCTCACAGGAGTGGCTCTTGCCCATGGGCAATATCATGCTAATAAACAATTAAATAAATTGAAATCAGGAATCAACTCTTATTCAAAATATAGCACAACAAACTGTCTAGCACAGTCATGCTTGTGGAAGAATATTACAACCTTGTTGCCTGGAAATTAGATTTATACACAAGCTACTAATTTGTTTTGTTTTTTTAAATACGTTTTGAGGAAAGAGTAATTATTGCCTCAATTATGATGAGAAAGTTTTCCTTTTATTTGTTTTGTTTTTATGTATTATATTTTTTACAACTTTAATAAAAAATCAGAACACGGGAATGACACATTTCTGTGTATAGCAGCTCTAGAGTTAAATCATAAGTCACAGACTTTATATGTTTTTTAATAAATAGCTTAAAACATTACGTAGGTTTAGTCAAAAAAATAATTTTGCTTTAGGTGAGAGGAAAATATTGTTTTTTGTTGAATGTTACACAGTCCTGTCTCAAGCTGCAAGTTGCTTTTGATATGTCAATATTTCATCTATGCTTCATTCTCTAACCTTAAAGATTGGGATTTCCTGAACATCACCATACAAACCGTCAATCATACTTTATTAACAATAAACAGCTGTTGTATTGGAAGAGGGGATATTGTAAGGAAAAAGGATATGTGTTGTGATTAAACATTTTGCAGATAGGCTACATTGTGTATTTCTTGTGAGTTGGCAGATATACTGTAGTTCACTTGACTTTTTTCTCATTATGTTGATGATAATGGTGACAGATTAATTCAAATTCTAAATCATTTTTAAACAATGGTTATTTCGGACACAGGTAGATAAAAGTAGGCTTCTCACTTATAGCTGGCAACAGTTGATTTTGATGGCAGAAATGGCCGTTTTTAGTATCTGTAGCTAGCTAATTAAGCTAACGCTCCATAGTTACAAACAGTCTCCGGCTGACTTTTTAACATTTCCAGCTGACTCATTAATGGAAGTCTTGTAAAATGTAAATGTAAATAAAGAAACAGCATTGTTATAGTTTTGCAGTATAGATCTAGTCAATCCTAGTAGCCCAATATGAAAACATATGATGCGCTCCTTGGCTAGGTTACTGTAGCTGCCTGTAAACTAGTTTGTCGGATATGCTAACAATTGCATCTTACATTAGAGTAAAAGAGAAAATTGAAATAATTGTTTCTATTTTTTTATGTTTTACTGTACCATCAGTCAGTGAGAAAATCCACAAATTCATGAAATATACTGCCATTGCACTATATGAATATGACCTGCCATTCCCTTTTGATTTAAAGCGTAATTGTGTTTATGTGAAAACGAAACCTGAACGACAATTCAACAACAATCCCATGTGCAAAATGTCTGTGTTACACTTCACCTCCTGTGCATTGAAAATATTTGTTCTGGCTGCAATCGTCCCCCCTGTAAAGCCAATCTTACATTTTCCAAAACTGTGTAGGCTATACAGTAGAAATTAGTCCTCGATCCACCCAAGCAAATCTCCGTTTTAAGATATATTCTGTTAGTATTAACATTGAACTGATATTGATTCTTTTCAAGACATGACAATATTCAGCTCTCCCAATGGAGGAAAGTAACAGGGATGCCAGTTTAATGTTTTTCAATCCATCAAAAGTTTTCATTCAGCTTAATGTAGCTTCACTGATTGAATTGCCAGTATAGATTTTCCTTAAGTGTTTAGCTTGCTATAATAGAAGAGCACCATTTAGATCAAGCCCTAAGCATAAAATATGTAATTGACAATATTCCCCTTATGTTTATGTTTCAGGAAGCAATAAAGAGGACCGGAATCTGTGGGAAATAGAGAATCGGATTCTTTAATTTGTCTGGTTTCAAATCTCATCTCCCTCTGCAGAGAGATGGACCAGATGATTTTTACTGTTGCATGAATGCAACAGAAAAAAACTTTTTATTTTTGTCATGTCAAGGAGCAATATTCAGTTTCAAGGATTAACATGTGAGATGAAACTTGACCCAAGGTGTTCAATATTTTAAGTCCCCTTTCTTTAGAAAATGTGTTTTGAATATTGTTAGGTTCAATTGATGACGATGAAGTCAAAGTTGCAATCCAATCCAATCCAACTTTATTTGTTAAGCACTTTAAAACAACCAAAGTTGACCAAAATGCTGACAGAAAAGTACAAAAATACAAAAAGAAACATAACATTATAATATGAGTAAAGATAATACCTGCACAACAAAAACAATTAAACTAAAAATTAAATGCAGTAAATGAAGTCGACATCTTACTAAGTGTCAAAGGCCACAGAGAAGAGGTGGGTTTTAAGACGTGATTTAAAAACAGACAAAGAAAAGGCCTGTTTAACGTGCAGAGGCAGATCATTCCACAATTTTGGAGCCGACACCGCAAAGGCATGGTCCCCTCTGAGCTTCCGCTTAGTTTTAGGCACACTCAGGAGTAGCTGATCATCTGACCTGAGAGAGCGTGTTTTATAAGGGCGTATAAGCTCAAAGAGGTAGGGCAGGGCAAGACCATTCAAGGCTTTAAAAGCAAATAAAAGAATTTTAAAATGGATCCTAAATTGAATAGGCAGCCAGTGGAGTGAGGCTAAAATGAGGGAAATGTGCTCATGTTTACGTGTGCCAGTTAAAAGACGTGCAACAGCATTCTGTACCATCTGGAGACGGGCGATGGAGGACCCACTTACCCCCACGTAAAGTGCATTGCAGTAATCCAGCCTAGTGGTTATAAGGCGTGGATTACCGTCTCAAAGTGAGACATCTCTGTATCCAGAACAACAGATCTTGCAGTACATTGTATTTCTGGAATGAAGCATTTATAGAGACAATGTGATTAAAAAGCTTTACAGGGTTATTTTTGTTTAAGGGATCTGGTTTTATAATAAGAGTACCAGAAAAATGGTTCCAAAATATTGAGAGGTTCAAGTCAATGTTGTGAAAAACACCTTTTAATGGCTTTAAAAATGTGTGCATGGTCAGTTTCCATTCTTTTCCAAGGTCAATGAAATCTCATCTATGAGCTTACAAATGTGTCATCATAATGCTAGACAGGGAGATAGAAGATTTTACTCCTTGCTGTTCTACAATTTTCATGTAATCTTTCACACATCTTTGCTTCATCAGGCAGTCCTGTCATCAGTATTTCATATATCATTCAGTTATTTGTTATTGTGAAAAAATGCACATCCATGCTGTTGCTGTAATCGTTTAAAATTAAAAGTCTGAAGAAAGGAGGAACCTTCATAACAGCATGGTGTAGATATGATGTCAGAATGATATTAAAATGCAAAGCATGTATTAAATTGAATTTAGTTATTTCTTTCGTTCTGCCATTAGTGTGCTGTGTGATTAAAAATATAACCAGCATTTAAAGAGTGTTGTGTCAAATAAATGTCATGGTAATTAATTAAACTTTTTTACCGGGCTCTCTCCAAATTTTGAGCATTTTAGAAACTGGTCCGCCAAACAGTCAATCTAGAAGCTTGGAGAAGGAAATGTCATGTCTTGATGAATAGCTGTCTTTGTGCTGTGCTCCCCATACAAATGTACCTCTTGCTATAATAAATCATGATAAATTGGGTCGCTGTTGGAAGTGTAGGCTAATTATTTCTTCATTTTATTCCCCTCCCTGTTATGCTTCTGGAGTAGACTTCATGTCCTGAAGGTCCACGGCTCAACAGTTGTGACCATGCTTCTCTCCATAAATAAACTGTTATATATTTGATTATCCTTTCTGTTAGTTACAAGCCCAATCTGGTCACACAGAGCAGGAGATTTTATGACTGACTCTCAGTGTGACATCTAATATTACGGAGATAGATTAGAATAATAGCTCTGCAAAGGTCTGGTGGCCTGCCTGCTGGCTCTGTTCCATGCTACAATCATCTAAACACAAGCAGAGCAATCTCTGCCGCAGACCACCAGAGACTGAACCTGAAAGGCTTCTGTAACAAACTAGCAGACCGAGCTGTGAATTTAAAGTATCTTATCTCACCACTTGCTGAGGGGCTTAGGGAAGTCAAAGAGAAGACCACGTTGCTATGGATGACGTCGTCTTTCATGAATGAACATACTCACTATTTCCACACTAATAGGTTGACAGGTGTAAGTTTAAGTACATGCAAAATAAAATATTCATTAATAAGCAGGAGTACAAGAACATAGATAGTGTTTATCCAACAGGGATATTGAAAGGGATTACGTATGAAGAGTATGTGCAGTTGGTCATTGTTTACGTAGTGTACACTTAATGAGCTGTTGAACAAAGTGGGGTCTAAAGAGTTAAGCTGATCTTGGTGACTTGAAAAAAAGTCTTTGAACATATTATTATTATTATTATTATTATTATTATTATTATTATGCTAATACAAATCCCCAACTATTGTGAATGGCAGCTTTTCTGTAGAATATGTTAATTTTTGCAACTTTACCTATAGGAGGTCAAACAAGGCAGCACAGCAGAAAGCATAATTACACCAGGTATCATTTGTTGAGAGCAGATTTTTGCTCATTCAGCCAGAATGATACATCTCTTATAATCAGCATCTACATCTATTTGTCTCTCCTCTTTCCAGCTCTTACCTAAACCCCTTCTCCCTATTATATCTTGTCCATATCTCAGCAACAGATATGTATTTATGTCTCTCTGTCTCACATAAAAAGATGAAACACACACATATGGCTGATGGTCAATCTAAATGGATGCACTGAATGATGCACATTTACCATGACCATTATAACCGCACATATTAGTGACTTATAATTTGATTTGATTGATTGATAGTAAAAAATACATGACAGCAGTGAGCTGTCACTCAAGCCTTTCTTCGAATGTTTGTCAGAGCAGGAGTCATTGCTGTTCATAGACAGAGCAGAGAGTGTGTGTGTGTGTTTGTTCTGGAAAACCACTGGAGGGTATGTTTTACAGACTGGCAGTAATGAACTGTCACATAAACATTGCCTCAATTCTGTCTCATAAATATTTTTGTTTCAGTCTGGAAAGTGAGATTTCAAAGTGACAATGTGGGACACAGTGACTGCTTGCTACCAGCTGGCCCTGGTTAATAGAACATGTGTACATGTACAAACAGTATGTGCCTTTGCACATCATTAACCTCAGAGAAAACAGTGCCGTTATTCTGTTTTCACTCTGCCTCTTAGAAAATATTGGCATCTCTGTGTATGTCTTGTGACTGTTGTAATGAGAGCTAATAGTAATTTCAGAAGTGAATGAGAAGATATTGTGAGCAAACACTCTCAATGTAAGAGTTTTGCTGAAACAGTCTGGGGAAAAGGGAACTGAGAGCATATGTAAGACAGTCTCAGACTGCAAACACCAAATAAACAGTGCAAGATAACAAGTTATATTTCTCATAGTCCACAGGCATACAAGTAAAACAGCATTTCATTCCATTCTACAAAGAAGGTTTTAGATTTCAAAGCATGTACTATATGTATCCTTTGTTGTTAATGCGATGTATTTCAGTCTAACAAAGTACCTTGGTAAACAATATGGGTATAGACTGCAGGTAAGTGCAGTCTTAAATGTAATTCAAATTATGCCATTATGGCTACATTTGTCTGCTCAGCCTGGGTTTTGCTACTCTCCAGCTTTGAAGATGGAAATGTAGTGTTTTATTAAATTCATTCCTGTTCTGCTGTCCCTAAATTAAAAGAAAAGTCACTAAGAGCTTCCAAAAGCAGAACACATGATCTACATGCTAACATATACAGCCACCTGCACAAAAAGTATAAACAGCGTAGTTTAGTGCAGAACGACTGGTCAAAAAAAACCAGACATGCCAAATTTCTGTCAGCTCAGTAACAGCAGACAGCATATAGCAGAGCAGCACTAAACAAACCAGGCGAAAGAACTCACCCCAGGGAAAAAGATTATCATGGCATGGTGTGCCCTTTGTGACACCATATCACACCGCCATGCCGTATGCTGCCAACCCCACTCAGCTCCTTTGAGCCACAGAACAAGAGAGGTTATAAAATCGTTTTTGTTTTGTTTTGCTTTTGGTTTGAGTTTAAAAGGGCATTTACTCTTGTAAAATGTCAACCTGCGTACTAGGATCATGTGTTGAATGTTAAAAATTGCATATAACTTTTAAATTCTGATGCTAAATCTATAACTCATTTTACACATACATGAGAATATAATTTTAGTAAATTAACTGAAAAGTGATGTTATTGATTTCCTAATCTACTGTTAGCTGTCTGGTGAACATTCATCAGCTAAAAAGCCAGATATTTTCCTCAAGAGTTGGTAGAGACCAAAAACAGAGTTTTTAATGAACCTTCAATCCATGTTGCCAGAAACACGACTACAAAAAGCGTTTCAACAGATAGCGTTACTCAGCATCTGTAAATAAGTTAATTTGTTTCCACTGCCCCCAAGTGACCAAAAACAAAATCAGTTATTGAAGGTTTAAAAACAAATTATTATTGGGTACTTATTGTACTTTTTACTCCATAAACATGTATTTGACAGTCGTTACTTGTTACTACTTACAGTACTTTATCAAGATTTTTCATATAAACCATCTCATACCAAATTAACCCCACCACTACCAACAGTTAAATACTACTTACATGTTAATGTATCAGCTATAATAATCATATAATCATATAATAATATAAAATACTCTAGTACTAACAGGGGCCAGTTTTCAGTATTGAGTATGTTTGCTTTTGATACTTTAGTACATTCCGATACTTGTGTGCTTTTACTTTACTTGAGTAAAGGATCTCAATATAAAAGTCTCAGGAAAAAACATTGCAGTTTGAGGCATTTGCAACACTCTAATATGCAAAATGTCAAATCTGTTGTGACTGTGCTTCGTTTGCCCTTTAACAATCTGCTTCACCATTACATGATCATAACCATTACGTAGTCTGTGTTGTTTGTCATTGAATGTGAGAACATAATTAAAATTAAATTAATAGTCATAAGGAATATCATAGTCATTTTATCATAGAGGAAATTTGACCCTTTAAGGCGGTAACACAGTATGCAGACAATTCTTACATGACAATGTGTGTTACCACTGAATATTAACTAAACTTTAACAATAAATAATATAAATGTTCGGTAGGATGAGTCACTTTTGCTGCACAGCTGATGGCATCACAATCTTTCCCGCGTGTTTCAGCCACTCATTTATTAGATATTGATTTCATCCGATTTCATCATTTCCTTTCTTTCTCTGACTAGCTTTACTCCAATACTTTATTGACTTGAGTATTGAGATTTTTGATTCCAACACCCAAATGATGAGTTTGATGCATTAAGTTTCTTTGCAGTGTTTATAACTCTTAATTGTATAAATATAAGATAACTCAGGCAGCATTTCTTCATTTATTTGACTTGTTGCAGTTGCTGATAGCAAATTCTGTGTTGTGGCTTTTATTCTTATTTAAATTGCCACTGCTGAGTTTATTGGATTATCTCTCATGTTTTATTTAAATATATATATTTTAGGGCCTGTCTAATGTGTATATATATTTCTATAAATATATTTATCTCTCTCTCTCTCTCTCTCTCTCTTTCAGATGTAAATGGAGAAGCAGCAGTGCCACCAAGAGAAAGTGAATGTCCATATGATTTCAAAGTGCTTTGCATTAAAACACAAACAGCATCACTTCTCAGTAATCTCAGTAATCCATTACTGACAATTAATGTCAAACTGCACGCTGGAGCAGCTTCATGCTGCCTCGCTAGGTGTAACATTGCTAATGGAGAAAAAGCCTTATAAGGTCCAGCTAATCAAAATACACCTAAATGCAGCATAATGCCTTCAAAAGTGTCATGTTTATACCTGTTGACAGTGGTTTGCTGGGCAAGCGCTCTGTGGTACTTGAGTATATCACGCCCAACATCCACTTATGTCGGTCACATGTCTGTGCCTATACGTAAGGCTGCGAAACCCCCAAAAAACATCACCTTCACCAACATCCACACCCGCACCCTTAACCCACATGCCTTTGAATTTGTAATCAATGAGCCGAAGAAGTGCGAAAGTGCCGCTCCCTTCCTGGTCATCCTCATAAGCACCACGCACAAGGAATTTGATGCGCGGCAGTCAATTCGGGAGACCTGGGGGGATGAGAGCACCTTCGGCGACATCCGCATCCTCACCATCTTTCTGCTGGGCAGGAACACGGACCCCGTCCTGAACCAGATGGTGGAGCAGGAGAGCCAGATCTTCCACGACATTGTGGTGGAGAACTTTGTTGATTCCTACCACAACCTCACCCTCAAGACCATGATGGGCATGCGCTGGGTGGCTACCTTTTGCCCCAATGCGCAGTATGTCATGAAGACCGACAGCGACATCTTTGTCAACATGGATAATCTGATCTACAAGCTCCTGAAGCCCACCACCAAGCCAAGAAGGAGATATTTCACTGGCTATGTTATAAATGGTGGTCCCATTAGGGATATGCGTAGTAAATGGTACATGTCCAGGGACTTGTATCCTGACAGTAAATACCCACCCTTCTGCTCGGGCACTGGCTACGTGTTCTCTGCTGACGTTGCTGAGTTAATCTTCCAGACTTCATTACACACAAGACTGTTGCACCTGGAGGATGTGTATGTGGGACTGTGTTTGCGTAAACTGGGTATACACCCATATCAGAACAGTGGTTTTAATCACTGGAAAATGGCCTACAGTCTGTGCAGGTACAGGCGGGTTATCACCGTGCACCAGATCTCCCCAGAGGAGATGCACCGCATTTGGAACGACATGTCCAGCAAGAAGCACCTGAGGTGTTAGGGGGCACGAGGGCCATGCACTTTTTTTGTTGTTGCCTTTTTCTCCTTTTAAATCTCGTCACAATGAGTAATGTAAAAACATTGAGGGCTGCAAGTCTCTATTTTACGACGGATGTTTTCATTAACATTCATTTATTTTCAATTTCTGCTGATAAAACCTCACAAGTGTTAATGAATGCATGAGGCTTGTAGAGCACTATTTTCATGCATAATTAAAACGTGGTGTTTGTTACTAAAAAATTTTTTTTCATGTATTACAGGTACAAATTTAAGCAGAAAGCATAAGCATTAAGTCAATCAGCATTTAGCATTAAGTAGTGTGGCCTAATGGGTAGAGAGACTCCATTTCAACCAGACAACCTTGGTTCAAGCTCACATTCACAACCTTCTGCCCTGCTAAAGTGTCCTTGAGCAAGACACTGGATCTCTACCAGCTGCATGGCTGCTGACTTAGCACCCTGAACTTTTTGCAGGACAGCAAGCCAAAAGAGAATTTTAGTGCAGGAACAATAAAGTATCAAATTCGTATATCTATAATATCATACATTTTAGAAGTATTATTATTACAAACGAAAGATGAATTCCTTAACAATGAGAGTGCAAATAGTTATCATTTTCAACAACAAACCTGGTTGTCTGGTGAGGTAAAACTACATTTGCACTCATGCTGCTCTCCCCTTTTTCATCTTTATCATGAATGCAGTGGTATACAAAGCTGAAAATAAGTTGCAGTATATGATCACTCTCCAAACAGACCAAGTTGAAAGATAATTTGATATTTTTCTCTTGCATTGGCAAAAATGAAACCACCCAGCTGTATTAACATTTTTATGAATTTGCCTGATGTTTTTATTTACATATCGTTATAATTTCATTGCCTCTTCTCTATGAAAAAGATGAATGTTTTGCTTTTTCTCCTCTTCAACATTTTTATACTTGGTAATTGTTTGTCTTAGCTATTAATCCAGCTGCTGCTCTTGTATGCTGTTTACGTCAGCAGCTATTTTAACTCATTGCCTCATCACATATCAAGAGAAATACAGCATCCTGTCGAGCAAGTATCAGTTTAACTAGCTAAGATCATTACAGACTGGATGTATTATATGTATCTGGCATATCAGTGGTTGCTGAAGCACTGCTACTGAAGTCATGGAAAAATTCAGTGTTTCTCAGAAAATGTGACTTTCATGGCCAAATTTTTCTCTCTTTTTTTTTTTTTAAAGTTTTGTAGTATTAAAAGCTAATGTGACATTTACTGTGAAAGCATCTATCCCGCAAGGGGTTGTTATTCTATATTGTATGTTTTTTATATTAAAAAACAAATCCTTGAGTTCCCTGTTAAAGGGTTACTTTAGGTTTATTGAGTTTGTTTTCTTCCAAATGTCTTTTTGTTTCTAATTAAAGAGCAGCTTGTTAGGGTGGTCACATAAAGGAGTATTCAAAATGATTTACTGTAGCTATTTAAAGCTAACTTACATAACTTCCTGAACAACAGATATGGCTACAAATCCTAAATTCCTGGATTCCTGAAAATTAGATTAACAGAAGCACAAGTACAGTAGAGACAAGTAATAAGTCAGCAAACTCACTCCCTATTGTAAGTTACACAGTAATATCTATCTAAAGTTTGCAAACCTTGGATAAAGGTAGTTACCATATGGTGCTGGTCAAACCAGACCAAATAAGGCTACTTATTCTTCTCATAGATTCAACTATTCATTTGTAAGAGAAGAAAGTGTAATTACATTTTTAGTTTTTTGGCATTTTATACCTTTATTTGTGACAGGACAGCTTTGTGACACGAAAGGGGAGATAGAAGGTAAATGACACCCAATGATTACTTCTTTTTAAAAAAAATTAAATAGCAGAGATGTTCCAATACCGATACCACTGTCGGTATTGCCTCCGATACTGTCTAAAATGCTGGTATTGGTATCAGGAAGTACTGGAGTTTATGCACCGATCCGATACCACGTAATAAAGCTCTAAAGAAAATCTACGTTAAAAAAAGTTTACTTATGTTCTTTTTTGGTTATAAATAACTGTCAAACTGGATAATAAAAAAGTTCTGTGGCATTCATTGTTTGTGTTTGTTCATGTTTCACAAAGAGTTTAACCTGAGCCAGACCGACAACAAAGATAGCCATCATATCACATCCATACAGGGATAGTAGTATACAGCTGTTAAAACTATATAAAATATATGACACACTGGTATCGGATCAGTAGTTTGGTGTTGGCCGATATGCAAGTTCAGATATCAGAATTGGTATTGGGAAGCAAAAAAATGGTATCAGACCATCTCTATTAAATAGTCTCACTTAAAGCAAATTCATATCAGCTCTGCTTTTGATTTATTTATTTTTTTGCCAAATAATCTGTGCTGTAAACTTACCAAATGCTGCCATGAGGAAAAAAAAATTTGTGAATTGGCCTTTTGTAGCGAATATCCACTAAATTATAACATTTGAAAAGCCAACTTCCTCAAAATCATACTACATTTGAAGTTTTAGTGTAGGTTGTTATGATTGAGTATTTTATGACACTGTGAGCTAAAAGTAAATACTTAACACCTGTTTTAAATAATAGCAATTCTTTATTGTTACTCCTCTTTAGAAAGTTGACATCAGCTGATTACAGAGAGCAAACAGGGGCAATATGCTGAAATGGTACACATACTCTACATAGAAAACACAATAAATTACTTCATATAAGAATTTAGTAGAAGTTAATATTTACCACCTCAATACTTAAAAATAATTTCAAGCTACTGGACTTGTTTGGACAAACAAATGGCTCGTCACTCTTTCAATAGTTGCCTTTTGGTTTCATCCTCAGATGCATTGTCATACAGTACATTTCAGTAACTGCTATAATTTTGGGAACAAAGGATTTGGTAGTGAAGCAGGACAGAGCAAACAAATGAAACTGTTGTGATTTAGTCAATTAACGTGGCATCTGAATATACGTCAACCAGAGCAGATTACATGACTTAAGGTTCTGTTATGTTTTATATGTTTGATGACAAAAGTGCACAACTTAACTTGTCTCTGGGGGCTAAGCATCTGCTTGTCGGATGCACACACTCAGCCCAAAAGTGCATTGTAGCATGTCTCATTAAGTTTAGATACTTGACTTGAACTAAAATGGTAATCTGCAGGTACTGCTCTTTGTGTGGTCTCATTGTCTTCGTTCTTAGGCACAGAAAAATGAACAAGGCACCTCTGACATTTTGAAGCATGAGCACTGTTGAGAGCAGCAAGTTACACACAGTACCATCCGGGTCTCTTCTTTTTTCTGCACTCTCAAGCAAATGGTTCCCTTCTTGTCAGTGACAAACAGGTCTTGACACAGAAATACAACTCTCTCTTTTTAGACATTCATTATGTTATTATGAAAATGTGCTTTTCCCCATAAATTAACTCAATCTAACATTCTGACAAAGACCTCAGGGAAACCTCACAAATGAGTGTTTGTGAGATGTGAGTCAATTTGTCACTGTGGCAACAAAACAGCATAAGAAACATAAAAAATACCTCCTCATTTCAATAAATAATGAAAGCTTTGCGGAACACAAAGGCAATGTGATGTAAAACACAAATGAGTAAAAGAAAACAAACAGAGAACATTTAAAGCTACATCTTAATCACTTTATGTCACCACCTGAGTACATCTTTAGTTTCCTGGGCTGTGTCCTGCTTCTGATCTGTGCGCTAGGCAGTGGAATGTTGTTAAGGGTAAAGGTCAAGGGACAGTGAGCAGGGAAGTCAGCGCTAAGGAAGTGTACATAGGGCGGTGGTCGAGCTTGGGTTCAGGGAAAGTGAAAAGGAGTGAGGCATGGGAGTGAGTTTTCAACAGGAGTGTTGGGAAAGATGTTGCAGGAAGTGGTGGTGTGTTCCTCAGTCTGTCTGCCCTGAACTGTCTCACCACTGTCTCACCTGCTTCAGACATGAAGAGGGCATCAGCTAACACTTAGCTGTGCAAAGCCGATCAGCTTCACCTCGTCTGGTATCTCTGTGTTGTCACAGCCGGAGGGCTGCATTAGGAGGAAAACATGGAGACGGTCAACTTCGCATCCTGACACTCATCTCATCAACAAAACTAATCCTGCAAAATCTCTAGAACCGCTGTGGTCTAACAACCCAGAGTTATCAGGGGAATGGAACAACTGCAAGCTTATCGTTTTAAAAATAAAGGTTTTTCAACCTGCTCAGTGTTATTTATATAAAACTTTAATAACAATCTGGGTTTGTAATTTACCTGACTAAAAAAGACAGCAATGAATTGATTACACCATCTAGAAGTGTGTCTGTATCACCAAAGCCTGATAAAGCTTATTCCTCTAGGGTGTAGACACCTTCACTGCTGTAAAAAAACCAAATACAACGTCATGTTGTACATCAAATGTGTATTAATTCGCAGCTGAAAATGCCCAGCAAATGCACAATTTACTCCTGATAAAACAGGGCTAAAACAGTGGAGCACTGTGGTTTTCACCACATATTAGCTAAAAACCACAGCGCCAGGCATTCTATAACAATGTAGAATATTGCCGGCCTTATTTTTAAAGTGGAGACATTTACATCAACATTATTTTTTTAGTTTGTGTAAATGTTTAATTATATTGTTATAAGAGTTTTTTTTTAATTGCACTCTACAATTTTATGACGGTGAGAAAAAAACAGTATTTTATTGTGGATGAGTCACATTGGGCCAATACCCATTCTGTTAAATAAGGTCAACATTGGCCATGCAAGCTGCAGTATATACAGTCAGAGACACAGAGTCTTATTATGCAATTGGATTAAATGTGAAAATAAAAAAATTTAAAGTCTAAGTGCATTAATCTCTTCATATCTGTATGTCATATTTAAACTGCATGTATCATATAAACAATATGTGTACTTTTAGTCAGGGGCTGCTTGTCGTAGTTTGGGCACCTTAGTTCTAATGAGAGGAAATCTTAACGTGAGAGAATACAATTATATTTTAAAGAGTGTTTTTGTGGCAACAGTTTGAAGAAGGCTGTTTACTGTTTTAACATGACAATGCTATTGTGCACAAACTGAAGTTCATAAAGAAATTGTTTTTCCTGGTTTGGTGTGGAAGAACCTGACTGGCCTGCACAACGCTCTGACCTCAATAACATCCACCACCTTGGGGATGAACTGAAATGCAGACTGCAAGCCAGGCCTTATCACCCAACATCTGTACACATCCTCTGTACTCCTGTGGCTGGATGTGAAAAACCCAGGAGTGGGGGCTATTATAGCAGCATATTATTACCTACACTAGGGAGGTAATGTTTTCAGTTTGGTTTGTCTGTTTGTTGCGAAATGTATGGCATGGGCTTGGAGGAGGTTTGTGCTCTCCGAGTGCCCTTGTAGATGATTTTGGAATGATATTGACAACAATCACTCATAGGTGTAGTGTTCAGGAACTATGTTTAGGTGTCCACATACTTATGACCATATCATGCCCCATCCCTAAACTTAACAGCTTCCAGTGAAAAAGCACATTGTTTTATTTAATGACAATGTTCAGTCTTCTAGCACCTGCATCTCACTCCAATTTTAGGCTGATCGGATGCTATTCACACGGAAGAAATATTTAAGGTATGGTGCATTTAAATCTGCCTGAGGGAGTTTCTTTTTTTATTCAGTTCTCCTCCTGTGAAAGCCACTGTGAATGGGTGGCCTAACACTTGCCGGCCTCTTGCAATTCCCACCTGACTGGGGAGAGACGCTCCATCTCTCTGGGGGTCTGAGAGCTCTGTAGTTGTCTGATCAATATGGTGGGACAATTATAAAAAGGTCACTCTTTGTAAGGCCACATAGTCTATAGTGACCTCTTGTTAAGTTATTAAGTTGTTTTAGTGTTACCCACATCACACATTGCCTGCATAAGGTGTTATGAACTGTTCCTCTAGCAAGTGCAATTACTCACACTCCCTGGGTTTTGTGACACTTCACTCAAGTTAAGCCACAGTGAGAATTTTGCAATGTCTGCAACGGAACAGTTAACATATGGAAATTGAAGCATGCCCATATATCTAAGTGGCAGTACTGTCCTCACTCTGACTCCCCAGAGATTGGTCCACCTGTGACCCTCACTAGCTGCTGATAAGGCAAACATGGCAGAAAGGTCACTTTGTCAAGCACTGTGGCCAGAAGCACAGATGTTGTTTACCCACAATTGCAGAAAGGTCAATAAAACAGAATTTACATATGATTGTTATATCCAAAAGGATTGACATTATTGATTTTTGTCACAAATGTCACTGTTTCTCTGATAGTCACACAAAGGCGACTTCTTAAAATGGCACATACGCAACATTTAAGTCTTCGTCCAGTAGTAGAGAACAGCATTTCTGCTGAAACATTAGTACCAGGTAAAGCCATTGTTATCCAAAACGCTGTACAGGCGCAGGTCTTCTTAAAATGAAATGGACTGTCGATTCAGTTTTATTATTTATATTATTATTTACACGATTAAAGATGGTTGGGAGTTTTCCCGCAAAATACAGTACTTACATTTCTTCATGCAAAGCCAATTATTAAGTTATTAACCTAAAATGCAACACTTGTTTACAGTACATCATATGGTTGCTATAATGTGCTTAGTTGAGTTCTGATTTTTTCGTTCCACCAATGTAACTTAATCATCATCATACAAAAACTGGCTTGTGAATCGATTCAGAATTATTAAGAATAAGTTAAGGTAATAAGGTAAGAATAGCAGTTCTTATGTGAATTGGTTGCCCCCACCCCACCCCTGTCAAGTACTACCTCCAATCTCCTTCACAACAAAACATCCTTGTGTCGTCAACTGAAAAACATTCAGCGACAGATGTTGGTTCATGCTGAAGCTATTTGTTGTTTGTGGCCTTTCTAATAACTCTAGCTCTCACATTCCTCACTAGATCTATCATCAACAAGCTGTTTACGGCTCAACATTGTCAACCAGGACAAACCCAGGAGTGTGTCATCAGCCATCAATCATCTGGAAACTTACCAGCTTAAAGGTCAATACTTTGTAAGTAGTTGGGTCATCTACAATCTTCTGAAGGTTAGAAGCAACTGTAATGTAGAGGGCATTCAACAACATAATGTTCAAATAAAATCAAAGCAGTTTTGCAATATGCAGAGTGTATTTCAGTATGTTTTACAAAAGTAAAACAAAAAATGTGTCAATATAAACACAATAAATAAAAAGATATTTTATGTATTTACCGCTTCCCATACTATATTTTAGATGCAATGTTTATGAAAAAAACAAGTAATTGCTATTAGTTTTAGTTATGTCAGGTTCTGTGGACTTGCCAAATTAAATGCCCATCTCATTTCTAGGAAAATGCTGATACTCTCTAAATGTTTTACAGTAAATGGGCTTACATAGGCCAAGTGTGTATTCAGACACATTCGCAACACAATTTACTAATATAAAGAGGTGTAACATTACCAATAACAACATCATGCCCGTTGACCAAGCCGGCTGAGAACAGTTCCTGGGAAACGCCATCAGCGGTGTCTGGTGAGGGAATAACATGACAAATATTGGGCCTGCAGCATTCCACTTAACATGTAATTGTATTATAAATCAATTTAGATACTGTTATGAGAACAGGTACTGCCCATAGACCGTTCAATATATATACAGTCTATGGTACTGCCATTACCTATTACACACAACATAAACAGTGCCTGAAGATGTAATCACAGGGGGTATAACACATTCAAATCCACACAGGCAGAGCTCTTACCTCGCCCAGGAGTGAATTCAAACCGGATGTCATTCAGCTCCTTTCTAGAGTTCCTGAAAGAAGAGACAAGAGGGTGTGATTGCACAAGTGATATCTGAATCTGAGAGACAAGGGCTGTATGTCAACATGAAAGTTACTTTTGTGAACTAGCACAACCTGCATCAATTATGTTATTTTTTGAGCATTTGGGGGCAGTGGAAACAAGCTGTAAACACAACACTGACATACTATCACCAACTGATAATGGCAAACATGCTAACAAGCAGCAACAATCGAGTTGTGTTTGTGGTAATGGTTGTCCAATGTTCACTCTCCATAAAACTCTCGAAAATCTCTTGATGAAAATATTAGCTACAAAATGCTCCACTATGTTCATCAGCTAGCTAACTGTGTAGCTAACTTTGTCTGTGTGTCGAACAGTTGATTTCATTGTAGCTTTTTTGCTGAAAAAAAAGTCTCTGATAGGAGCGGTGAGAATGTTTAGTTAAGTCACAGCCACACCTTTCAGATAACTAATTTTGATCAATTTTGTTTTAGTAAATCACCTTTTCCTACTATGATTAGGAAAATGTACTGCCACAAAAAAGTAATGGTCATTAAACTGAATTTAGATTTTCCCCCACTGTAAGACGATTTGATCTACCATAAAAGCAGAGAGCCTGTGGGAGAAGTGTGCTGTACTGTAGCACTGGATGAACGAACTTTCAGAGGACATTTCTCAGTGGTTTTACACATAGTGAGCAGCAGTATGAAGGAACAACTGCCTAACTGCTTTTCCTGCATACGTCACACCTGCTGTGTCCACTGATTTTATTATTGTTTGATATCAAAAATGCTAATTTTCTCTAAACAACTACAAATGTGTGACTGCAAATTAATTGTCTGGGTGCTGTGTGACCTGAGTGTGTTTACCATGAGCCATCCAAAAGTGACGGAGCCTTCGTTACAATGAAGATCTGTAGAAAATGTTGGCATCTGCTTATCTGTGTACATTTACCTGTTTAGATTATGTGTTCTGTGATTCTGTAAAGATTAGATGTGACTAAAGGCGATTTCAGTGTTTAAATAATGCTATAATGTAGCTACAACTTTGAGGTGGTACATATCCTCAACCCTAGACTGCAGTAAAATGAAAAAAAGAAAAGAGGCATGTATCAATCCAGCTTGTTTGATTGCGTTAATGAAATGTGCCCTCCAGCCTCGTTGCAGCTTCAACTTGCATCCATTTGCATTAAAAATCAGACTTTTAAATTAGTGTGTGACAGCAGCCCACAACACTCATTTCAATTAAGATTAGAGCCATAATTCAACACATGCAGAAGCAAAGACATATCTGCAATGAGTTTCTTAGTAGTAAGTCTAAACAATATACAGGGAGTGAGAATTTACTATCAGCTTATCTGTGAGTCAGCTTGACTTTAATTTGAGAGTGGCATTTGAAAAAGAAAAAGCAGGGTTAAAAACTATGGTGGACCAGATGGACGTAAATAACATCCTTATTGCCATCAAAGGAAGCAGAGGAAACACATTGCCAAGGCAACATGTATGCAAAGAGGATCATAATCCCGCCAAAATAAATCATGCCTAAAATATGCATCCTTTTTAAATACCACTGTGAAAAGTCAATGTTTCCACAGTAAAATTAGCATTTCACCCACCAGTCACCCTTTTTATTTTTTAACACTGTAAACTAACTTGCATATGTAAGACAACTGTATAATCCCACTGGACAATGACAGGTTTATGACAAATTGTTCTGAAAAAAAATAAATAAAAGGTACAGCATAATCATACTGTTTTTTAAGAGCTAAAGACAGGTCTGTGATATTATGTAGTAAATGACACACCTGCATTGTTGCAATGGTGAAAGTGTGTAAAATAAATGTACACATAAAAGCAAACAGTCGATTGACTGTTATGTTTAAAAGAAGTTTATAAAAAAAAAAAAAAAAGAGGTAATATGAAATTTTCTTTGTGTCTTCTGCTTTTATTTTCTCTTGTGCTTCATGAGGCAAGGGTTTCCCTTCTTTAGTTGCCCCCAGGCCCTGGGCGGGAAGCTAGCTGTCAGAGGTTGCATCCAATTAATTCATTATAACTAATTGCGCATTCCCTCGGAGGCGATAACCCAAGAGGAAGCATGGGCCTGTTATTGTACTAGCAATCACCTAGTGAGATGCCAGAGGTGAAAAGGATGTGTTTGACTGAAGATGGCAGCAAGCTATCAACCCAACTTCAGGTTTAGGGATGACATTGCAGGCACTACTGTTTCTCTAAGATTTATTAAGAAGATATTTCAGAAGCTACCTTGACATTAGTCAACTTCTACATACCCTTTATATAGAAGAACCTTTAGAAACTGAACTGACTAAACTGCTCAGTGAAATCAATTTGCATCTGTGCTATTTAAGGTCCAATGACATTGCAACAACAGCAAGCATATTATGCAAGTCTGAACTTTCCGCTCAAACTGCTGACAATACTGTTCTCAAGAGACCTCTGTGCCTTTGTAAAAAATAAAAAAATAGATTGAATAAGTGCCAAGCAAAATGATGACACAAATCCAATCATGCTGTTGCTGTTCCCCCGTCTCCGCTGTACAGAGGGGATCATCATCATTACCATAACCTCATGCTAATCAGCTGAACAGTAGAGAGAGAATACAACTTAGCTGTTTACTTTGCTCTCTCAAATGCAATTACTTTCATGTATTCACTTTTAACTTTAAATTTTCAATTAGGGTTTAATTTTGTGTTTTTGCCAAAATACTGATATGTAATATAACATTTTTATATCATAAATAATATAAAATCTCACCTGAAAACAGACGAGTTAAAGGTTTAAAAAAAAAAAAAAAATGGCTTTGCTTTGAATTTACATTAAAGCCAAGCAGCATTGAAAGTCCAAATACATCCTTCATATAATCACCCAACTTAAAGGAATACGCCAACTTATTGGAACTTTAGCTTATTCACCGTATCCCCCAGAGTTAGACAAGTCGATACATACCCTTCTCATCTCCATGTGTGCTGTAACTCTGACGGCCCCACTGGTATCTTAGTCTAGCAAAGATCCTAGAGGTAACTGATTTCAACTAGCCTACTGCTCCCAATAAGTGACAAAATATGTTCCTATTTACATGTTGTGATTTGTAAAGTCACATGAGACACAGCCATCTTCTAACCGTATATAAACTGGGAACTATATTCTCAGAAAGGTGAAGCACTGTTACTCTCTGCTCAGGGCTTCTCAGGTGCTGCAAGCATGTCACTCCACCCAACTAGCAGAAGTACTAATGCTTTTTCTGAGAATGGTTCACAGTTAGTATGCGGTTAGAATGTGGCTATGTCTCATGTGACCTTGTTATTTGTACACCCTGTGACGATACAAATCACAGCATGTAAATAGGAACATGTCGTTATTTTGTCTCTTATTGGAAGCAGTAGGCCAGTTGGAACCAATTACCTGCAGGATCTGTGCTAGCCTAAGCTACCGGTGGGGCGTCAGACAGAGCTACAACACGCATGGTAATGAGAATGGTATGTATTGACTTGTCTAACTCTGGGGGTAATGGTGAATAAGCTTAAGTCCCAATAAGTCTGTTTCATGCAGCCTAGCACTAAATGACCAAAAATACAGTGGGGGAAATAAGTATTTGACCCCTTGCTGATTTTGCAGGTTTGCCCACTTACAAAGAATGCAACGATCTATAATTTTAATCATATCTACATTCTAACAGTGAAAGACAGAATCCCAAAGAAAATTCCAGAAAATCACATCATATGAATTTATAAAAATTGATAACCATCTGATGAGGAAAAACAAGTATATGACCCCCTACCAAACAGCAAGTATTCTGGCTCCTACAAGCCAGTTAGTCTTTCTTTAAGACACAGCCCCAATCCCAACCAATTATCTACAGTGGTGTGAAAAAGTGTTTGCCCCCTTCCTCATTTCCTGTTCCTTTGCATGTTTGTCACACTTAAGTGTTTCGGAACATCAAACCAATTTAAACAATAGTCAAGGACAACACAAGTAAACACAAAATGCAATTTGTAAATGAAGGTGTTTATTATTAAAGGTGAAAAAAAATCCAAACCATCATGGCCCTGTGTGAAAAAGTGATTGCCCCCCTTGTTAAAACATACTATAACTGTGGTTGTCCACACCTGAGTTCAATTTCTCTAGCCACACCCAGGCCTGATTATTGCCACACCTGTTCACAATCAAGGCATCACTTAAATAGGAGCTGCTTGACACAGTAAGGTCCACCAGAAGATCCTTAAAAGCTACACATCATGCCGAGACCCAAAGAAATTCAGGAACAATTGAGAAAGAAAGTAATTGAGATCTATCAGTCTGGAAAGGGTTATAAAGCCATTTCCAAAGCTTTGGGAATCCAGCGAACCACAGTGAGAGCCATTATCCACAAATGGCGAAGACATGGAACAGTGGTGAACCTTCCCAGGAGTGGCCGGCCGCCCAAAATTACCCCAAGAGCGCAGCGACGACTCATCCAAGAGGTCACAAAAGACCCCACGACAACGTCCAAAGAACTGCAGGCCTCACTTGCCTCAGTTAAGGTCAGCGTTCATGCCTCCACCATCAGGAAAAGACTGGGCAAAAATGGCCTGCATGGCAGAGTTCCAAGGAGAAAACCACTGCTGAGCAAAAAGAACATCAAAGCTCGTCTCAATTTCTCTGGTGGTAGTGTGATGGTCTGGGGCTGTTTTGCTGCTTCAGGACCTGGAAGACTTGCCGTGATAAAAGGAACTATGAATTCTGCTGTCTACCAAGAGATCCCGAAGAAGAATGTCCGACCATCTGTTCGTGTACTCAAGCTGAAACGAACTTGGGTTCTGCAGCAGGACAATGATCCTAAACACACCAGCAAGTCCACCACCGAATGGCTGAAGAAAAACAAAATGAAGACTTTGGAGTGGCCTAGCCAAAGTCCTGACCTGAATCCTATTTAGATGTTGTGGTATGACCTTAAAAAGGCCGTTCATGCTCGAAAACCCTCTAATGTAACTTAATTAGGACAATTCTGCAAAGATGAGTGGGCCAAAATTCCTCCAGGACGCTGTAAAAGCCTCATTGCACATTATCGCAAACGCTTGGTTGCAGTTGTTGCTGCTAAGGGTGGCCCAACCAGTTATTAGGTTTAGGGGGCAATCACTTTTTCACACAGGGCCATGATGGTTTGGATTTTTTTTCACCTTTAATAATAAACACCTTCATTTACAAATTACATTTTGTGTTTACTTGTGTTGTCCTTGACTATTGTTTAAATTGGTTTGATGTTCCGAAACACTTAAGTGTGACAAACATGCAAAGGAACCGGAAATGAGGAAGGGGGCAAACACTTTTTCACACCACTGTACATCAAATACACCTGCCTCACCTCGTTACCTGTATAAAAGACACCTGTCAACACCCAAACAACCAGCATCCAACATCACCACCATGGGCAAGACCAAAGAGCTTTCTACGGACATCAGGGACAAGATTGTAGATCTGCACAAGGCTGGGATGGGCTACAAGAGAATCGGAAAGCAACTTGGAGAGAAAAGATCAACTGTCGGTGCAGTTATCAGGAAATGGAAGAAGCACCACACCACCGCCAACCTCCCTCGGTCTGGGCCTCCACACACGATCTCGCCTCGTGGGGTGTCCCTGATCATGCGAACGGTGAGGAATCATCCCAAAACCACAAGGGGGGAACTGATGAATCAACTGAAGGCAGCTGGGACCACAGTTACAAAAGAAACGGTTGGTAACACACTACGCCGTCATGGATTGAAATCCTGCAGCGCACGCAAGGTCCCCCTGCTCAAGATGAAACATGTACAGGCCCGCATGAAGTTCGCCATTCACCACCTGGACGACTCAGAAGAGGCCTGGAAGAAGGTGATGTGGTCAGATGAGACCAAAATAGAACTTTTTGGCCTCAACTCAACTCGTCGTGTTTGGAGGGCAAAGAACACCGAATACAACCCAAAGAACACCATCCCCACTGTCAAGCATGGTGGTGGCAACATCATGCTTTGGGGGTGCTTGTCAGCCAAGGGGACGGGACAACTCCATCGTATTGAGGGGAGGATGGACGGGGCCATGTATCGTGGAATTCTGGACCAACATCTCCTTCCCTCAGTGAGAGAGCTGAAGATGGGTCGAGGATGGGTGTTTCAGCACGACAACGACCCTAAGCACACCGCCAAAGCAACAAAAGAGTGGCTGAAGAAGAAGCACATCAAGGTTCTGGAGTGGCCTAGCCAGTCTCCAGACCTGAATCCAATTGAAAATCTTTGGAGGGAGCTTAGAATTTGAGTTGCCAGGCGACAACCTCGGAACCTGAATGATTTGGAGGCTGTCTGCAGGGAGGAGTGGGCCAACATCCCTGCCGAAATGTGCACAAACCTTGTCGCCAACTATAAAAACCGTTTGACATCTGTGCTGGCCAATAATGGCTTTTCTACAAAATATTAACATGCTGTTTGTCCAGGGGGTCAAATACTTGTTTTTCCTCATCAGATGGTTATCAATTTTAATAAATTCATATGTGATTTTCTGGAATTTTCTTTGGGATTCTGTCTTTCACTGTTAGAATGTACATATGATTAAAATTATAGATCGTTGCATTTTTTGTAAGTGGGCAAACCTGCAAAATCAGCAAGGGGTCAAATACTTATTTCCCCCACTGTAGAACAAAATTTATTGGATATTTCAAACTTTAACAAATAAAAACTGAAAAATTGGGCGTGCAAAATTATTCAGCCCCCTTAAGTTAATACTTTGTAGCGCTACCTTTTGCTGGGATTACAGCTGCAAGTTGCTTGGGGTGCGTCTATCAGTTTTGCACATCGAGAGACTGAAATTTTTGCCCATTCCTCCTTGCACAACAGCTCAAGCTCAGTGAGGTTGGATGGAGAGAGTTTGTGAACAGCAGTTTTCAATCCTTTCCACAGATTCAATTGGATTCAGGTCTGGACTTTGACTTGGCCATTCTAACACCTAGATATGTTTGTGAACCATTCCATTGTAGATTTTGCTTTATGTTTTGGATCATTGTCTTGTTTAAGACAAATCTCCGTCCAGGTCTTTTGCAGACTCCATCAGGTTTTCTTCCAGAATGGTCCTGTATTTGGCTCCATCCATCTTCCCATAAACTTTAACCATCTTCCCTGTCCCTGCTGAAGAAGAGCAGGCCCAAACCATGATGCTGCCACCACCATGTTTGACAGTGTGGATGGTGTGTTCAGGGTGATGAGCTGTGTTGCTTTTACGCCAAACATAACGTTTTGCATTGTTGCCAAAAAGTTCGTTTTTGGTTTCATCTGACCAGAGCACCTTCTTCCACGTTTGGTGTGTCTCCCAGGTGGCTTGTAGCAAACTTTATACAAGACTTTTTTTGGATAGCTTTAAGGAATGTCTTTCTTCTTGCCACTCTTCCATAAAGGCCAGATTTGTGCAGTATACGACTGATTGTTGTCCTATGGACAGAGTCTCCCACCTCAGCTGTAGATCTCTGCAGTTCATCCAGAGTGATCATGGGCCTCTTGGCTGCATCTCTGATCAGTCTTCTCCTTGTATGAGCTGAAAGTTTAGAGGGACAGCCGGGACTTTGTAGATTTGCAATGGTCTGTATTTCGGACCTGCCTGGTGTGTTCCTTGGTCTTCATGATGCTCTCTGTGCTTTAAACGGACCTCTGAGACTATCACAGAGCAGGTGCTTTTATACGGAGCCTTGATTACACACAGGTGGATTCTATTTATCATCATTAGTCATTTAGGTCAACATTGGATCATTCAGAGACCCTCACTGAACTTCTGGAGAGAGTTTGCTGCACTGAAAGTAAATAATTTTGCACGCCCAATTTTTCAGTTTTTTATTTGTTAAAAGTTTGAAATATCCAATAAATTTCATTCCACTTCATTATTGTGTCCCACTTGTTTTTGATTCTTCACAAAAAATTACAGTTTTGTATCTTTATGTTTGAAGCCTGAAATGTGGCAAAAGGTCGAAAAGTTCAAGGGGGCTGAATAATTTTGCAAGGCACTGTATATAATGCTTTTTCACTTTAAAACATAACAGTCAAATCCTTATCAACAATAAAAAATGTAAAGCTCCTCTTATTAAATGAAGATAAATGCTCCTAAAATGACTGAATCTAAGTCAGCATAACATCTGCTGTTCAGATGGAGATAACTTTGTTGATCAGCATTTTACAATAAGATGTTATTTACCCTTTCAAAAGTTTTTTTTTTAATCTTGCTGCTACATGAAATATAATGTTATTTTCTGTCAAGTGTGTCTTTCTAGTCAAGAGGAATATAAAGCATAATACAAAAATCCCATTGTTAACACATCCCCTATGTCAGACTTGAGAGCATGTCAAAGACGAGCGTATAGTGAAAGACCTTGGTAATCCACCAGGGCATATTTAGCATTAGAAAAGCTCATATTTCTAAGAAAAAAATGTCATAAAGCTTCTTGGATTTACATCTAAGAAGGCATCCATCACATGTCTGTATCTCTAATACTGAATATTCCAGCTGACAAACCAGTGAGATGACCTGACAGCCTAACAGCTGGGAACGTATTAGACACAGTGAATGATCCGTAGAAATTCTCTGCAGAAATTCATTCATTCTGTCATTCACACGACTCTGCTTTGACAAATTTTTACAAGATCATTCTGAAGTTACCAGAAGAACAGTACTTTTAGTTTTATTAAGAGCTGCAATGCAAGTTTATGTTGTAAATGTACCAATTGATAACCACATCTAATTTGCTCCTTGTATTGGAGCCACAAACTTCACAGATCAAACAACAATAAATTGTGAAACTGAGAAACCGAAAAAGCCCAACCATCAAAACTAGCAATTCATTTTAATCACCAGTTTAGAATAATGGCTCTTCGCCTGCCACCAAAGAGTAAGCCGTCCCCTGTTACATCCACACCATTGTTTTGTTACTAAGTACAGAATAAAATGGCTTTCTGTGCAATGCTGGACGCCTGCGGACGGTCCTTCAGATGTCTGTTCAACCAAGAGTGTGCACCAGCTCATCAGGGAGCTACAGGCAAAGCTACTGTCTAACAATACATCCCTTAAATATAATGTCCCGTCTCTTTCTCTATTGGTTTGTTTGTACACTCAGTAAGACGGAGAAGGAAGATATAATGTATATGATAAACAGATAATGTATTTGTGATGTGTACACCTGCCTTGCTTTGCTTTATTCCATATGTTAAAGTGAAAGGGCAGGAAATGTAGATGCTTTCTAACAGGAAGTATCTACATCACAAACATGCACTTTGCCATTAAAATATGTTCATGAAGAGCAATGTCTGGAATAGTACAGCAGGAAGCAAAATGTGCAATGAAAGGAGGAAAGCAGATTGTGGAGTACAGCCAGAGAACCAATGGAGTGTAACCCTCTCCTCCCTACAACACGACCGGTGAGACAAAGGGAGATGACGGGGGAAAGATCATTACGTCTATTAATGGCCTGCATGTTTAGGACAAAGTGAAGTGATGATTCATATATATATATATATATATATATATATATATATATATATATATATATATATATATATATATATATATATATATATTGTAATTTCCCCACTGGGGATCAAAAATAAAAATATACAGAAACATAATTAGACATTTTTAAATCCAGTGGGCATTTCTGCTTTTACTCCACATAAACAGACAGTTGCCATAACGAGTAAACCATATATAAAACCACATATTTTCTTAAGATGGCCGAATGTATCAGCCGATGATTGAGAAAATGTTCTGTAAAGAAGTATGTCTCACCTTAGCCGTAGCACCATGTTCACAGCACCTTGAATGTAGGGTGTATTCCCAAATGGTTCAACCTGCGTGAGAAAACCTCAGATGAAGAGGCAGTTAACCTTGTAAACTTTACAAGGTAAACTTTACAGATTAGACAAACAAAAATATTTCCTGTCAAAAAGAGGAAGAAGATTTGAACATAGCTTGTACTGCAAAGCAAGAGGTTCTAGTAACTAAGATAAACATATAGTCAGAAAAAATCAAGTGGATGCACACTCAGCCCATGTGCTTTATTTTTTTTCTGAAAAAATGTTTACCATTTATTGCAGTTGCAGGGAAAGTTGTATGGGAAAAGAAAAGGAACGAAACATAAAGGTGTGTAAGGATATATTACCATTATCAGAACCATATTACAAATGGGCTGTTTTTATGGCAAAGAAAAAACATTAGGGGACAGAAATGACTGCTGAGTAGCTGTTAGATTTAATTTGTGACTAGAGCACAAGACTACACCTCAAACTGCTTTGGCTCATTTTCAAAATGACAATAGCCTTAGAAAATGGGTTGCAATGGCAGTGAGTCTTTAGTTGAGATACACCAAGGCACTGAGCTGGCACCATCAGACAACCATTTACTCTGAGTTATTACTGCTGAGAGCATCCCTCCAGGAGACCAACATTCACACATGTACACGGGTACACACACACACACACGTATTCGCCTACCTACACACGTGCACAGACAAACACACACACACACACACACACACACACACACACACACACGTGCAGTATCCACATGCATGGATGCACACGAACACACACAGACAATCACTGAGGCAGCAAGGTCACCGAATCATGAAAAATTAGTGCTGTGGTTGAATCCCTCACCTGGGGATGCTGAATAGACAACCCTTCAATAGGGACATTGTTGGCATTCTCCTCATTCTAGGAGGAACAAAATAAGAGGCATAATTGTGCAAAATGCTATTACATCCTTGGTAAATATCAAATCAGAGCTCATCTTATAAAGATAACAAGAGAAAGTCAATTTAAAACAACGAATGAGGAGCAATTTGTCAGACACTCTAAAACAGGTGCTTGGCTGTTTTGATTAACTGCATAAAAAGTTGGAATAAAAATTCATAATGGAGTTCATTACTCTCAAGCTTCAGCCCAAGTAGTCAAGTTAATTGCATTTCCAAAAATGCCCCTCTGCCAGTGCCAGGTTCTACAGCAGTTTTTCCTCTTAACCAAAATACAAAAAATGTGTTTATAATTTTAAGTGTGTTTTAAAACTGGTGTATGAGAAGAAGAGCTAACTTACATCTTTGGCCTCATCTTTGACCCTTCGTGACTAGAAGGAAAAAACCAAACATACATTTACATTTGTATTTATGGTACACAGCAATAATAATGATTGATTTCCTTTTTTGTTTCTCAATGAGCAAAACACTATTATTGTACACCCTTAATGTTTTTTTATACTGTTTATATATATATACTATATGTCTGTTTCTGCATCTGTCCATCCGTCTTTCGGTCCAAACTTATTTTTTTGCTAAAAAACTTTTAAAAACTTTTCTTCAAAACTTCTGGTAACGTTTTATTTGTTGCATCATACAGAAGCTGGGTATCTTTATCAAAGGGCTCTTTCATCATAGCTGCATACTTCCTCCTGCCTCAATTCCTTGCAGCTATCTTCCAGCTCATTACAACGACCTTATGACAGGCTCTCTCAAAGATAAGCCATCTGCTATTCAAAAAACACTGGCTGATCAGGAAAGAAAGGGATGTACAAGGTCAAAGACAAAGCGGAAGGGTTACATAACAGTTAGATCTACAGGTTAGACATGGGATGCAACAATAATGACCAACACCTTAATAACCCAAATTCTGAATTTCCATGCGCATGTTGTAGTTTTGTTACAATGACAAATACAGCTGAAACTAAACAATAATTATGATAATGAATAATGTGTGATGAAACTTGATTACACCCATGTATTTGAAGATGACTATAAAGAATCATGAGTAAATGTGAAATAATACACACTGCTGAGGCCGGGCCTTTGTAGAGTCCCACCTACCCTGCCCTGGTTCACCGCTGCTTTGCCCTCCTCACTGCTCTCGTCCAGTTCGTCGTCGCTCCACTCCCAGTCTCCATCCTCTGTCTTGTGCAGGTGGCCACTGGAGCCCGGGACTCTTCTCACCTGGACCATGACAACACACAGCCAGCACACTTATTGTTAAGAATGTCACTGATCCTTTATTATTTTTTATTTTTTTAATGAACACCTATGTACATTGTGGTTTACATTACCATGTGTTCATCCAGTACTCCAATAGAAACCATTGAGTTGCTTATGGTAATTGTATCAGTTTAGTAGGCACAGTCTGGGTACAGCACAATGAGTACAGCACAGTACAGAGGAAAACTCTATAAATCATATAAAAAGGCAACTTATAAGAGATACCCAATGGTTAAACAGTACTAGCATAACTGCAAATGTAACCAGCACGATAAAGCAACTAAGTATGGCAGTATCATCCCTAAAGCCTGTTACTTGTTGCAGCTCTACAGTCTGGAGGAGTGTGTAAAGCAAGCAACACATGACTAGTCTAGCAGTGTGAGGTAAGATATGAAAGCACCACACTATTACAGAAAAGACAGCACATGTAAGCTACTAGCACCAGGGTCATATAAATGCCCCAGGGTTAAACAAGGGCAAAGTTAAAGAAGCACTACCGCTCTGGTGGTGTCAGGTTTTTTTTCCAAACCTGACATAGAACCAAGGCTCCCCCAGTTCTGCTCAGGGTCCTTGAGCAAAACAGACACAGATCAATGCACCCTGCAGCCATACATGATCACCCGACCGACATTCAAGATTCAAGATTCCTTTAATTGTCATTCAGCAAAACACAGAAATGTAACACATAAACTAAATTACGAGCATGGCTCCTTTAAAAACACATCCAAAAAAGCTAACTAACACACATGCAGCTAACAAAATCATCCCACTGTAAATGTATGACAATTTATTTAAATAAATACTATAACTATAAATAAATAGTAAATATAGAAACATTGCTCAGAATGTAAAACTATCATCAAATAAAACAGATCTCAGGGTTTGCAGGGGATAAAACTGATGCAGGTAAAATGCCCCGTATTTTCAGGCTTCAGAAAGACTCCATGCAGAACTAAATCAGTATTCCATCATGCTTTTTGCAAAGGTCCATACATTTTAACTAAATATGAATCACTTTCTTTGTTACAACTTTTAACAAATCAAATTCAGTCCCACATTGGTTGTAAACTACTAATCTCTAATCTTTACAATAAAGACTATTTCTTTTCATTTGGAAGCTCTATTATGGATGTCAGGGTGCCCTCTGCTGGTTACTAAACTCACATACATCTAGAGTTCATCCTATATGATTCTGAACATGATCTTTTTGTTTTACATTCATATTTTAAATATGATGCAATTAGAGAAGATTTCCTCTATTCCTGATTTACTTTTTTTAGGAAATCATTCTTGAGTTTCTCCCTCCTTTTATCAGATTAAGGATAAATTAAATATGACTTTGTTGATGACAGCTGACTGGAGGATCTGCCATCTCCTTTTCATTTACTGGAGTATGTTCAAGGAGAAGTTAGGTCCCATGGTTTTAGCTGACTGGCTTTTAGTCTTGTATCTTAAAACCACGTAGCACTTGTTTCCTGGGAGTAGAGTTGCATGAGTTTACCACACAGTAAAGAAACTACAAGAACAGAACAAGAACACCAAGGAACAGAGGTGCAAAAGGGCAGAGGGACAATATTGCAGTTTAAAGAGGTCAAAGAGGTTTGGGAGTAACTGGAAACTATCTTAAGAGAGCAAGGCCACGGTAGTCTTGATATAAAGAGGTCATGGCGTCCTTAGACCACAATGTTTCGGCAGTATTGCTTGTCTCTGCAAGTTTTGGGTAATGTTTGCTCAATTTATATTAGAGATGATTCTGCAGGCCAAATCAGCACAAAATAAAAAGGACACGGGCTCTGTGGCTTATACATTTCATCCACCGACGCAATCAGGTGAATCAGACATTACCTGGTTGCATTTATTGTGCATGGTGTCTATTTTACACTTTTAACAGGACTCCACACATAAAAATATGTAATATTAATTACAGTAAGCATTATGTGACTGTGTATTTCCATTTTGGGATAAATGGCTCCACAGCATATAGGTTGTAGTCTGCGAAAGTACATTCATTATATCAAATCTCAATTTATTTGCTTCAGAGATGTGAACACAGTCTAAATTGGGAAAAAAGGCTGCTGTATTAAACTGTATTGACAAATCTTAATATATAAATCATCACACCAGTTGAGCAATAAGTGCCATTACATTCATTGTTGTGACTGCTTAAGATGCCTGTAGTTATCAACAAACCTCAACAACATGATGCCACTCACACAACAGTTGCCTCCCTCTTTATTGACACATTGTCCCACAGTAACAGCCCTGCTATCCACTATGCCCTCCATTTACTCCCTAGGAGTCAGTGAATTTCCACCCGTCCACTTGGCCACTCTGCCTTTTGGCAATGGTCCTCTGTTCCCATTTCTGTCCTGGCCATCCAGGCAGAGTGTTATGTGAAACCAATATCAGTTGTGCCTGAAAACTGCACTTCCTCCCAGTAAACAGTGACCAGCGGGCAACTGAGCAAGAATACTGAACAATAAAGTGCTCATTTCCAATGGTAACAATTCATTTAATCCTGGTGGGTGGCCCCATACAGAGAGAGGTGCACTAGGAGCCACCGATGCAAGCTCTCAGGACATCTTCTGCTGCAGTGGCCGATATTTTTTTTTACATAATCTACAGTTGAGGCATTACATGTTTGAGGTGCTTAAGAAAGTCAGAGTGAGAAGCTTGTGTTGACTGTACATACTGTACTGCCATACTTTGTTCATATTTAGTCACAAACTGAGTTATTGTTTAAACATACCTTCTTTGCTCTCTGGGAAATCTTTGGTGCGTGACACAAAAGCTTTTCAACCAGATATTCTTTGTTCTGCAAGAAAAAAAATCAAATTACGAATCAAAATATCATATAGTATTGTAAAGTTTTAAAGGTTTTTAAATGGTGGACCTCAGAAATCAACAAAGCTGGTTGAAGTACAAAAGATGTGTGAAGGTTTTTAAGGTTAAGTAATCTATTATTTTAAATGTTTAAAGTTGTACCAGTGACTAAACCAGTTTAAATGGAAACAATAGTAAGGTTTAAGAAGTTGGTGCTGCTAAATCCCCTTCATAAAATTAACATTATTCAAACTATGCTAACCGATTATACAAATAATTGCTCTATTTTGAGATGTCAGCTTTTCATTTCTCTGAACTAAAACTTAAGGGCACCCCTTATAAAAGATCATAATGTTCAATTATGTACAGGCATAAAATTAAAGGATATAGAATTTTATTAGGGAAAGATTTATACGTTTTCCTTTTTCCGTTGTCAATTTTTCTGCAATAGTATTTTGTGATAAATACATACAGTGTCCTTCTGAACCTTTTATACTGTATGTTGCTTGGTGTTTAAGGTATGTATAATCATCATAAACTACATACGTTACTTGAGTAAATGTACTAAGTTACGTTCCACCACCGCTGAAAGGGGCTTTGTGGTTTTCATTTCATGCAGCCTTAAAAACATTATTGGAGATGTGAATAAAAAACCTAAACATACAGGACTAAATCATTGTTGGAGTTGGCATGAGGCCAAAAGTATAACACTAATAACAAGTCAAACATTTGAGATGAAACAAATACCTTGGCCTTTTGGAAGAATTTACACTTCAAAAGCTCTGCAGCTGTAGGCCTAGAGATAAAGAAAAGTACAGGGTTGAAAATACATCACCACACAGCACTATCTGAATGTTAATCGGGTGCTTTTTATTGATCACAAATTGCGCTCTTCACTGACATATTCGGTTGATATGTGGGATGTGGGCCTAACCTTTTGGCAGGATCCTTCTGAAGGCACATAGTTATTAGCTTTCTAAACGATTTTCCGTATCTTTTTAGCACTTCCTTGTCTTCTACACCCGTTTCTAGAGTGGGTGGATCATTCTGTAGGGTAAGCATTAAAACCTAAAATGACAAGAAAAAAAATGCTCAGAACCACCCTCACATTTCAGCAGCAACACAAACATTGATGAGAGAAGAAACTCCAAGCAGGAAACGGTTTGTTGAAGAAATGTACTAGAAAAGTAAAATTAATGGGTTTCTTTAGATAAAAAAAAAGTATGCCTCTTGTTTAGTTTTTTGGTTTCCCTATTACAGCAAAAGCAGCAAGTCATAATGTGTTGTTTTGTTCTTGCTATTGAGGAAATTTCACAAAAACAAATTGGTTTAGAGGAAAGTTAAGTAAGAGTTCATGGGCACTGCTTTCTTCTTTTCTTTGACAGTGCTGGTAAAAGCCATAAAAATAGATGTGATAAGGACACCACACTGATTATTTTACACCCAATAACACCATCTAGAACACTCACCTTCATGGGAGGGTAGCGGTGATAGGGTGCAGAGCCTGTTGCTAACTCTATGGCTGTAATTCCAAAACTCCATATATCTGCTTTGAAATCATAGCCTCGAACCTGTGGGTATATAATTACAATAATCTGTAATATCAAATACACTTAAATCTCAGGGGCTCTGAGTTGTTGTTCTAATGTCGTGATTTTAGTGGTTAACATGTCAAAAATACTTCAGCTAATATCATATTACATCATGCAATGGATTAGCGCAGCAGAGGTAAACTCAGGCAAATACATGTTAAATGAGATATGATGAACTTTACACCAGCAGCTGCCTTTTGTATGGATAGAGATAGGCTCACCTGTTCCATCACCTCTGGCGCCATCCAGCATGGCGTGCCAACAAATGTCTTTCGTACTTTGTTTCTAGTCATATCCCCCCCTGTGGCTAGGAATGCGCTTACTCCAAAATCTGAAAATATAGATAAACAACATGGGGAACTATGTGTCGAAATGAACAGTCAAGGCTTTTTAGCAGAACTAAAAAAAAAAAAGACAATATACAGTACAGTATTTTGTTAATTAACAATCTGTGTTAAAACACCTTTGTGACAGACAGGTAAAGTAGTCGAAATATGCATTAAATTTTTCATGTATTCATACAATCTGTGAATTCAGTTCCACCATTTAGGCATTTATGGTTTTCCTTGTATTAAATTAAAGAAAAGCATGAGTGTAACAGAGTACAACAGTAGCATCATGTTGAACACACCTGCAATCTGAACGGATCCATCTTCTCCCAGTAGTATGTTCCCAGCTTTCACATCCCTGAGGTTAACAAAACGCAAACAAAGTCAAAAAACAAAGTCATGTGGAGCAGCATTGATTCTTCCGTTCGTGTAAACGAGTTCCACAGCCCACCACCATCTGGAACTCTGCCCAAGGGCCTGACAGAGGTTTAATCCTGCCTCTCAGTGACCTCAAAATGAATCCACAACAGTCAACAACTGCACTGCTTGCCAATAAATATGACTGGACCTGATTCATATCCAGAGTGACATTTTTCAATGTTTATACATGATGTATATGTACATATATACATACCGTATGTAAATTTTACAGAAAGAAAGAAGAGATACTTTTATTAATCCCCAGGGGGGGAAATTACATGTTTACACTCTGTTGATATATTACACATAGGCCCAAATTACACACAGATGCACAAGTAACTAATGGAGAGATGTCAGAGTGTGGCAGCTGCCCATTAAAGGCACACACGAGCAGTTGGGGGTTGTGTGCCTTGCACAAGGTGAACTGACTCTCCAGCTACTAGTCCACAGTCTGTACTTAGTCTATACGGGGACTTGAAACGGCGACCCTCTTGTTCCCAAGCCAAGTCCCTACGGATTGAGCTACTGTTGTGCCCACTAATATATCATGAACTTTATTATTCGTTAAACTTTATGATAAACTGATCAAAAACTAAAATCAAAACAGCAAACTTCGGAATGAAAAAATCAAGTTAAAATGATAAAAGTGTTACCGGTGAATCTGTCCATTTCTGTGCAGATAGTCCAGGCCCTCCAGGACTTCTTTTAATATAGTAGCAATAATAGGCTCATCTAGCGCTCGATTTCTGTCCTCTTCTTTGTTTGTGTGCTTAATTATATCCAGCATTGAGCCTAAAAAAAACACCACAAAAAAACAAAAACTCTAATTCTCACTCACTTATTTTTTACATATTAATGAAAAACACAATTCAGCTGCAGTGTTACTCTGAGTCATTATGAGATCAATATTCAGGCAGAAATTACTTCAGTGTCTGTTAATTGCTTGTTGTCCTTAACAGTTAAACATGATAGGCAGTACATTAGAGTGAGTAACATCAATGCTGTAATTCCTTCACAAGAGAGAGCTGTAAGCTGTTTACAATTGCATACAACCAAGGTTCAGCTACTGCTTCCTTATAACTGTAATAAAGCCAGCCTAGAATACTGTGCTAAAAGACAAATTATGTATGTATAAAATGTTGTTTTCAGCGCCACCAAGAAGGCAATGTTTTTGATCTTTCTGTCTGCTTGTTTGTTTGTTGGTTGGTTTGTTTGTCAGCAGAATTACAGAAAAACTACTGGCCCAATTTTCATGAAACTTGGTGGAAGGGTGTAGCATGGGCCAAGGAAGACCCAATTCGATTTTGGAGCGGATCCGAATCACAGGGCATACACACAAATTATTTTTCACAAGCATTAGCACCAAGGGGCAGGATGTAACTTTTCCACCAGGTGAAGCTACGGCTTTAAGATAGCTGTGTGCACGTTGGTCGTCTCTGTTATGTTTGCAGCTGTGACCCGTGATGCCACAAACAGACGGCGGTGGCTTTTAGATGGTGAGTTTCAGTTTGTGTGATTAATTGTCACATTATATTTATAGTATCAGAAATGGCCATTTTGAATGTTAAATGCTAGACTCACAAAGAAAAACAAAACTTTTTTTTGTCTTATTTTCTTGCTAGTTTTCTACATATAACTATATATGAATACAGAATATAGATATTAGGGCTGAACGATTTGGATGGAATATTTATTTGCAATTATTTTGACTGATCTTGCATTTGCAATATGATTAACAATATAGGAGTGAATGATCATTGTTGCATCATTATTCTCATTTTCATTGAAAAATATATTATATTGATCATGGTGTGATATCTACACTCACCTGTAGGATTAATAGGAACACCATATAAATACTGTGTTTGACCCCCTTTCACCTTCAGAACTGCCTTAATTCTACGTGGCATTGATTCAACAAGGTGTTGAAAGCATTCTTTAGAAATGTTAGCCCATATTGATAGGATAGCATCTTGCAGCTGATGGAGATTTGTGGGATGCACATCCAGGGCACGAAGCTCCCGTTCCACCACATCCCAAAGATGCTCTATTGGGTTGAGATCTGGTAACTGTGGGGGCCATTTTAGTACAGTGAACTAATTGTCATGTTCAAGAAACCAATTTCAAATGATTCGAGCTTTGTGACATGGTGCATTATCCTGCTGGAAGTAGCCATCAGAGGATGGGTACATGGTGGCCATAAAGGGATGGACATGGTCAGAAACAATGCTCAGGTAGGCCGTGGCATAAAGTCCCAATTGGCACTAAGGGGCCTAAAGTGTGCCAAGAAAACATCCCCCACACCATTACACCACCACCAGCCTGCACAGTGGTAACAAGGCATGATGGATCCATGTTCTCATTCTGTTTACGCCAAATTCTGACTCTACCATCTGAATGCCTCAACAGAATTAGAGACTCATCAGACCAGGCAACATTTTTCCAGTCTTCAACTGTCCAATTTTGGTGAGCTCTTGCAAATTGTAGCCTCTTTTTCCTATTTGTAGTGGAGATGAATGGTACCCAGTGGGGTCTTCTGCTGTTGCAGCCCATCCGCCTCAAGGTTGTGCGTGTTGTGGCTTCACAAATGCTTTGCTGCATACCTCGGTTGTAACGAGTGGGTATTTCAGTCAAAGTTGCTCTTCTATCAGCTTGAATCAGTTGGCTCATTCTCCTCTGACCTCTAGCATCAACAAGGCATTTTTGCCCACAGGACTGCCGCATACTGGATGTTTTTCCATTTTCACACCATTCTTTGTAAACCCTAGAAATGGTTGTGCGTGAAAATCCCAGTAACTGAGCAGATTGTGAAATACTCAGACCGGCCCGTCTGGCACCAACAATCATGCCACGCTCAAAATTGCTTAAATCACCTTTCTTTCCCATTCTGACATTTAGTTTGGAGTTCAGGAGATTGTCTTGACCAGGACCACACCCCTAAATGCATTGAAGCAATTGCCATGTGATTGGTTGATTAGATAATTGCATTAATAAGAAATTGAACAGGTGTTCCTAATAATCCTTTAGGTAAGTGTATACCAACAAAGATTTTTTTCTTAAGTCTGTAGGATACGATTTGTAGACTGGGACATCTCTGCAGCACCAGAATATTTAATTCAGAAATATATTTTCAATCAAATTCAGATTCATTGTTCAGCCCTAATAGATATGATTGTAATACACATAGTCAAAAGATAATTAGTATACTCCATATAATTGCACTATTTTTCATTTTAGACAACTACAGTATAAGTGAGTTATAACCCAGGCAGCTGTTACATAGTTGGCAGCAGATCAAAGCACAAACATATAGCATCTTCACATTCACTGAGCATGTATTATCAAGCCAGAGGTAGATTTGGTCCCAGGTAGCTTGGCAACCGAAGCTTACCTCCACTCAGAAGCTTCATGACTAACCAAAGTTCATCCTTCACAACAAAGGAGGTGTAGTAGGTGACAACATTGGGATGGTTGCACTGGCTCATTGCTTGTATTTCTTTCTATTGAGAAAGAAAAATGACAGGATATGACATGTCAAATTATGTTAAACTGAATATATTTTAGTGAACATTTTCTCTTAACCACAACTTGTAATTATAGTGAAAATGTAAGGACCACTTAGGTGCATTTATGAATATTGCTAGACAGACTTACACAGAACAATAATCATAGGAATCAGTAAAAAGTATTAGTACAGCATTAGATAGTAGAACAAAAAAACTCTGTGTACACTAACTTAGAAAATAAGCCCACATTTATTGTACTCACCAATAGCTCATCCATGCTGGTCTGGCATTTTTCCAGGTTTATTCTCTTTATGGCGACGCGATCCTGTCTGGGGGTACAGAGGGCTGCCTGCACCACAGCTGTGGCCCCGCTGCCTGGAGTCACAGACACAACAGAGCAATGACAAAGTGGAAAGGAGCAAAAAGGGGACACAGCACACACAGCTGGAAGACAACTCTTAAATTCAGCATCACTCTGTGCCCTTGCGGTATTTGTCTGGCCTTCTGTGCCTTAAGTTTTGTGTTGTGGTATTCATCTTTCATGTGTGCTAGCAGACAATGAAATAAACTGACTTTGATTACAGCACTGTTTTTTATGTAGGTCGTTTACTTGGTTCATTACAAATCAGGAGTATGCTGGAGTAGTGAAGTTGTTCATGCCAAGGAGCTGTGACACAGAGCATATTGCTTTCCAACTGTTAGTGGCAGATAAGGAGAAGGAGAGAACGCGTGAGATCTAACTGCTTACCAGTTGATTATGAGAACAGTGGAGGGGGGGGCTAACTAACTCATTATAGTCAGCAGCACACAGCCGTGGTGCTACTTCTTATCAGTATTGACATGACATTTTAGCTCATACACACAGTGTGCCAAAAATATTCAGGCAACTTCCTTTGCGTTTTGTCAGTACATTTGAGATTTTCATTGTTGTTATTCAGTAATATTTCTAAAACTAAATTATTCATGACAACACTGAACTTCTGTAACTCATTTTTACAACTTTTTCAACCTCTGAAATAAGTTGAATTACAGGAAGAAAATCCAACAGAAAATCCGTACATATAACAGTACATATAACTATTTCATAAATCTACAACAGGCATAGCCACAGTCTTCAAAGTCATAGTGTCAAAAAACACATAACCACAGAGTAAATCATGATAATAACTCCATATATATATATATATATATATATAAAATATACATACATATATTGTCCAATGTTTTTATTATAGGAAGTACATAAACAAGACACTTAACAATTGATTGAGCATGCTGTTCACTGCCTTTGACTTTGAATTGTGAGAGTAAGTGCTTAAACAATTAGTCAATTAATCAATTACAGAAAATAAATCACCACATATAATCGGTGGTAATCGGTTTAGTCATCAAGCAAAACGTGTAAAGATCTTTTAGTTCCAGCTTTATCTAATAAAAGGACTTGCTGCTTGTCTGTTGTATGATTGTGAATGAAATATCATTGGGCATTGTTCAGTCTTTTCTAACATGAAATGGCAACGAGTAATTAATAACAGGAATAAGTTAGTTACAGCCCTGCAAGGAGTTGAGTCTCTTACTTTTTATTTACGGAAACTCTGAGTTTTAGTCTAACTACTATTGTCAATTTATTTTGTAAGTTATCATTAGTATTAAGTACATTTAAAATCAAAACATTGCTCACTTGAGATGAAGTCCCATCACAGATAACGCAAGTGAAATAACACATTGCCAGATCATCTGTGATTTTAGTAATGCTAATAAACTGGACAAGTGCCATAAACCGGCATTATTGGAGTAGGTCTCTATCATTGGAGCGACTAACGTCAAGCTTAGGAAAAGTGACATTTCCATCCCATACAGTAACCTGCATTTCAACTGATTCGGCTGATGTAGACCGGTAGTCTCTAAACGTGCCTGTTCACATCCGCATTGCAAAGCATTGCAGGGACCTACTGCATATAAAAAAGCCGGTAGGCCCCTCATCGTCATCCACAGCTGATAACCCGCATGCCTTTCCATATTAATATAGCTATAGCGATCACATCTCCGGGTACTAACCTATGACTTCCTGCAGCTCGTACGACTCCCTGGTAATTGGCCAGCTGGTTGTCAGTGCTGGTTGCGGCTGGAGGATAGGATCCGGAGTTTCGTCTTGATCCGCCATGATGATGATGATTCTGCGCTAGTTAGCAGCCTATCTCACAGACAGACTGAGAGAGAGAGAGAGAGCGAGAGAGAGAGAGAGAGAGGGAGGGAGAGAGAAAAAGAGAGAGAGAGTGTCAAATTTGACCTCACCTCCTCAGTACAAATGTCAGCTGGCGGCTATCAGCAACAATCGCCAGCGATGAGAGACAACCCGGAAAATAACGGACTGCACACATGCGCGCGCACATACACACGCGCACACTATACAGTGACATGCCAGTTGACGACACAATGGTTCAATACACACAGGGAGGCATGCATTGATTAAAATAACTATTAATAGTCTTGGGAAACATTCATGCGGCTTCAAAGGCTGCAATCGAGACATTTAATTGAGTATAGATTTTTTAGTGAATTTTAAGAAACTAATATGTTAAAATACCTGGACGTTGATTTATTGTTATCAGGTAAACTGAGTTGGCAGCTGTGTGAGACCATGGATGTAGTATGAGACAGTAGCGCCGCGTTTGTGTGACGATTTCATGTCACATGTAGTCAAAACTGCAAGTGACATTATTAACACTGGCAAGTAGATGGCGCCATCACATCTTTCCAGTGTCCATCGTATGATCACTGAAGGACAAAGTAATCACCGTTGATCTATCCATAAATATAGAACATATGAATTTGCAAATAGAGCTGAAATAATCATTGGTCAATAGATTAATCAGCAACTATTTTGTTGAGCCATTAATCGATTGTTATTTAGTTGTTTTTGTGATAGTAAATTGAATAGCCTTGTGTTTAGGACAGTTGGTGGGACAAGAAAAGCAAGAGAATAATCGTCAGATTAATCTATAGCCTACTGAAAATAACCATTAGTTGCTGCCCTATTTGTTATATGTTATGTGTCTACAATTAAACTACGGAATCGTTAAATACCCTCTAGCAGAAAAAAATTGTATTCATTTAAAGAGTATGTTGTATTTCTCACACAGCATATATAAAACATGAAATTAAATCAAATTTTTATGTTTTGTACTATGCTCATGGATTATATATGATATGACTTGCCAGGTTACACTGATCTAAAACTAATGCAGTGTATAGAACCACCATGCAATAAATCCCTGAAGGTTATGATGCTCAGTGTTTGGAAAGATGTCTCAATTTGACTAGGTCATTAAAGGAGGCTATAGTTTGTTGTTCTTTTGCCTTAAAATGACAGATGTTTCAAAAATGTCAGTGATATTTAATGTTTGAACAAGATACCTCAACTAGCCTCCATCAAAACTGTCATTAGGTGGCGTGGTTTACCAACACGATGTCTGAAGCCCATTGTTCAAGTGTTGCCATTCTAATTGCGCTTAAATGTCACCGTTTTACTAACAACTGATCAATGATCAGTTTGAGTTTGGCTATAATAAAACATTAGAGGTGACACCGCAGGCAGGTTATTATGGGTTTCCAACTAATATAACAGCAATAAATGCGTAAAGCTAGCGGGAAAAAAACAAACAAAAAAAAACATTCAGTAGTCCGTTTGGAGAATACCTCCACTATTAGGTTGAGTGTTACAGCAGACTGTAACGTACACTGACTGTATTGCATGACATTTCAACGCACCAATCACTTGCTGAGGAGCTGATTGAGTCTACTTCCCTACACTGGGATAGCTGAGGGGAAGCGGACGGACGGCGATCTCGTACGGATATCTCATCATCAGCCGAGTCTGCACGGTCAGATCGCCTGTGAGGGAGCTCCGGGATACAGTGGGCCGTCGAATTCTCTTTCCACCCGGTCACGGTGTCTGCTGCAGGGAAATGGCCGGTATTTTGGCATGGTTTTGGAACGAGAGGTTCTGGCTCCCACATAATGTAACCTGGGCTGACTTAAAAAACACAGATGAAGCAACGTTCCCGCAAGCCGAGGATCTCTATCTGGCGTGTCCTTTAGCATTCTGCATCTTTATGATACGGCTGGTTTTCGAAAGGTGGGTCTAATGCACATGCGATAATCCAGGTGGCTGTGGTACAGTACGTTTTGTTGTGTCGATGAAATGCTCCAGTTAATGATGCCGCACACCCCGCTGTCCATGTTGTCAGTCTGTTATCTAAACAATTGCTTGTTATCTGGTTAGCCCACAAATCACCACGGTTGATCATCCTTCTTTCTGCAGGCCTGCAGCATTACGCGCTGTCTGCATTTGATGCATCTGTCAGAGAGCACACACACAGTGCAGCCAAGTTGCCATACTTGCCCAAATCCAGTTAAACCTAAATTTCAACAAAGCACCATGCTGAAGACAGGCTCCTTTGCTAATCCGGGTGGTTTGTTTTAACTCTACTGCTCCAGTTATGATATGGTATATGTTGCATCAGCTTATCTATGACTATTATAGAGCCATGATGGTCACAGCAATGCTTGTCATAAATATGTGGGTCAGAAATCTCTTCTGGGAGTAGTGAGCCCCACTTCACCCTTCACTCATGTTCAGTAATTATCCCTGAAAACACAGACAATTCCTAAAGTGACTATCATCTGAAACAGAGAAGGCTAACATATGACTCAAATGTGTTAAATACATGAGATAATGCATATAGCCTATTATGAATGTATTCATTGTGTATTTACATAGTTGACTTGTTAACTTGAGTAGCTACATGCCTATCCCTGCATCACTGCTTGCCAAAATAAAAATCAATTCAAGTGTTTTACTAAATGCAATCAGAAATGTGCGGACTGCACATGGTTTGTAAAGTAGTTTACAGTAAAATGCAAAATTCTTTGTGTCAAAAGTACAACAAACATGATTTTCTCACTACTGTGTTGTTACCAATTCTTCTTTTATTCTACATGTAAATGTCAACCTTTCAACCAAAAATGGTCTTCCTCAAGATGTCCCGTGGAAGACCACTTGTGGTCAAAACATTGTCATGTTTTGGTAGAGTAAAAGAAGAATTGGGAGGAAGCAGATGCACGTGTTCAGGTGCAGATAACTTACCCAGCGCCTGCAAAGAATTTATAGATATGCATGTGCTTCCTTATGATTGCATGCCTTGTGTCCCATCCTTAAATTGAAACAATTTGCATTTAATTCACCAAAAAGATATTGTCAATGTGTTGATCTAGAAGATGATATTTTAATTGCAGGTTTATTGGAAGACCATGTGCCATGGGTCTGAAGATCCAAGCCAATGGGCCCCAAAAAGCACAACCCAATGCTATCCTGGAGAAGGTTTTCACTGCTATAACCAAGGTGGTGCATGTGTTCACTTCATTATTGTTAATATTTTCTCCTGACATTTGTGCCACAATGAAAACTACATCTAAGATATGGAGTGTGTACTTTGTCTTACCAGCACCCAGATGAGAAGAGGTTGGAGGGCCTGTCCAAGCAGCTTGACTGGGATGTGCGGACCATCCAGCGCTGGTTCAGACAACGCCGAAACCAGGAGAAGCCCAGCACTCTTGCCCGATTCTGTGAAAGCATGTAAGGCAAAAATTCACTTTTAACACCAGACCTTAAACTTGCTTAAGTTAGTGAAGATTATATTTGTTTTATTGTTATTATGTGTATTATTACTTTATTGATGATTGTAAGTAAAGACTTATTCAAATAGGATGCACTGCTTTATCACTCACCAATAACACCTGTGACAGTAGTAAAAGCAGGCATGATAACTATTTCAGAGCAAGTTTCATGTTCCTGCAAGTTAATTTCCATATTGTATGGAAATGATGGGTAACTCTGCAGTTGCCTAATGTTGATTGTTTCCAAACAGTCCAAGACCAAGCCATCACATTTGAGAAACCATTATGACGATACTTCAGTTTTGGCGAACCGTTACTGTATCTTACATGGCTTATAAAGATTGCAACATGAATGCTGATGCTGCTATGGGATGATTGTCAACTGTGTCCCAGGCTGTAATGGAGAACTGGCTAATCTGCAGTAGAGAATTTGCCATCAGGGAGATTGTAGTTACTTTGCAGTGTGATGTTAAAGGCCAACAAGCCAGTGTGGCTGTCACAGTAGAGTCATGTCTGACACCAGTAGAGCCAATCTGGCAGTTTAAGACACAGGGAGCCTCACATCTTCTGCCTGAGGCTGCTGTTCACTCAGGAGAACAATGCTGGCTGATATAACCACTGGACTCCTGTTACAACAGAGGAATCTGTAAAAGCAAACCTGCTTTCTAATAAACCAGAAGAGACAGAGTTTACTCTCCTCTGTAAGGTTTGTGAGTTTATTGAACATACTTAGCTGACATTCAATCTGTCTAAGCAACTGTACCAAAGCTGTTATCTGCATGCAGATGACTACAGACAATATTGGGCTTTGCAATAGTTTGGCCAGGTTTTCAGTCTCAGTTGCTTATGGTGCAATTCTCCAAACAGTGCCGGCTTCATTCCGTCCAGCAGTTGATTGTGTTCTAATTAGGCCCTCATGCACAGCTGTTGCCGACTGATAGCATTCTTTGTCTTTTCATAATGCAAACAGAGAGTATGTAGCAGACACATCTGGTCTGGAAATAATGAAGACACTGCATAGATTTAGTTTACCAGCTATTGTTACTGCCTCTGTTTCCCCAGTAAATACAGAAAAAAACATCCCAACAAGTTCATGTATTGATTTTCTTTTCTTTTTTGCAAGAAACCTACAGTAGCCTCTTCTTTTACAACTTAAACTGATATTTCTCAGGTCCTTTGCACAAAAACAATGAAAAATCACTGGATACAAGTATTATTTCACTACAGTGCCAGAAGTTATTTTTGTCAAGAAAGATTAATTTAAAGCCTTAAAATGAGATTAAATGACAAATTAAGATGAGCCGTTTTTTCAGGATAGTTTTATCAGACAGTCCCTTCTCTTGTAAGTTCTCCTTGGTTAGGCCGGGCGGAGGAAGAAGCAGGCTTTGATGTCCTCAGTTGCCCCTCTTGTCTGATCTCATCTTCCTCCTTTCTCTTCTCTCTTTCACAGAGAAATCAACAGAAGCAAAAGATTTGAAAATATTTTAAAATATAGAGGCAATTTTTATGACAAGATTTTAAAACACTATATGTATTTACTATTATTATTTTGTAATAGGTATTGTTGGCTTCAGTTAATTGTTGATGTATAATCAAATGGAATGGTTTCACCTTTCATCTTTCTTATAAGTTGAATAATAATTTTAGATGTATTCCCTATTTTGCAAAGAGTTGGATAAGAAGATTGATAAGCATCTTTATATCTGCACATTATGCTAAGTATAAAGCCGCCATTAGCCAATTAGCTTAGATTAGCACAAAGACTGGGAACAGTGGGAACTAGCCTGGCTCTGCCCTAAGGTAATACAATACCAATAGCACCTCTAAAGCTAATCAACACAGTATATCTCAATATATCCTGGGCTGTTTCTTGGACAAGCGCAGTCACTTCCTGTGGTCTTGTCATCAATGTGAGGTTGCCATGCAACCAGCTGAGACTGCAGAAAGTCACTGTGCCCAGCAAATAAATAGTCTAGCACAAACCTCTCACAACCACAACTTTTAGTTTTTTGACTTAATTAAAACATTTTCATACAGTTTAAACAAGCAAGATATAACATGGGTGTATGTACATGTGTATCCATATGTATAAATGAGCTTGAGAGGTGCTGGTACATGGAGGGCTGCACAATTATGGCCAAAATGATAATCACGATTATTTTGATCAATATTGTAATCACGAATATTATCATGATTAATTGTTGATTTTAACCAAAACTAATTTTATAGTCACATAGGCTATTTATGACTGCTTTCACATCTATATTGTGCTCCATCCTTCTTATGTTGAAGTTGTATGTTGTACATACATACAGCTGCAACACATGTAAATGAAAATTACTTAACTCTTTAATTAGTTACAGTCTTCTAGCACCACAGTAAAATAACTGGCTATTAACAAGTTTCATTTGGCCAATTTAATATCAAGCAAAGATGGAATATATCAAGGCTCTAGCACAACTAAATTGTGATCAAAGCTTGATCTTCATGACTAATTGTCATGTTGAACCATCTGAATGTAAGCAGTTGCAGCCAGCTGGTGCTCACACTACCCACCTGGAGAAGTGACAAAGTGGAATTAAATGAGCCAGCATTGTCTGCTTTTTATTGTTTTATTCTAAAGCGAGGTCCCTCACTCATAATAAACCCAGCTTCATTACTGATTTTTTTAACAAATCAAAGTTGCATTCCAGTTACATTGTTACCTTTTTTCAGGCAATGATTTGTCCAAACAGGTACATTTGATTTAATAGCAATCCATGGATCTGTCCCAATTTAAAACCCATAGTCTCATCAGATATCATGAATGATTCATTAATGTATAATCAAGCTATTATACATATGTTATTACATACATAACATATGCCAAAAATAAACCTACTCTTATTTTGTTATATAAACTAGTTTGTAAGTTGTTCATCATAATATATTAACATAATTCTGTTCCACAGTTACTCCCAGCACTAATGAATATAAAATTGTAATTGGCTAGTTTCTGCTACATTATGTGCAGAAAATAAACAAAAGCTCTAGATAATTAAATTAATAACATTTTAGTTTTCCCACAACCAGTCTTTATCAACAATGTATCTGAAAAATAAACGTAACTCACAATTACTAAAAAAATATATGTGCCTGACTTCGTAAAAAACTACTAGAACTATTCACAGGAAGCAGATGGGAGTCATTGTGATTGTACCTATTTAGCAGTGATTTGGCACTTGAAAAAGACCCGCAGGCTTGATGAACTTTTTTTACTATGTGCCAGGTCTAGTTAATTTGGTTTTAAAATATACTAGCATTTATTAAAGAGATACAAATGCATATCCTGCATATCATAGAAACATTCACCAAAAAGAACTATGTTTGTTGGAGAAGCTCATTTATCCTGTTCTCTTTTTGAGTGTTGATGTCATGTTGTGTTTGGTGGCTCTGGATGTCAAAATGTGTTTGATTTGAGGTCAGCTGGAACCACACGGCACAACCTTAAAGTATGCAAAAACTCTCACATGACAGATCATACAGCTTCTGTCACAGCCTGTGTCTTCATCAGTCAATGTTTTCTTCAATGCCATAGAAATCAAGCTTTGTTTTCTGCCTGTTCTGTATGTTTTGCTTCATAAAACTATTGCACTGTATTAAAAAGTGAATGCATATATCCTAAAATATAGGCTTGACTGGGAAAAACATTTAATCATATTGGTTACAAATCTGTGAAATGTTCTGACAACTCAATAACACACAACAAGGGGGTCTCTCATGCAAGCCTATCAGACATAATTATCTTTTGTTCCCTGTAGAAACACATGTCTGATGCAATTTCCAGAGTCGTTTGGAAAGTTGTTTGCTAGTTGGCCAGTCTTAAATCTTTCCTTTCAGTTGCTGAATGTTATAAGTTGGGTATATATATGCACATCTACCTGCTGTGTCAGCTGAAGCAGTTTCTTCTCTGCTTGTAAGCTCAGACCTCATGATCACCTTTCCTACCATTGTTTTGTTGTTGTAGTTACTGTACATTATGTGCAGGGTTATATAAAGCAAGATGGGTTGGTACAGTGTCTTTGCCCCCGGATCTCACCAATGTGAAGTTACTGATGTCCAATTTTCTGTGACTCATCCCAGACTGTAGATGTGGGGAAGTAAGAGGACATCACACCACTTTGAATTTCTGATTACAGGCAGGACAGCCACATAGTGTGCCACAGTGTGCTACACCTAGGGACAGACCTACATAAGCAGTTTACAGAACCAGTTGTGTTCATGTACTTGTCCCCTGGTAATGTTTTTTTTTTGTATCAAAATTGTTTGCCTTCAGAATGTGATGTAGCTGCATTATTCTCTATAAATTGGTTTTAGCTTTTCCCTCTAATTTACTCATCCTTAACTTTAATCCAAAATTGTATTATAGACTAGACTTGATAAATCAAAGTGTAAAAGAGAAAGAAAAAAGCCTAAATTAAAAGAATTAAGAATTGCAACACACTGTACAGCTAAAGGCTACTTTATCAAGGCAAGGGACCTCCATTTTTAGCCTACAGCCTACTAAAAAACACTACTGTTATTCCAAAAAAAAACAAAAGGTAAAGATTGCAAAAGTAATGATAGGATTGTTGCCTAAATATATTGAAAAAAGTATTTATATTCATTATATTTTCTTCTCTGTTTCTTTCAGGTGGAGATTTACATTCTATCTGTACATATTTACCTATGGAGTGCGTTTCCTTAAAAAGGTAAGCTTTTCTTACAGACAAATGAGCCTCAGCCAGCTGGTATGACTGAAGTTAGTTAGTTTGAGTCACAGAGGTTCGACACCATTTTCTACAGCACATTTTGAAGTAAATGGCTGGCATGAAAATCTTGTGGTTTCTGGCGTGATTAGTGCCAAGTCATGAGATTGGCAAGTAAAATTGATGTTCTGGTCTAAGGGAACACATTGTATAAAGGCAATGTGTATGAAATCCTAGTGCACAAATTATTCATTAATAATGGATCTTAGGAAAGAGGGAGCAACTGACAAAAAAATTACCAATGCTAAACAATGCCATGCATTAAATATGGAAATCCATTTTTCACAAAGTATGTAGGACTCAATGATGATTTTTTTGAATATTTGCTGCTGGAAGTCATATCATATGTGCCATTGCTGGCTATTATTCCATTTAGGATGTGCACTTCCAACTTGAAACGCCTGCTTGCAAAATAATGCCATTTGAGATGACTATATAGTTAGGCTACCTAACTTTACTAAGAGTAAAGTACATTAAACCTAACGTTACTGCTTTAGAGTAAGGTAAGATGAGTGTTAACAGTAGAATATGGTTGTCGCTGTTGTTGTTGCTGTTGTTGTTTTAAATATATCTTTAATAATATTACGATTCGGCTGGTTCAAAGCTCTGATTGGGCTGTTGGTGTTAGTGAAATCTGGCAACATCACATGGTTAAATTAGCGTTTCAAAATAAAGTTAGCACGCTTTACTTTTTTACTTTACGTGCTTTCTATGTGCTGTATAACAATACACATAAAAACTACCAAGTCAAGGTACGATGACCGTACTGTACGTTTTCATAAAAGCGAACCAACTGCAATGCTGGCATTTAACGTTAACGCCCATCATTTCTGGAACTAGCTAACGTTAGCTTAACCGCCTTAACGTTATCCTCGGTGTGGGCTAGCAAGAACATTAGCTTAAGCGGCTAACGTTAGCTACATGCATGCCAACCTTTCTAACAAACATAATGCTAATATTTTTTTTATATTGAAGACTTTCTTGTCAACGCACTTTTTACCTGTCTATGACTTTTACCTACCTCTGTCAATGTTGTGAAAATCGATGATAATGTTACCATGCGTCGCTGTGCCACGCATAGTTCAGGGGATCTCCTTGTCTAGAAAGTTTAAGCTGCAATTGTGATAGTTTAGAACTTTTTAGTATTTTTGTCCAATGTGCCAGTTATAATGAAAATGCTATATTACATTTAAAAATATATATATTTAAATGCATAAATGTGTATAATCAACAGAGCAATAGTCAAATTTAACAAAGACACAAGTTGCATGATGAAGCACTTAAAAAAAATAGTTAATTCCCTGGCCTGGCAACCTCTGCTCCAGTCTCTGTGGGATTTCTTAATAGAGCAGGTCCGGAGAGGAGAACAGGAGATGTAAACTCAGTCACAGTGATGGGTCACTGTTTGCTTACACATTCTTATGTATTACAGTTACCATTTGTCTTGCCATATCCTTTTTCAGACTTTCCTTTGGTATGAACTGTAACAGCATCCTTTATAACAGCCATTCAGTATTTTAGAAACCACTTTGATCAAGGGAATTATTATTTTTTCAGTGTTCACATTAATATCGAAATGAAATGTTGAATTAAACTCCATTGTATGTGTGGGAACAGAATAACACTGCATTTATATGGAGCCTGGAGCCTGCTCTTTCTAGGTTTCATTAAAATACAACTTATTAGACTGCTCAGGGATTGAACAAGAAAGTATTTCCAGCGTTCCCTGGAGTTTAACAGTACACTGTATTACAGTGCTGTCTTAACCTAAGTTATTCAGCCACAGTTTTATGATATTTGACATTTAAAAAATATAGTCTAGTTTTATTAGTTTTCATATAGGTTAAAAAGTATTGCTTATTAAGTTACTCTTTTCATTTTATGCAGACTGCATGGCTTTGGAACACTAAAGAGTGCTGGTACAACTACCCTTACCAGGTAAAATTATTTTAATACACCCATCTTCAGTAATCATGATATATATCATATAAACATATATTTGTTCTAACCTTGTTGCTTTTTGTGTTTACGCAGCCACTGACTGTGGACATCCATTATTACTATATACTGGAGCTGTCTTTCTACCTTTCCTTACTCTTTTCCCAATTCACAGACATCAGGAGGAAGGTAAGAATGACTGCAAGTCACACCAAGATATGCATTACATGCATCTCCAATAACATGGATAATTGAATGTTTGTTAAAAGATCTACTGTAAGAAAAATGTGACACTTTTAGTCACATTTTTCCATGTCAAGGAATATCTGTTCTGTTTATGACATTGCACAGAAAAGAACTCTTTTCTTACTGCCTTGACTTTGTAATGTTTAGTCTGTTTGCTTTCTGCCTCAATTAATTCTCACTGATGTGAGAAATAACAAAATATTGCGAGGGCAAAAAGGATTAACACATTTTCAAACATTCAGAAATTGGATTCACTATCAAACTTCAAACATCTTTCTCAAGCTTTTCCCCAATATACAGTGGGGGAAATAAGAATTTGACCCCTTGCTGATTTTGCAGGTTTGCCCACTTACAAAGAATGCAACGATCTATAATTTTAATCATATGTACATTCTAACAGTGAAAGACAGAATCCCAAAGAAAATTCCAGAAAATCACATCATATGAATTTATTAAAATTGATAACCATCTGATGAGGAAAAACAAGTATTTGACCCCCTGGACAAACAGCATGTTAATATTTTGTAGAAAAGCCATTATTGGCCAGCACAGATGTCAAACGGTTTTTATAGTTGGTGACAAGGTTTGTGCACATTTCGGCAGGGATGTTGGCCCACTCCTCCCTGCAGACAGCCTCCAAATCATTCAGGTTCCGAGGTTGTCGCCTGGCAACTTGAATTTTAAGCTCCCTCCAAAGATTTTCAATTGGATTCCAGTCTGGAGACTGGCTAGGCCACTCCAGAACCTTGATGTGCTTCTTCTTCAGCCACTCTTTTGTTGCTTTGGCGGTGTGCTTAGGGTCGTTGTCGTGCTGAAACACCCATCCTCGACCCATCTTCAGCTCTCTCACTGAGGGAAGGAGATGTTGGTCCAGAATTCCATGATACATGGCCCCGTCCATCCTCCCCTCAATACGATGGAGTTGTCCCGTCCCCTTGGCTGAAAAGCACCCCCAAAGCATGATGTTGCCACCACCATGCTTGACGGTGGTGATGGTGTTCTTTGGGTTGTACTCGGTGTTCTTTGCCCTCCAAACACGACGAGTTGAGTTGAGGCCAAAAAGTTCTATTTTGGTCTCATCTGACCACATCACCTTCTTCCAGGCCTCTTCTGAGTCGTCCAGGTGGTGAATGGCGAACTTCATGCGGGCCTGTACATGTTTAATCTTGAGCAGGGGGACCTTGCGTGCGCTGCAGGATTTCAATCCATGACGGCGTAGTGTGTTACCAACCGTTTCTTTTGTAACTGTGGTCCCAGCTGCCTTCAGTTGATTCATCAGTTCCCCCCTTGTGGTTTTGGGATGATTCCTCACCGTTCGCATGATCAGGGACACCCCACGAGGCGACATCTTGTGTGGAGGCCCAGACCGAGGGAGGTTGGCGGTGGTGTGGTGCTTCTTCCATTTCCTGATAACTGCACCGACAGTTGATCTTTTCTCTCCAAGTTGCTTTCCGATTCTCTTGTAGCCCATCCCAGCCTTGTGCAGATCTACAATCTTGTCCCTGATGTCCGTAGAAAGCTCTTTGGTCTTGCCCATGGTGGTGATGTTGGATGCTGGTTGTTTGGGTGTTGACAGGTGTCTTTTATACAGGTAACGAGGTGAGGCAGGTGTATTTGATGTAGATAATTGGTTGGGATTGGGGCTGTGTCTTAAAGAAAGACTAACTGGCTTGTAGGAGCCAGAATACTTGCTGTTTGGTAGGGGGTCATATACTTGTTTTTCCTCATCAGATGGTTATCAATTTTTATAAATTCATATGATGTGATTTTCTGGAATTTTCTTTGGGATTCTGTCTTTCACTGTTAGAATGTACATATGATTAAAATTATAGATCGTTGCATTCTTTGTAAGTGGGCAAACCTGCAAAATCAGCAAGGGGTCAAATACTTATTTCCCCCACTGTATGTGCAGTCTGTTTTTGTTTGATATTGTGTAAGCTTTTGTGTAATACGATCAGCAAATTACTGTACTTTTATAATCAGTTACATGATGGTGTCAAACAATACTCAAATAGCATATAAAAGTTTGAAGAATAGATCAACTGAAATGTTTTCTCTTCCCATAATGACATATTTCAAGTTTAGTCCGTGATTTATATAAATATTTATATCAGACAATAATAATGACTCGTAGTAGAAAAGGGCATAGTTTTATCACCCATTCCTACTTAATCCTGAAAAAGAATTCACATACCATATCAAGTGTTAACATGTCGCTGATAGCACTGCCTTCTTTCATGTATATTAACCATTTAAATATACTTCCAGCAAACTGATGCAAGTGACATTAACTTTATATTCCAGATTATAGGTTTATACTGTATACACATTAAACACATTGTGCTCTGAATAAAGTTTTAAAAAGGTTCAACTTGGTCAGTCTTTGTAAGAACTGAGATTAGCTTGAACAAACATTCTTCAACCCACTTTCATCTTCATTTTTTGTCATGAAAATGGCTACACTTTTGGTTTATTAAGTATCAATTTGCATGCCTTCCAGCCATGATCTTACGCCTGTCTCCAATCCATCCTCAGCTCTGCCCTCTTCACAAAAACACTTCACTCACTGTACTCACAGCAGCCCTCATGATGCCATGCGGTGTATGCCGTCACTCTGTCATCTCTTTGTTGACTGTTGGCATGTTGTCTGTTTTTGTTTCTCCTTTCAGTTTTTTAATGCACAGTACTTCACTGAGGAGGTCCTCTGCATCCCCTGCCAATTCCAGTATGTTCTCCCCGCACACTCTTGCCTTGCTTTCATTCTATATCTTGCATCATTACTCTTCCTTCTCATCCTTCTCATTCTGTCTCCATTTGGGACTGGTTCTGGTTGCTTTGAGCTAAAACATTTCTTAATATGTGCTAGAGGAATGCTTTTCCATGCCAGCTGTCCGCATCATTAGTCCCCTGGGGCTTCATTTAATGCTATCCCACACCTTACGGCTCATACTGTACCAAGACAGGACCAAAGTTAAACTATCATTTATTTTCACAATTTTAATTGATTTACATTATGTTGAGCTTAGGTGAAATGCTTGATTCTGAGATTTTTCCTCATATTTAAACATTGGTGGAATGTAAACTAAATACATTTACTGCAAGTACTGTACTTTTCTCGAGTATTTTCATTTCATGCCACTTTATACTTATTTTACACTACAGTTCACTATTTACTCCACTACATTTATTTGACATATATAGTCACTAGTTACTTTAAAACATGAATATTTGACATACAAAATATTAGATTAAACTAATCAACAGTATAAAGAATCATTAAAAAGTAGCTCCACCTTGACCAACTACAACAGTAAAATATGCTTTCTAATTTATGCATTACTAATAATGACCTTCACAGTCACAGGGCAGTTTGTCTGCATTGAGAACTTCAACTTTTGATATTTAAAGCACACATTTTGTTAATGATATATATTTTTCGGGGCAGCAGTAGCTCAGTCCAAGTTTCGTACGGAGTGTGGAGTGGTAGCTCCAGAGGTGTCATTTCACGTCCTGGGCGGTGCAGCAATGCCTTCAAGCGAGGCACTAAACCCTTAACTGCTCGGGGGGGCCAAACTGCCATGTGTCTATGGAAACATGGCAGTTTTTCAAATAGGCACTCATCAGTAGGGGCCTTTTCATTTTTTAAAATAATTATTATTATATTATTACATAATGTTATGCGTTAGTGAAAACACACAAAGCTAATGTGTGTGTGATTTCATCACACGTCGGCACTGCACTAGATGCCCTGAGTAGGTGTCGCATACAGTGACTCAAACAGTCAGTTGTGTGACATGTCCTTGGCAACTATGTCTACAGGATTTCCTGATCATGTTCCTGCACCATGTGGCAACAATTTCCCTCATCACCTTTTCCTACGTGAACAATATGGCACGAGTTGGAACTCTGGTCATGTGTCTCCACGATGCAGCCGACGTGCTGATAGAGGTGAGGATGAGTGAGAGATGTAAATGCTGTGGATGGACAGCATTATGAACATTATGTCAGACTGTACAGTGCATGTTCAACATACTCTTTGTTGGAAACTAGAGCTTTTTAATTATAATGTCAGAGATGTTTCATGTCCAGATTAACGGTTGTTTCTTTTTTCTACCAAGGCTGCCAAAATGGCCAACTATGCCAAATGTCAGATACTGTGCAACCTCCTGTTTGCAATGTTTGCAATTCTTTTCATAAGTTCCAGGCTGGGAGTTTACCCTGTCTGGTGAGTGTAATTCTCTTTCTTGTGTACAATAGTTAGCATAATTCTTAAGGCTGACTTCACTGAAGTAATGTTAGCCTTTCATTTTAATACAGTACAGTCCATATAGGCAGTAATAGACTTCAAAAGCTGTAATGCATGTAATGTTCTGCACATTTTGGCAGACTAGCTCTGAAAATGCATGTCAGTATCACAAAGATCTCCGTGCTTTTTAACTTCTTTCTCCACAACGGTTAGTAGTTCAGATACATCTCTGTGAATGTTGTTGCTAGGTAATAGTTACTATGGATACAGTAGCTTTAACGTCTCAAATAAAGCCAAACAAATCAACAAATGAATTGCAGCACATTATGGTCATTGCTTTGTCATTGAAAAGTGTCTGGAGTTAAATGTTTTTGTCAAAACATTTTTTACTAATAAGGATCTTGTATCGTTTTGTGTTGTTGCTTTACATTGCATGTATTTAGCATTTAAAATTGTAGTCAATTATAACATTATTACATTAACATCATATTTGCCAGATTTACCACAAAACAATGTTAGTCCTTGAAAGTGTGTACATTAGTTATCAAGCAAAGGGAGACATGATTTTTCTCAGTAAGGCATCTGCTTTTCTATAAAATAACATCCATTTTTGATCCACACAGAAAATCTATTTCAGGCATCTAGATTTAAGCTTGTCTTTAATAAATAAATAAAAAATAATGTGCAATATTGTAAGACAGCTTGTTAAACAGTTTTAGCCAACACCCCACAGCTCTCTGCCTTTGTTTCACTGTAAAATGATGATACACTACATTTCAGCCTCCACAACACCAGTAGTAAAGTTGTCATTACTGTAAAGCTGTTGCCATGGCTTCAGTATCTGGAGGATGATTCAGACAGCCATTTGCAGGAATTGTCTCAAGGATATATTTAACACAAATCCTTGAAGTTTTGATCGCATGTCATGTGAAGCCACACTTGTTTTTCTCCATTAGCAATTTTAAATACATATATCTTGTATGTATATTGGACTAGGAACAAAATTATTTTTCAAAGACACATGTCTGTTTGTGCTACAAACACGTCGTTAAAGGGCAGGTGTTGCATGAAAGACAGAGAGCTGGAGCAGAGCTCACCTTGTTTTTTTTCACTGGCTTCTGCCACTAAGAGAGAGAGCTTTTACTCTTTGTGTTTTTCTAATAAAACATGTCAAGTTAATTATCTCCCTCCCCCTCTGTTGCTATGGAAGGATTTTAAATACCACCTTGTTCGAGAGTTGGGAGATTGTAGGGCCCTATCCGTCCTGGTGGGTCTTCAACCTGCTTCTAATCCTGCTGCAGCTACTTCACTCCTTCTGGTCCTACCTCATAGTGAAGACAGCGTGCCAAACCATCTCCAAAGGAAAGGTGAGTCACTACACTCAGCTCTTCTTTGAAGTCCCTCTGCATAATTCTTCCATTTATACCTGTTCTTGCATAATAAGGTGTTTTTCTGCTAGTATATAAATACTGTGTAGTGATGTCAAAAGCCACTTTTGATTTTCCCTTTCTATTCTTTATGCTAACTTGCATCCTTCAAGGTGGGAAAATGGAATCCGTTGCATGTAAGTAGCCTTAAAGGGAAACATCTCAATCATAATGGTGTACTGTGTGCTTTGTGTTTAATTTCATGTCTCCAGCATCCATGTAATCATTTGCATTCGATCCCATGTTCCATTTTTTTTCTGACATTTTACAGACTAAATAATAAAGCACTTAGTGCTGTCAGTTAAACACGTTATTAAAGGCGTTAACGCAAACCCGTTTTAACGACGTAAATGTTTTTATCGCCAGATTAATGTTCTTTTTGGCCTAGCAACCTTTTTAGTTTTTTTACATGCTGTTGCAATAACAATTTACGTTAGAAAAACTACAACACCACACCAGATCTAGCTAGACCGGAAACAAAAAGCCAGGCACACCGCATACACTTGTTTGGGCTTGCGAGCCAGCCAAAGTGTAGTAAAGTTACGTTTTGAGTGGATGGCGAGCGCGAAACGCCGAAATGGATGCCAATAAAATTCAGAATGGAAAGTTTACTTTTTAAAAGTTGACCAAAGTGATCTGTGTGTTTTGTCGTTGAACTGAGCTATCATCGCAGCACGTCCAGTCTGAAATACCACTTGATGGCCAAGCACACAGCTGATGCAAATTCTCCGACCCCTCATCAGAGTATTTTTTTCACCCTTTTATTGATGGACAGTGTTACATTGTGTGAGAGATCATTTGCTCCAAGTGAGAATGTTACGTGTGAAATTGAACACTACAGTAGGCCATTTGCCAATGTTGTTTTTAACTAAAAAAACACTTGCACAAAGCAAGCCGATCCAGAGCATTACTATGAGAATAAATAATGAGACAAAAAGAAATTCAGGGACATTTAGAATAGATAAAAATGTGCGATTAATTGCGAGTTAACTATGACATTAATGCGATTAATTGCAATATTTAAATTCTATATAATATTTTAAGCACTAAAAGCAATCAATCGAAAAACAATAGTGAGATTATAAAGATTCTAAAAAATCATTAGGTATAGCCAAAATAATGTCATGTTTAGAGGTCTCTTGAAAATAGTTTGTATGGCTTTTGCAGCCTGTTGCTTGATACTGATTGGCAGAACGCCTCCTGCTTTGACCCACAAAAGACCATTTGTATGGCAGCCATGCTATCTGTGGCACGGCACAGATGAGAATTTTATTAAGAAAAAATTTTAACTCCAACCATCCCTCTTATTTCTGCAGGTCTCTAAAGACGACCGCAGCGACATCGAGTCCAGCTCTGATGAGGATGACAGCCCCCCACCGAATCACAAGCTCCACAGCAGCAGCGCCACTAATGGGACCAACAAAAATCACGGGACCAATGGCTACCTGACAGGGCCCCCGTACGCCGATGAACACTGACTAACACAACCCTGGAGCCATGCTAAAGACACCATCCATCCATCAATCTCTGTGTGTGTGTGTGTGTGTGTGTGTGTGTGTGTGTGTGTGTGTGTGTGTGTGTGTGTGTGTGTGTGTGCGCAGTTTTCCCTTATCAGTTTGATTCTTTACTAATTTCCTTGTGCAATTTATTCTCTTCATCTATATATTTGTATCAAAAGCACTCAGTGAAATATGAAAGCACTCCTATTGGTACAACCCACTCTCTGTTTAGCCAATTAATGAAAGCATTCCAATTCATGATGTAAGCATGCTACTTTAACAAACAGTAGTCTGGCATACTGGGGGTGTGTTTTTCTTATGTTTGTGTTTTTCTATGTTATTTATTTTTTTTATAAATATGTTGGCAGATGGTGCGACAACTAATTCACTTTGATGTCAGTGTTAAAGATAAAGAACTAATCTTAAACACAGATGTATTTTTCACACAAAACATCATGACAAGTATTAGCAAAATGCTAAAGACACTAGGTTTACTTTCGACGCTACACCCCCAAATATATGCCAAAAATGTGTGACATTTTCTTACATTTTAAAACACATTCTCCACTCAAACTGTATAAGAGATGTCAATAACAGTATTATGTGTGTCTAATATGGCTAGATGCTGTATTCCCTATTAAAGCATTTGGTTAGGTATTCTGATACGTTTCTGGTAAGCATTTCATGAAATGCCATTTGTCCTCTAAGGAGACAGACATGAGTTGTTTGAGTTATTCAATAAATAAAAAAACAAAAGTGTGTGGGTTTGTTCAATAAGTGTAATTAGCAAAGAAAACCTTTATCGAACCCTGGTGATGAATTTTATAAAGAAATTACTTTGCCAAAAATAATGACTTGAGATTTATATTTTCATGAATAAACATTAAGATATGACTATTCACATAAGGATAGCCATAGGCCTTTTACTGACATTTTGATGTGTCACAGTAGAAAAAGCATGTAGATGATAAAACGACGGCTGGATTCTATTTAGCTGCTTCAGTTTCAAGGTACAGGGTCAATTTCAGGGTCCTGGTCCAGAGCCATCGTTGTTGCTATCAACATTTTTATATTAACAACGGTTAATATAACTGCTTTTATGCAAAAGGGGTCGCTCATACCCACAGAGAATTATCCTCGACTGCAGGTCCCCTCAGTTAGCTACTAGTTGGTGAACAAAGTGAAGCTTAGCAGCTAAAGAGAGTTGGTCTAGATAAAAACTGGTGTGTTTTTACACCTTCTTTTTGCTGCTCCAAAGTTGCCAAAAATGTTTTCTTACTGCTGATTTAACAATTAGCTACCAGGACGCCTCATATTAGCAACATTTATAGTTGCATGGTACATAGTTACTTCTTTCTAACATTAAATAATAAAGCAACTTATTTTTTTGGGTCATCACTTGATGGCTGAGTGACAGATAAGAGCATTTGTTTGATGTTTTCTTTATTTATATCTGCAGCTGAATGACTTGCCATCCTGCTTGAGTTTAGATTTGTAGCCTTCCCCCACTGGAATTTTCCTTTGTATTGGCCCCTGACAAAAGCTCAGGTGATTTCCGCATGAGTGACTTTGGGAGGAGGGTGGTCAAAGTTCCAAGGTCCAAAGTCAACAAACAGCCACAGTCTTAAGATGAAGGACCCTATCAGCACCTGCTCTGTGAGTATATCTACGACAAGTCCAGTTCAGTGTACTTCCAAAATACACTGGAGTAAAAAATAAGATTTTAATGTGTATTTTATTCACACCTGACTTTGTATGGGTTTAACTCAGTTCATTCAGGCTGTGATTGCTTCATGGCAAACATGTTGTGGAGCCTTATTCTCTGTCTTTCAGTATAACCAAGTCTATCAAAATGTGAAACAATTTTCCAAAACTGGAGAGTACTTTTGCAAAGAACTCATGGCAATTTTTCAGCAAAGGTAGGTTCAGTACAGTTACAGCCTTCCGACTAACTTTTAATGACGACAGAGTTACTGTTTGACTCAAGTTATTGTCTCTTGCTGCAATCTTTTCTTGTTTTAGGGCTGAGGTGGAACTAACTTATTCCAAAGGACTACAAAAACTTGCTGGCAAACTCATCAGGGCCTCAAAGGGAATGTCAAACAAGTAAGAGACAGATCAGAATTGGCTTTTTGTGACCTTTCCCTGCCAAGTGCTGTAATGTAATAATGACATCATGGGAAATAGTATGAGCCTAGCAAGTTAGGCCACAGCGCTAACCTTTTCACGCGTGCTCCCCACTCAGTTCCACCTACAGTGCTTGGTGTCATGTGTCAGATGAGATGTACTCGAGAGCAGATGCCCACAGGTAGTTTATTAACTCAAGTTCACTTTATAACTGTCTGTCCACACAATTTGGAGTTAAATATGGTGTTGTTCTCGTTTCAGATCATTAGGAAATGCATTTCAGCAAGAAGCAATTCTGGAAATACGACAAGTTTTAGACGAGCATACTAAGAGGAAGAGGCCTGTATGGGATTGATTCTTTATCTTTGTATCAGTATATCTGTCTGTTCAAGCTTCCGTTCATTATGTGTCTCTGACCTTTTCTGTGCTTTAATAGCTTGACAGTGCCATCGAAAGAACTGGGAAACTTGTTACTGCTAATTGGAGTGAGCAACTCAAGGTAAAGAAAAAAATGGTTTTAAATATAGCAGCGATATGCATCAGCTATGATAGAGTCTCAGTATGTATAGATATCTGCATAATGCATTTCTGAGTTGATATAAGCTTAAATAGTGCATTATAATGTGTTTAAAAAGTGACTGTTGGTAGTGAAAATAGACCGACCATAACCACACTCTTTGCTCACCTTACAGAACAGGACCATAACGTTTAAAGGACGTTACAACCTGGCATGCAAAATTGATCATGAGTGACTGTAATGTTTGAATTAATGAGTGGCTGTTGCTATAAAACACAATATATCATATGGTGTATAGCCAACTTTACACCATAGCATGAATGTGTTGTAATGTATTATGCAACTGTTAAATATGTTAAATATGAGGGATGAGGGAACACTGCACTGTTTCTTTCTGCAAAACACATATTTTACTTTTGTTGTCCTTTGAATTTACATGAATTATCTTAAATATGCAATAACTGAATTAATTTAAATAAGACTTTTTAAATTTAATGTACATCAAAAATAAATATTCTTCCTATAACTAATTTAGCAGGCAGTTGTAATTAAGTAGCCAACTCAAATTTAAATTTATTTAAAGTTGCTTTAAAGAGACTCCCCCTTTTTAACATGTAAAATGTAATCCTTTTCAGAGTTTACCCATTTGCTTTTGTCATATCAGTGATATTTTAATGTGGATTCTTGTGTGTCCTCACCTAAAACAGATGAAGAAAAAATTGCATGGACTAACAAGAGAGCATGAAGCTTTGTTCAACTTTGTTGAAAACAACAGACAGATTTGCACAGAAAAAGAAAAACAAAAGGTACAGCATATGACTACCAAACCAATGTTTCATACATTTTCATCATCTGGGGGTGAATCCTTGCTGGTAAAGATGCCAACAAGCTCACTAAAAGATTTGTGTTTTCTCCTGTTCTTAACTACAGATGCTAACCAGGCTGACAAAGTCAGCAGAGATACAGGCGCGAGTGGATGAGGAGTACTTTAATGTCAACATGGAGGGTCATCAGATGAGACTCAAGTGGGAAAATACACTGAAAAACTGCTACCAGGTGCATAAAAATACTCTCCTACTTCACATACTGTAAGCATTTATCTGTTACTCCTTAACCAGAGTGGCTTTTTTGTGAGTGAACAGGTTGATTCAGTGCCTTGTTTAAGGACACCTCATGTATGACAAGAGTTAAACCAGTGAGCTTTTTGTTGCAGAACATGCTTTATAAGCACTAGCTCAGTCTATCACCCAAGGACACTAATTGGAGCAGCATATTACCACAGTCCACCCAGTGCATTCTGTGACTTATTTCATGCTGTTTTTCTCACAAATTTTCCAGCGTGCAGCCAAGAATGGCAGCTTTTGGTTACTGGTCAATCTTTTCCGTCACTATGAACTTGTTTTCCTCAGTGCTTTTATTCAAATTTTATCTGTAGGTGTAGACGGTAATCATCCAACAGGAGGTGATATGATATGCTGAGTAAATGACAAGGACTCTGGACAAGGATTGAATGTGCTGCACACAAAGCATCACAGCGCTACTTTCTGCTTTTTCAGATCATACAGGAGCTAGAGAAACAGCGAATTGAAGTTCTGTGCAACATTTTGAGTAGATACAACCTTCACATGTCCAGCTTTGGGCAGACCCTCAAACATGTAAGACACCCTGACATCCATCCTGCTCATAAGTATGCACTTAATTTTTTTGGGATATTATAACTTATATCTGCCACTTCTAGGGCCAAAGCCAGATAGAACAGACAGTCCAAAGGGTGGACATGGATAAAGACATACAAACCCTGGTGGAGGAAAACAGCATCACAGCTGTAGATCACAAAGCAGAGTTTTTGATGGCTGATTATTTTGTAAGTCTGCAATTTCTTACTCTGAGAGAGCTTGTGTGCAGGCCACAGACGCAGTGACTCACCTATTCAAAGACAGCCAATCAGCTCTGCAGGGAGTCTTCTGATGCAAGCCATAGAAATAAAGATGTATTTATCATTTTGTGACAGAGCCAGGCACATGAAGGTTGTCTTTTTCAGTGTGCTCTAATGTACCTGTATATTTACTGTTTGTTTTTATTTTTTTGTTTATGTAGAAGTAGTGCACTCTGGTCTCCCTTGAAAATATTATAGTCATCCCAATGGGATTTACCCAATTTAATAAAAGGTTATATAGTGCTATATGAATGTGCAAAGTGCAGTGCTTTAGTGACAATAGCATGTTTGTAAAATGTGCAGGAAATACTTACAGCACAAAAGACCTTGTAGCCTTGGCAAATACTGAATCCATTTTTTTATTATTTAAGATTCATTTTTTGGGCATTTTCAGCCTTTCATTTTAATAGGACAGCAGAGGACATGAAAGGGGAGAGAGAGGGGGGGAATGACATGGGCCGAAGGTCGCAGCCGAACCCTGGCCCGCTGCATCAAGGAGTAAACCTCGATATATGCCCTACTGCATCAATGATAGATTGTAACCAAGACTATCTTAGTTACTGATGTGTGGTCTGTGTCCTGGATCAGGAGGAGGACATAAAATCACTGATGGCTAAAGACCGAAGAAAAGAGGCCCTCAAACTCAAACTCCAGCGTCTGGAGGACAGTATTACAAAAACAAAGAAAGACCGTGAAGGTGAGTTCTGCACAAAAGTGCACAATGCACTGAAATTACACAATATAATCTGATGGAGACAAAACATGTCTTTCAATAAAACACATTATGTCCAAATCATAATGGACAGTACCATGCTAGGTCATTCATTTTCTTTCTAAGTCACCTATGACATTCTCTTTGCAGGAATTGAAAAACTAATGAGAACATATTCTGAAAATCCATCTTTTTCAAACCAAAAGAATCTCGAGGAAACTGAACAACAGATTGATGAGGTAAACATTGTGTAGAGTGGATGAATAGTGGTGTTTACAGATGCATATTAACCTTAAAGTGATCGTAAATTAGATTTGATGTTTATAATGCCATCTTGTTATATGCAGAGTTCTCTCAAATTGGATCTCCTTGAGGCTACTCGCTACAAACTCTCTTCATCACTGTCTGAAATAGATGGGAAAACCAAGTCCTGTCATCGATTCAGCGACAGCATTGTGAAATGGAAAGATAAGGTAAGACAACATGCATCATCTTCAGGACATTAGGTATGTTCTATGGTAGTCTCGCTTTTACAGACCCTCCTCCAAAGCGCGATGGAGGAGGGCTTGGCTACTGCTTATAGCATTCGGGGATGGGAGAAAAACGTGCTTTGGTTCAATGGCATTTCTTTAAACCAATCAGAATCGTCATGTGCGTTGCTAAACTCCACAAAGCAGCTGCAAAATAGTTGTGCGAGAGTTAACTCAGATAGTCTAGCTAGCTGTCTCAGTTAACCCTGAAGATATCTGAGGAGCAGTTAACAATAGTCTTCATAAATCCTCCAAATTTAAAATTCCAACACAAAGAAAGCAGGAGGTGGAAAATACATGCATCCGGCGGAATTTCCTGCAGCATCAGAGCAATCCTGGAAGTGGAACGCAAAGGATTTAGACTAGTTCTGTGGTATTGGTAACCTATTGGCTAAAGGGGAGTTTTTAAATTGTAATGCCACTGGTTTTAATTAAACACTGTATCTCAGTAAAGCATTAAACATCCACACTTGCCATGTTTCAGATGGGTCATGGTATAATATTAATTACACAACATATATTGTTTATTGGATATTGTTTTCATGTACACTTAAGAGTGGCAGAAGTTGAATTTTGTATACAGTATTAGTCAAGGCAGTTCAATTTTATTTTTATGGCCCAAAAGCACAAATGTCAAAGAGCTTTACAATCTATATGCATAAGTACTTCTGGTTAGGAATTATGGTTGTAGGATATTATGTAACACAAACTACTTTTCTATCTGAGGACTGCGAGCACAGCGTTGTTCAACTAACTCGCCCAGTCAAACTCAGGAGGACCCCTTTCAGATCCCGACAATCACTGAGAGCTTCCATCATTTACAAAGGACCTGCTCAGTTTGTGACACAGCAGTTTGTGGAGACTTTACCAAGGGCCACTGACCAAGTCGCTTCCACAGCTGCAACACACGCAACTGCAGAGTGTGGCAGCGCCCTTAATGGTGCTCTTCCTCACACTGATGATGACAAAGGACAAGGTAATCTGTTTCCAGCACACAAAACATTTATTTCTTTGCAGCACATTTGGAATTGCATCATCAAATTGAAGAAATTAAAAAATATCAACATTGAACAGGTCAAATACCACGGGAGCTGTGCAGTATAGGAAAATGTAAGGTCCTGTACAATTTCACACCTCAACAGGATGATGAATTGACTTTGAAAGAAGGTAAGTGGTTACTTAAGTACAGAACATCTAAAACGTTAGAGGTTTATGACTATTCTTTTTGTCTATTCTATTTTTGTTTCACAGGAGATCTTCTTGACATTTTTGGAAAGGAAGAGAATGGTTGGTGGATTGGCAAACTTAATGGGAAAACTGGCCATTTTCCATCAACCTATGTTGAGGAGCTCCCTGTGTTAAGCAGCGTCAAGTCATCCGACGCCTGACTGACTTGACTCATCAACAAAAATACAAAACTCACCCTGAATCACAGAGATTCACTTCTGCAGTGGCAAAAGTTAAAAAGGCAACATCTGGAAGCTTTATTCCAAATAAAACTACAAATTATGTTTGTACAAATGACCGATGCTATTCATTGCTTTAAAATTGTTAATAAATAAAATAATAAAAGACAAAAGCACTCAGTTTAATAATTATAATGTTCCACTGCTAAGTCAGGATCTATAAGTTTTGTCGGGGGCTCTCTTTGATTTTATGCTGCAGGGATTTGAATTGTAGGTCAATTTTTATATCCAAGTGTATATTTAATCAAGTTTTTCATTATTCAACACACAGATTAACTCAACTATAGTAAATTGTTTAAAATATGTAAATGTTAACAGATTAACATGAATAACATAAGTAAAAGTGGAGCACAGGAAGATAAGATTATTCCCCACCCAGTTTAAACTAAGTAATGACATGAGAAAATAAAAGAAAACATTTTTCCTTTAGAGAGATATTTTCCCCAGAACATCTGTTCTCTCTACGCCAAACTTCTTTGAAACAATGTCAAATATGCAGTTTACACTAAATTGTCAAACTACTATGCTCAATAATGAGAGACGACTTGTTCAACCAAAAACCAATGATTGTTTTTTTTTTTTAAATAGCTTTTTACTTATTGCTCACAGAAACGTATGATGAATCCATATGTATTAGTTATGACAGGGCAGCTGAGGTTTTGTTTACAGACCTGTACAGTACATATGGACCAAATGCTGGGCTTCTTACATTAGTCCACATTGCAGCAAGACGTTTCTTGCTTTGTATTTTATCCTCCCATCCTTTCAATCTTAGCAGCTTGCGAGAGAGATAAACTCCTTCCTGACATTTGCCAAGAATGCTGGTAAGTTATTGGTCTCCTGAAGCCGGCTTTCCAGGACTGACAAACACTTGAGCACAGGGTCACTCGACACAACTGTAGGAATTGAAGACTTGTTTATAGAAGCCATTTACATTGGTTGTTGCAGGATAAGACTGGTGATGTTTCACATTTTTATTATTGTCAATAAATCCCATGAAAACCAAAACCAGCAGTGCATTAATCTCTCTCTCTATATCTTTTGACTTCCCTACTATATATCTGTGGCACTCCTATGACCATTATTTCCTTTTGAAAACAATGTTTAAAACAGCTGGACAATGTAGTTTTAGGCAGATACAAACCATAGTAAATACTGCATTTATTAAGGACTATTTGCAGTGGTAGATTAATACACGTTCGGTGCTCTAGTTTGTATGTACAGCAGCAGAGCGGTGTAAATAGGATTAACTCAAAATAAACTATGGTAGTCATGTTCATGGGAGTGTGGCACATTTACAGTGAGGGAAAAAAGTATTTGATCCCCTGCTGATTTTGTACATTTGCCCACTGACAAAGAAAAGATCAGTCTATAATTTTTAATGGTAGATTTATTTGAACAGTGAGAGACAGAATAAAAAGAAAATCCAGAAAAACGTATGTCAAAAATTTTATTTTGCATTTTAATGAGGGAAACTTAGTACTTGGTGGCATAACCCTTGTTGGCAATCACAGAGGTCAGACGTTTCTTGTAGTTGGCCACATGGTTTGCACACATCTCAGGAGGGATTTTGTCCCACTCCTCTCTGCAGATCTTCTCCAAGTCATTAAGGTTTCGAGGCTGACGTTTGGCAACTCAAACCTTCAGCTCCCTCCACAGATATTCTATGGGATTAAGGTCTGGAGACTGGCTAGGCCACTCCAGGACCTTAATGTGCTACTTCTTGAGCCACTCCTTTGTTGCCTTGGCAGTGTGTTTCGGGTCATTGTCACGCTGGAATACCCACCCACAACCCATTTTCAATGCCCTGGCTGAGGGAAGGAGGTTCTCACCCAAGATTTGATGGTACACGGCCCCATCCATCGTCCCTTTGATGCAGTGAAGTTGTCCTGTCCCCTTAGCAGAAAAACACCCCCAAAGCATTATGTTTCCACCTCCATGTTTGACGGTGGGGATGGTGTTATTGGGGTCATTGGGTTCCATTTTGGTCTCATCTAACCACAACACTTCCACCCAGTTGTCCTCTGAATCATTCAGATGTTCACTGGCAAACTTAAGACAGGCATGTATATGTGCTTTCTTGAGCAGGGGGACCTTGTGGGCACTGCAGAATTTCAGTGCTTCACAGCGTAGTGTGTTACCAATTGTTTTCTTGGAGATTATTGACAAGATCCTCCCGTGTAGTTCTGGGCTGATTCCTCACTGTTCTCGTGATCACTGCAACTACCCGAGGTGAGATCTTGCATGGAGCCACAGGCCGAGGGAGATTGACAGTTCTTTTGTATTTCTTCCATTTGCGAATAATTACACCAACTGTTGTCACCTTCTCACCAAGCTGCTTGGCAATGGTCTTGTGGCCCATTCCAGACTTGTGTAGGTCTACAATCTTGTCTCGGACATCCTTGGAGAGCTCTTTGGTCTTGGCCACGGTGGAGAGTTTGGAATAGGATTGATTGATTGATTGCTTCTGTGGACAGGTGTCTTTTATACAGGTAACAAACTGAGATTAGGAGCACTCCCTTTTCAGAGTGTGCTCCTAATCTCAGCACGTTACCTGTATAAAAGACACCTGGGAGCCAGAAATCTTTCTGATTGAGAGGGGGTCAAATACTTATTTCCCTCATTAAAATGAAAATCAATTTATAACATTTTTGACACGGGTTTTTCTGGATTTTCTTGTTATTCTGTCTCTCATTGTTCAAATAAATCTACCATTAAAATTATAGACTGATCATTTCTTTGTCAGTGGGCAAATGTACAAAATCAGCAGGGGATCAAATACTTTTTCCCCCTCACTGTATACTTCTTTTGAATAGTTATTGGTCAACAATTGAGCTCTATGGCACAGAGGAATATGCTATAAGGCTTTGGCTTCACAGCCAATACTTGTTAGTAGGATCAGATTGTTGGTTTTGGTTTTCCTTTGGCAATTGCAACAATATAAAAATACAGAATATTGTCAGCATCTTTTCATTCAACTGCACAAAATAATGCCATTACAGTATAGTTTTCTAATATACAGTACAGGTATGTAACTTACTCTGGTATGATCCATCTTCTTTAATCCCAATTGTGACAATGTATGCGCTGTCCTGATCTGAAGGGCTGATATTCCGGAAAACAAACTGCAGCTTTTCACCTTTAAGTACAACAAACACATTCTGTAAATTCTGAATTTGTCCTAGTTACTTCAATGGAAGAGAAAGTCGGGGCATTAGCTGAGACAAGGTACAATTATTGTAATGTGTATTAATTGCTATTAAAAACAATGATGGATAACAGAAACAGGACTTACGATAATACAAGGAAATACAGTTTGTGTTTGACATACCTTTAACCAATTGTGTTTTGCCAAAGATTGTTCGCATCTCCATGTCCAAATGATCCTGAAAGACTACTCTGGCTTTCTGGAGATTCCTCAGTCTGTTTTTGTTAGTTTTATATTGAGACTCAATTACTGAAAAGAAAGGGGTCAGTTACTAAAACAGCCTCATGCTACAGTTAATTAAAGTTCTGTGACCAACACCACTTGTTAAAAATTCAAATATAAACTTACACTCCTTTCTCTTGGCTTGCTCTTGTTTAAGTTTCTCTATCTTCTGGATGATGTTGTCTTTCTGCATCTCCTTCTGCTGAATCCCAGATATCATTTCAGAAATGGCATGCTGTTTCTTTTTCAATGATGCATTTTGTTGTACCAAGTCTGGGGGACAAACATTGCATCAGTACACTTTCACATAAACAATGAAGCAACATTTTAACATTTTGTCCCAAACAAGTATGGGCCCATACTGTGCATCAAAAAATGGTGGAATTATTCAGCAAATGAAAACAATTTTCATCAATCTTGTTCTCACAACTGAGTGTATAGCACACATTTAAGGCAGAGATGTAATGCTTTGTGGCTTAAAGCATTTAAAACTCACCTCTTTCAAATGTCCGTATTGTCTCAAACAGCATTTCATCGTCCTTACATTTCTTTAAACATGAATCTACACAAAAGGAAAAAAAACTTCTTAAAATATAGCCTGATGTATATACACAGTATATAATTTTCTATTTAAAAAAAAATATATGTCCACAGAGGAACATTAATTATTAGCAAGACACCAACTAATGTAAAAAAAATGATATCTCAGACATACCATGTGCAGACTTCACCAACTGTCTGTGGGACTGGCCCAACTCTGTAGTCACGTCAATTATCTCCCCAAATGTTTTAAGTTGTTTGTTGTGAATCTCCTCCATTGCACTGGCAAACACATCACTCACGTTTGGATCAGTAATGGATGTCATGATGTTCACGTCTGCAATAAAAAAATAAAAAAAAGACAACACAATACTCATGTGCATGTAAAAGAACATTATTCTCACCTTGCACAGCACGCTTAAAATATATTTTATATAGTTTTGTTTTTTACTATAGATTTCCACTGTTAATTTCATCAGTGCATTCTTCTTATTTGTGTGTTTAATGTCTGGCTGCCAACTACATTTCTTTGGGATAATAATAATAAAGTTGAGGTTGTTGATGCTGAGAAACAAATAGAAAGGGGCGTGGTGTTTCAGCCAAAGTTGAATGCAGCCTACTTACTGTAAATACTAGCATAAGAAGAAGAAAAGACACTTACTTAATCCCTGATAGGCTCGGTTATTATACAGATTACATACTCTGGCCCAAAATACACATATAGTTCATGCAAGCAGGACCTATGCATTACACGTGTATAGCAACATAGATGCGATGTCAACAGATCTACCTCCTTGACTGACAACCGAGCAAACTATATCCGCTGATGGACCATGTGATACTGTTGACAGCTCAGAAGTGATCTAGCTACAAATTAACCATGGCATGGTTTTGTCAAACTAGCAGCCTCAACACTCACAAGCTTGTTAAATTCCTTCCTACCAGCATGGTTGGTCTCACAAAATAACAGTATGACAATGACAGGGGAAGGTTTGTGGTATGTATCGTAAGTTAAAAAGTAACAATATGACAGTATGAACAATGTAGCTAGGTTAGCTAGCGTTATGTCACTCGTTCGAACTGAGTAACGACTAACGTTAACGTAGCTACGGTACCAAGTACCGAGCTCACAAACGGTGCTACCTTGTCCCGGTAGAACATTCCGTTACCGTTAATACCTAAACAATTTCACTATGTAGCTAGCTCACATTATCATGTCAGCCCTGAACTTAGCTTGCCCAGAACTCGCGTTAGTCACTTAACGCTAGCTATCTAGCGTTAGCTAACTAACGTTAGGCAGGAAATGAAACCAACGGATTAACAACTTGATTAGCTAGCTAGCTAGCTAGTTAATTTAAATTTGGATGCAATAACGTTACTCACGTGTTTAATGTGCGGCTGTTGATCTTGTTTGATGTAAAGTTACGTCTTGCTACTGAACCAGTCGTTATTTTTTTTAAATTCCGCGGTCTGCAAACAGGAGGCGGGGACTAAACACAGGAAATAACGTTGACTCTATTTTTCTTCCGCTTACGAATCAGCTACGTTAAATAACCTTTCTTTAACTGTCTGTGTAAATAACACGTTTCTTAGTGTTTTCTATTCCGTAACCTCAACAGTAACGTAGCTACTGTATGGTTATGATATTTCCTGCTAAACATAAATACAGGAAAGGGCGCCTTGATGTTCCCACAATGCAACTTGTCTGTCTTTATTTTTGCTTTATTGTGATAATGTGTTATTTTTACCACCTTGTGGTGAAACTGAGTAAGTTCAAGTGGGCTTAACTAAACTATCCAACATCAAGTTCAAAATACTGTTGAATGAATGAATGAATGAATGAATGAATGAATGAATGAATTTATTGGCCATATCCAAATGGTAGGGTCAGAAGCTTCAGCTTGTATCTGCCCCCGCCCCCCCCCCTCTTCTCAAATTTTTAAAAGTAACAAACACATTGTCAAGGAATGAAATTACCAAGACAGGAAAGTAAATAAATTATATGTATGTATCATGGCAACAGCACTTTACAATACCTTTATTTGCCGCCACTTTGCTTACTTTCAGTCTACCTTCTAATCATTGTCTATTGTTTGCCTGTTTTTCTTGTGTGTTTACTTGTTTGTTTGTTTTTGTTTTTTGCTGTTATTGAAGAAAATGCTGCTGTCATAAGGAAATTTCCCCGTTGTGGGATGAATAAAGTATAATCTAATCTAATCTATTATCAACATTCTCACACAATAATACTACTCATACTCTATACTTATCTAGTGTCATGTCTTTGAACCCTTTTTATATTTGAAGACATTCCTACGATGTTTTTATTCCTCTGGTAATTTGTTCCATAACTTCAAGCCACAGACAGATATGCACCTGCTGTTCATCACTGTGTTACAGTTAGGTTGTTTCCAATTGAGTTCACCTCAAAGGACATAGGCCTTCTCTTTCTCTAAACATGGTTTGTATGTTGGGAGGAACTAGATGATTTTGAGCTTTATACAGAACTAACACAGTTTTCTGGTTTACCAGGTCCATGAATTTCATTGTTTTTGACTTAAGAAATAATGAATTAGTATGATCATTGAAGCCAACATTATTCACAATTTGTATTGCTCTTTTTTGAACCGTGCACACTGTCTGTAGAATGGTTTTGCAGGTATTACCCCAAATCCCAACACAATACATTAAATAAGGTAGAATCAGCTTGCTGTAGAGAGTGTTCATTGATCTGTGGTTAAGAAACTGTCTGACTTTGCTCAACACCCCAATGCTTCTGGAAATTTTGGATCTCACATGGTTTACTTGTGGTTTCCAACTAAATTTGTGGTCTATTATTACCCCTAAAAAAGTATTTTCATATACTCTCTCTAACGCAACAGTTTCTATCCTTAAGCTTACCTGAGCTGTTCAATGTGTTTTGCGATTTCCAAACATCATAAGCTTTTTTTTGTTCAAATTTAAAGATAACTTGTTTACATCAAACCACAGTTTCAATTTACCTACATTAGCTTTTGTAAACAGTTGTCTGAACAAAAACTTTAGTATCATCTGTGAAAATTACATATTTCAATATACTGGACACTTATCATTTATATACATGATGAATCATTTTAGTCCAACTATCAAACCCTGTGGCATGCCACATGTGATGTGAACTAGCTTGGACATGGCATTGCCCACTTGTACATACTGACTCCTATTTAAAATATTGTTAAAATATTATTAATGACAATTTTGTACAATGCAAGTGCTCTTACAAAGACGACTGTGGTTTTAAAATGTAAAGAAAGCATGGTGATGCTATATCCACTGAATACATGCCTAACTGGATGCCAGATGGACTGTTAGTCAGTAATAGTATTATGGAAAGCTCATTTTGATGCTATGTTTTCTAAGAAACAGAATATTGATGAGGCTGAAGGGATCAAGGGGGTCTTTTTTAGTGTATACAATGGCTAATATGTAACTATAAAAGCAATGGTCTGTAAAACATCTAATGGCTACATAGTCATGGAGTAAACACTTTTTGTAACATCTCTTAAAATGCTGACCTGCCTTGGTTAGACATTATTTTATAATTTGAAGGCTCAAACTGAAGTGCTTGCAGTTGCTGCCATGGCTCTGTTGAATGATTTAAAATGTCAGGTTGAGATATAAAGCTATTTTGGGTGTGAAGGAGGTTCATGGTGCTATGACATGGTGGTGATTGGGCAGGGATATGACATGTGTCTTTGGTGTGGGAGATCTGGGTTGATTCCCACTGAAATACATCAACCAATGTGTCCCTGAGCAAGACACTTAACCCCTAGTTGCTCCAGAGGCAACCTCTGATATATAGCAAATTCTAAGTCTTTGGATAAAAGCATCAGCTAAATGATATGTAATGTAATGTAAAAGAAGCAGATGTTGGCACACAGCAAGGAAACCTCAGATGGATTTTTTACAGCAGGGGGTGCTGGTTATACAGCACCTCCAGAACAACAACAGGGAACACCAGGGCTTTCTCAACTTCATCTCAACTGTTGGAGACCCTTGTAATATTTTTTTTCTGTTTATTTCCCCCTCTGGTTTCATCTCAGTAGTAATGTGGGCACCAAGATGATATGGGTGGCTGTTATTGGTGACTGACTGGTTCAATCTCATTTTCAAATGGTAAGCCAACTCTGAAGTTAGTATTTTAAATTTCAGAGCATTTTGTGTTTTAATCCAATCTTTGTGTTTTAATCCACTTGTTTTTCAGGTTTCTGTTTGGGCAGCAACCTTACTGGTGGGCGCATGAAAGTTACTTCTACTACAATGACTCATTCCCATATTTGGAGCAATTTTCTGTCACGTGTGAAAGAAGGCCAGGTCAGCATGTATGCAGTATATTTTAGCTAATGCCATTAAAAGTAACACTATCTAGCATTGTCAAACACTTTCTTTACACAGGAAGTCCATCTGGTCACTCCATAGGCTCAGCATGTGTGTGGTACGTGATGATCACCTCTGCTCTCAACCTTACCAATCCTTCCTCCACTGTCGCTTCTGTGCAGAGTTTTCAAAGGTGGGCAGTTATTTTATATCCTACCATTACATCGGTGATTTCGTCATTACTGGTTGTGTCAAAATATTTCAATCCTTGCATGTATTGTCTTCTGAGGTCATGTCTGTGGATGGCTTTTTGGGTCATTCAGATAAGCGTTTGCAACACATTTCCCTCATCAGGTTATCCTCAGCTTTTTAGCTGGTGAGTTTCTTTTTCTGTCATAGATTCCTTGAGCTAATACAATGTTACATATACCACAGTGTTATAATTAACAATTCTGTTGGTTGCCGCAGCGTTTGATCACATCCCCTTAGTCTACAATGCAAGCTTGAAAGTGTACCTCCAGACCAACGTTTTTCCTTTTCTCTTTAGCCATTTGCTTCTATCTGATCTTCAAATTGACCTTTGTGATTGATCCTTTGTGGTCAGTTACTAAAGCCAAGAAGTCGTGTGCTATCCCGATTGGATCCATCTTGACACCACACCCTTTGCTGGTTTGGTGAGAAACCTGGGAATCCTGTTTGGGCTTGGCCTGGCAGTGAACTCAGATGTTCATATACAGCTACAAAACCAGATTCAAGGTCATTCTTCTTGTCACTTTAATTAGCATTAAAGGAAATGTTTTAGGTGAATACACACACCACCTGCCAGTTATTCATAGTTATTGTCATGGTTTTTATGTGGTATAACTTCATGTGATCTGATTTTTTTGTCTTTTTTTAATTTTTCTGTACACAGTCTACTGTATTGTCATAACATGATATAAAAGATTGTTGTATAATAAAATTGTTGGGATTTTTATCAATTTGAAATTCATAGTTTTCTATAGTTTTGTAGAGCGTTATATTGCATCACTTTTATTTGGGAGATGCTGTTGACCAAAGCAGCTTACTTTTTCCTATGAATACTGATAAGTTTAAAAGTATAAAATGAATGTAGGCTACGTATTGATAAACATACTGATTAAACAGGGCTTGACTATAGTTTTTTCAGGCAACTTCAGAGATTGATTAGCCAAAATGTAATGAGATAGAACAGAGTCTCTAATGTAATTAGATGAGGCAGAGTAATTCAACTTCTGCCACTGCCTGTGGTTGCTTAGCATCCTGTGGCACCTGAGGCCTGGTAAATGATGTAACTGTCCCATAAGTACGTAGGATACTTGCTTAGCCGAGCTTGAAGAAACATCTTTGTGTCTGGTACTCTATTATGCCTGTGTTGTGGGTGGACCACTCAGCAGCCTATCCTTTATTCACTCCAACTTAAAAACTTTAAAGTTAAAGTGAAATTTTTAACAAAACTAAATTCAAGAAGGTTTTTTTAAAAATTAAAAACCAATAAGAAATACATTTTAAAATTACCATATTGTGTTAACTTTCAGGTTCCTGTATTTTGGGTTTCTTCTGGGTTTTTATATTAAAAAAGCTCGATATTTTTGGCAGTTTTAGCACCAGTCTCTTTAAGGCCCCTCTCGAAAAAGCCTGCTCTGATTAGTCAGTGTGTCTGGGTTGTCTATATGTGCATTCTTGGTTTCTCTGCACCATTATTGCACCCGGTTAACGACTGTAACAGCACTGTAGCAGCATGTTCAATGTATATGTAGTATAGTTGGGACATCACAATTGTTTTAAACTGTTTAAACTGCTCATTTAAAGGCCATGTTTCGTTCATTTTTTTTGTGTTCTTTTTTCTGTGGATTCAGCACTTCAATATATAGCACATCAACCTGCTTGATATTAAAAAAATGTCATGAAATCTCACTTTTTACAACATGGGACCTTAAATTACATACATTTGTGTTTGAAATGGTTCAATTGTTTTATGGTCTTGTCACTTAAAATGTTATCGTTAGGATACACAAGATGGTCAAATCCAGGTGTAAAAAGCAAAACCTCTTACAGTAAATTTAGCATCCTTTTCATTGATTTGGAAGTACTCCAAACGCCTCCAAATAACCAGAATTTCCTTCCTGCTCACTGTTGATGATTGAAACTTAAATGTAGTGAAACATTAACATTGAGCAGGAAAGAAATGTTGAGATTTCAGGGCACTCACACATGTTACTACTGGGATTTCCCAAGACAAATGCAAGAATGACACTAGACCTAAAGCATTCCTTTGCAAGTGACACAGTATAGTTTAATTTTTTTTTTAAAAGGTCATAAATTACATGAAGAATAATTCAAAACATTACAGTCCAACGATAGAAACATTGCAAGATGCATGTAAAAAATTGTACCCCTTTATTTATAAATGGAACTTCTTGTAAACAAATAAATATAATACCAGACATATACAACGAAATAAACCACATGATTACTAAAAACAGATTCTTCAAACTAAAAGCGATGAAACATGTATATTCTATGCCAAAGGAAAAACATATTCCCATGGTTTATGTACAATATCTGAGGACATTGCATGAAAAGAATAGAACTATAAATTCTGTTCATTGTATTTTAAGTGTCTGCAGGTGTCTAGCTGATAGTAGCACCTGTTGTTACCAGTTTGTAATAGGCACCCCTCTTGGCCATGAGTTTATCATGTGTGTCTTGCTCTATGACCTCTCCATTAGACATCACTGCTATGATGTCAGCAGACTGGATAGTAGACAGCCGGTGAGCGATGACGATGCAGGTTCGTCCTTTTCTTGCCTCATCCAGAGCAGACTGTACACTCTGGGAAACAGAACTTTGTCAGGAACTTTCATGTAGGTATGTGGAAATTGATATCATTCAATATACTTATACAAATATGTATACGCTGTTTGATGGTGAGAATTTTTTTACCTGTTCACTCTCTGTGTCCAGGGCAGAGGTAGCTTCATCTAGTAGCAGGACCTTGGGGTTTCTGACGATTGCCCGGGCAATGGCAATGCGTTGTTTTTGTCCTCTTGACAGCTGGGAGCCCTGGGCACCGACCTGAGTCTCATATTTCTGAAAATGTGTAAGTGTTTTGAGAGAAGTGGAGAAAGCAAAAGTTTGCATGGTCAACAATGCTGTAAACTTGTACCACCACAACAAAATTTAGGGTGTTATACGCACATCTGGTAGTGTCATCACAAAGTCATGAAGGTTGGCTTTCTTTGCGGCCTCAAAAATCTCTTCCATGCTGACACTACATGTGTTATCTCCGTACTGAATATTCTCTGCTATGCTGCAGTCAAACAAAACTGGCTCTTGGGACACTATGCCAATCTGAGATCTTAAGAAAGGCACATTGACTGTACAAGATGGGCGGCCATCAATCAACTGAAAATAAATAATAGCATAATCAAGACGTTGGATTAGATTTATTTTGTGATTGGTAAAATGAATGTCTGAAACAGTGTACATACCACTTTCCCTTCATCAGGATCATAGAACCTTTCCAACAGTTGAACACTGGTGCTTTTCCCACAACCGCTGCTCCCAACAAATGCTAAAGTCTGACCAGGCTTCACAGACACAACCAGGCCATTCAACACTTGGACATCTGGCCGAGTTGGATAGGTAAAGTTGCAATTGAGGAACTCTATTTCACCTCTGAAGTTATCCTTAAAATGAATAACTACGTTTAATCATGTGAAAGTAACATCATTACAAAATGGCATCCATTATGTATAATTCTGTTTTATTTACTGAATTTACCAACCCATTTCTCTCCATCTGCATGGCTTATGCTGATTTTAGGAATTCTGTCTAATAGTTTGAAAAGCCGAGCAGCAGCAGTTTTGGCTTTGGCATAATCTGGAGTGAAGGAGGACGCTTTGCCCAGTGCTGTCCCACTGATTACCACAGCTGTAATCACTCTGGAGAAACACCATAAGAGCATTTGATGTTAATGTTTGGTAATCACATCACAAAACACAAAATAGATATAGGATCTGAAAAAGACAGCTTTTCCATTGAAAGAAATAATTTTACCAACCTGAAAACAAACATGTACTGTAACCCCTCAAAGCTAACCAGATAGCCTCCATATCTAAATGAAGCAGCATACGCCATGAAGATGACACACTGGGAAAACCCAAAACAAAGCCCATAGATGATGGCTCTTTTCTTGGCAGATTTATATGGAAGCTCGAGTTTCTGCTCATATGATTCAACAAATGAGCTCTCTTTGGCCAAGCCAGCAATTGTCCTGATGTTGGCAAGAGCCTCACTGGAAACCTGCGGGAGAAAGTTAAGATCTTACACCATAGCCGTTGGTTTCTTAGAGAAATGTATAGATATCAATGCACCTTTGTGGCAAATGTTCTTTGGAGCTTACCCAACCTGCTGCTTCCATGGCTTTTTTATCTTGATTTGCAAAACCTGTCAGCATTTTGGCTTGAAACACCCCAGACAGCCCAATGAGCGGCAGGAAGCACATTATTACAAAAGTTAACTTCCAACTGAAGTAGAAAGCAATGATAAAAGAAGCTCCAATGCTGGTCAACGAGTTCACAATCATGCCGATTTGACATCCTGTTGCCTGCAGAAGCCATACCAGCCACATGTGAAACAATATTGTTATTATAATACCAAATTTGTACTTGTTTGTGTTTTAAATAATGTGAAATATGGATACAGGCCTGTAAATCTGTAACGCACCCCCTGCACCATGGATGCATCAGTGGCCAGTCTGGTGGTCAGAGCTCCAGGGCTATTTCTGGGGTCATCAAACCAGCCAATCTCCTGCCTTAACATGGCCTGGAAGCCCACTTTCCTTAGACGGCGGGTCAGCAGCTCTCCAGACTTGGCAAAAGCATATCCCTAAAACATTAAATCAGAGTCAGTCTACATGTAAATCCTAGATTACTCAGTTCTGCTAATTTTCTATATCAAATTGACAATGTGTACTAAACTATATATTCTGATGCAAACCTGTAAAAAGTGGGAGAAGAAACTAATCACAGCCACAATGCAAAACAGAATACATATCCCATTGATCTGTTTCCTCTGCTCGTTCAAGTCACCAATGGCAAACGTCTGCAAATACAAAAATCATGTCAGTTGTTTACAAATGAGCAAACTACTTCAGCTTGTAAAACAGAGCATAAGCAATTAGAGTACGTGAAAAACACAATCCTCACCCCAAGAATTTGACTGAACAGGACAGCATAGATGGGGTTGACAGAGCCATTGACAGCAGCTCCCAGTGAGCCAATCAGCATGTACGGCCATTCTGGTTGGTTGTATTTGAGGATACGTGCTACTGGGGCAGGCTCTACATGTTTGTCGGCATCATCCTCACATTTCTGTTAAATAATACACATTGGATCTATTCATTTCTACATGACATTGATAAAGTAAATGTATACCACAGCATAAAAGAGAACCTCAGTACATTTGTGAAGTCCTTGTCCGAAAGGGTCTTGAGGACGTCTGATAATGTGTCATTTGACAATTTACTCTGAGATCGCAGTCGAACAGAGTCCCTAGAGAAGGAATGTTGACAACAAAAAGTCTGATTATTTGATTTAATTTTAATTATTTTATAGTTTTCTGAATTTTTACTTTACCTTTGACTGGATGCGCGGCTCCTCACTTTTAGACTAAAGTCTTCTTCGAGAGCTTTGCTGATAGCATCTGGCAGGAAAAAAAACCCAAATCAAAACAGCATTTAACCAAGTATTGAAGCTTCCGTTGCTCTTTAGCAAACACAGGAAAGACCTCCAAACACTAAGATTGCCCTTTGACTCCTGCTGAATGCTTTGAAATGTGCTGTTTCAACCAATCATGTTGGACCCACCAATTGCTTGTGATACTGGGAGGAATTTGTGGGTACAAGGTGACAAGGTGTTAAAGGGTCCAGCCTGTGTACACACAACATGGATTATAATACTAGTTTTGTATACTATATATATTTTATATATATTTATTCCTTCTTCTCATCCTTCCAAAATAGGTCTGACAGAGTAAGATCATGCTTACAAGCCTGTACAGCATCACAAGCGTGTCACACAACAACCAACATCATCTCTGACTGTGTCTGACAAGATGGTAGCTTACTGGCCATCCTTATTGGCTAAACCAGTACTGTACTCTCCACAGGCAAGCCAATATGGTATATTAGAAGGAAAAATGTGTGCAATGGAACTCTAATGTTAGGATGTGATCTTAAATCTTACCTTTAGTTGAGCTGGATTTGCCTTGGTTCTGCAGGGTGACCAGGGTGAAGTAGACACCTTGTCTTTCTATGAGCTCACTGTGTGATCCCTTCTCCACAGCCTGTCCATGCTCAAAACCAATGATGGCATCTGCATTACTAATTGTGGAAAGACGGTGGGCTATAGAAATTGTTGTCCGGCCCTTGCGCATCTGCACACATATTAGGGTCATTTCACAAAGCATGATGTGTGGGTAAAGTTAATGGTCAAAGTGCATTCAATTATGTAGTCTATGGGCAGAGAGTGGCTAACCTTATCCAGTGCCTCCTGGACAACAGCCTCACTCTCATTGTCTAAGGCAGATGTGGCCATATCCAGCAGCAGGATCCTGGGGTTTCGGATCAGAGCTCGAGCAATAGCAATCCTTTGCTTCTGTCCTCCGCTCATCTGTCCTCCACCTTCTCCCACCAGAGTATCAAATTTCTAGTGGGAAAATAGTAAGCATGTTAATTTTAGGTTGCACAAATTTACATGTTTGACTATGAAACTGTATGCACTGTAATTCTTCTGTATTTACAGTATTTTGTAATATACCTGTGGGAGATTTGTGATAAAATTATAGGCATTGGCCTCTTTTGTCGCTTGGATGATGTCTTCCATGTTTACTCCAGGTCGACCAAATCGGATGTTTTCTGCAATGGTTGTAGCAAACAGCACTGGTTCCTGCTCTACAATACCAATGAGAGATCTGAGCCACTGGATGTTTAAGGTACGAATGTCATGGCCGTCCAAAGTCACCTGAAAAACGAGAATTATATATGTGAAATTACACTGAAGACTTCAAACTCTCCACTGATGTCCGGTGTGTCTGTGCAGGTGCTTGCTGATTGTTACCATTCCTTCCTGTGGGTCATAAAACCTTTGGAAGAGCTGGATTGTGGTACTCTTTCCAGATCCACTCGGTCCTACAAAAGCAGTGGCTTCTCCTGCCTTGATCTGCATGCTCAGATTATTTAAAATCTGAAAACATAATTGGCTCTTTATGAGTTCATTTTTGAGAAGTGAGAAATGGACACAAAGAAATGCTTGTTGGCGAAATGTACCTTAACTTCAGGCCGGGCCGGGTAGAAGAAAGTGACATTATGGAATTCAATGTCACCTTTTACTCTGTCTAATTTGTGACCTTTTTCTGAGAAACAATCGATTTCTGGTTCCTGTAAACATAAGAATACAGAACTTCATTTTACGGTGAAGATTCTTCACTGTTTAAAATTTTTATTGTATCTGCAATAAAGTCTTAAGCAGCATCCTGATTTTACCCGGTCAATTGTGTCAAAGATGATTTTTGCTGCAGCACGACCAGAAGCGAAGGCCTCTAAGCATGGGGAGGCCTGGCCCAGGTGCATAGCTGCCATGAGTACTCCAAAGAAAACCTTAAAAATAAAACACAGCCGCCACATGGTGAAACAAACGCCTCTGTCTTTCAAATACTTATGTTATTTTATATAGAGTGATGTTTAATGCCTTTATCTTTCCATACCTGAATAAGAGTACCAGGAGACAGCTCCTTGGTGTCAATGACCAATGTAGAGCCATACCAAAAGGCCAAAGCGAAACAAAAGAAAATGACGCACCAAAGGTATCCTTGAAAAAGGCCTACGATCGTGCCCTTTTTTACACCCCAGTTCTGAGCTTCTGCAAGGTTTCTGTCATATCTGTACAAATTTCAGTTTCATTTCAAATCATGGAGTCGTGGCTTATCATCATCAATCACGTTGCAGAACAACTTCTTGTGATCTGACAAAATGACAAAATACCTTTCAGCTTCTTTTTCCTCCCCACCAAATGCTGCTACTGTCCTGATGGAGGATAGAACCTCGTCAGCTACTGCACCTGCCTTTGCATAGGACTTAAGCTCTCTTCCTGTCAGCTTGGCCACAGCCTTCAGCAACATTAAAGAACAATCATACAAAAACATTAGAAAAGATATTTAAACTTTGTGACATATGATACCACATACAATAGCAATGTACTTCCTTCCAGCAGTAAGAAATCCTTCTACTAACTTTACCATGGCCATAAGTCCAGCAGCTATGCCAATCAGCGGGCTCACTGCTATGACCACCAAAGTCAGCTTCCATCCGCCAATGAATCCAACCATGAAGCCAAACACAAACGTAGAGATCCTCTCAATGAAGATAGACACCTGGTCAGCGATGGCATTGTTGATCTTGTTGATGTCACTGTCAAGGAACAGAAACACTATCCTGTGTAAAACATTCTCCTAGCCATGCACTGATAATAGCCTAACCTGCAGATAAATAGGCCCAACTCACTCTGTCATCCTTGTGTTCAGTTCACCAACAGAGTTGCAGTCAAACCATCCGATCTCCATTTGCATTACTTTTCTGAAATAAGTCTTTCTCATTCTATCAATTTGTCTTGCAGCCGCTAACACCCAGAAGGCAATCTACAGCAATCAGAATTGCACAAAAGTATTTCTTTCAGTATATGATGTGCTAAACCTTCATAACAAGCCATTATATCTCAAGAGGGTTTTAAATTAAAGCTAAGTATGGCAAGCAGAAATACTTACCTGAAAATAACTAACAACCAGAACTCCTATTCCAATTCCAACATAGTAATATGCAAACATAGTCATCTGTGCTTCAATGTCCACCCTGCAGAGAGAATAAAATGAGTAGCAGCAGCTCTTAACTGTAACAGTAATCACATAAGCTGTTAACTGTAGACTCACCCACAGTACACAGTGCTGTTTTCAGCTGTTTCATATATGGAGCCATTTGTCCAATAGATGGTGTTGTTGTTGCATTCCTTGTTTGTGTCTTTTAGTTCTTGGACCTCAAGCTCATACGCCACAAACGTGTTAGTCATCTGGCCGTACACCAGAAGCATGAGAGGTGAAGCTGCACCATGAATGACGGCACATAAACCCCCCACTACCATCATTACGGTGTCTTTGCAAGTGGCAAATCGAAACTGAAAAAAAAGTAATTTGTGGATTTTTTAAAAAGTTCTTTTAACAATGTAGATGTGAGAATTTGCTCCCCATTTTTATTTATATGTTTTAATGATCAATTAAAATATAGTAAAAGTACAGTGGTGTGGAGAATATTATATAATCATATTACAATCAATATTGCCTTCTACTTAAGTTTTTAACTTCTTTTTATGTAAAATCTTAATCTAAAAAATAACTTGTGACTAAGGCTATCAAATAAATAGAGTAAATTCAAAAGTAAATAATCAAGTGATATAAAAATACTCAGGTACAGTACCTTAAAACTGAACTTAAGTACATCATCTTAAACAACCCCTTCTTAGATTACATCTTTACATCATTCTTTACTTTTAATTTTTATGAACAAACTTAAACAACAAATCTCTAAGCACTTCTACTGTAGCAGTGAACAAACATTTAGTTACTCTCCCCATTTTGGATGAAACCCAGCTCTTGCTCTAACATGGTTTGAATGCATTTATTGTAAGTCACTTTGGACAAAAGCGTCTGCCGTATAAATGTGAACTAATGAGTTACTTTGCACCACTGTTCATGAAAAATGTGAGCAAAGACACAGTAGTTACCAGTTGAAAGTATCCAACACTGGGCATCTTATCTTTTTTCTTCTTGTCTCTGTAACACATGAACATTAACATTAACAACAATTGAAGTAAGTCCCAATAATATTTTGCAAACATATTGTGGTCTGAAACATACTGTGGGAGAATCATAATTACAAACTTACCCATTCTCAATGTCTGCCAAAAAAGAAAGAAAGAAGGAGAAACAAAATGTAGATACCTTGTAATTACTTGTTTTTTTATACAAAACTCCGCCATTATTGTGTTTGTTTTTGTTTTTGCAACAAAAGTGGATCACGCACCTCTTTCATCAACACCTGGTGCTGTAAATGTGATTGATTTCTTCATGCCTGCTGCCCTGACTCAGGCAGGTGTGTCCTATGTAATAAGTGTAATAACAAAATACAGTATTTACTGTGCATTAGAGAAGCATTTGTATGCATAACTGTTGTTTTGTAAAACTGATTATTAGTGTGTTACTGTTAACCTAAGTGACGTGCTGTCCCAGTATGTTGCTAAAATGTGCTTAGAAAGCAGAAAGCCGCATCTCTGAGGACGGAGCTTGAGGTACCCAATGTGTTAAATGATGAGTTACAGGGCCAAGAGGGCCACCACAGTAACTGTGGATAAAAAATAACCTAAATTGGAGTTTGGATTAGTACAGGCACTGGGATCCATGGTCCAGTGGGATTCAAGAGCTCAAACCAGGTTGTCAGACTCATTTCAGTCCATGTATGCATCTTCAAAGTTTTAGAAAAACTTCCATTGTTCCCAAATAAAATTGGAATATTAAAAGTTATTGTTATCTAATGGTTAAGTCACAGATGCCATCCACTGTGTATTGTGTGTAGTAAAAATACTACAGCAACACACTGCTTTTAGCATCTTACTATATGTATGTCAACAACAAAACATTATTAAGATACTAAATTATTAAATACATAGATTCTAACCAGAACAGCAATTATTACAGGGGCATACTTGTTGAGCATGAACTTTATGGGGGAAGAAAAGAAATTGTACTGTACCTGGACTTCTCGCTGAATGTCTGCTTTCTTCAGAAATCGAGCAACACCACTGAGGCTCATCAGAGTAAATTCCTATCTTAACTGTACTTATTTTCAGGTAACCTATGATTCTCCTTTCCCGTTATCTACACCTTCATTAGACTGATAAGAATTGTGTCAGCATTATGACCCTTATGCTTTGTAAGAAAAACTCAATCACTAAACCAAGTTAATGTTCATTTACTGCTATACCTTCGGTAATACCACTGTATCTTTGAAAACATACCCAGTATTGTAACCATTTGAAGTGTAGACTTCTGTGTATTACGTATTTATTTTGTTTCTAGGTGTATGGCTGTTGTCTTGTATAACCTGTGTGTTATTTATGTTATATGCTGCTGCACAACAAATTGCCCTTCTGGGATAATAAAGACACCTTGAACCTTGAACCAGTGGGATTTTTAAAATGTAAAATTTTCAAACAAAACGCGGCCCTTGTACTGTAAATGAGTTTACTTGTTATGATGAAGTTGAAGTTATTAAATAAATAATTGTAAAATGGGTTTAATGAACATAAGGCCATTAGTTATTGGCAGGTGCTGTCTTAATACAAACATAATCCAAATAAAATACCATAAATAAAATGTTGGTACCTACCTGTCATTAGAATTTATCAGAATTAAACTTTAATTAATTAGAAATATTCTTAGAAAGAAATACCCTAGCACATTTTCAAATCATTTGTAACACAAGTTTAAGGGGTTATTCATTAATTTCAGACAATTTCTAAACATACTGTAGGCTGATACATTTTGTCTGTCATTAAAATGTCATCCATTTGTCTCGTTCCATAACTTATTTCACAATTAAGTATGCTATTAGTACATATAGTATAACATAAAATGAGGAAATGGAGACACAATTGTAGTAATCAAGCGGATGTTTGCGGGGTTAATGCCCGCAAGGACAAGAACAAGAGGGCTTGGGTTAGGAATTTGCTCCTTCTTTACAACTGGTTATTATCAAAACACAGGTGATTGATAATAATACAGGAAGGAGGGAACTCAAAGGCACATTGTGATTTAAACTGACTTTCTGATTTTCTCATACAGAGCTGACAGTTGTCTGGCATGGAGAAGCCTGCACTAACAAGTGCATGCAAAATGTACAGTAGGTGGCCAACATTGGTATAGTATATTAACTAATTTACACTATTTTATGAGTGTACTTAGTTTAGGTATGTAGCATTAAAGAAGTTTGTTAATTTGGGTAATTGGTACCTTTTTTGTCATCTTGCAGAGAGTAAGTCAGTTGATAATTAGCTTTGCTTAGTACAAGGAAACATGATGTAATTTAGACAGATAGATAGATAGATAGATAGATAGATAGATAGATAGATAGATAGATAGATAGATAGATAGATAGATAGATAGATTGATAGATAGATAGATAGATAGATAGATAGATAGATAGATAGATAGATAGATAGATAGATAGATAGATAGATAGATAGATAGATAGATAGATAGATAGATAGATAGATAGATAGATAGATAGATAGATACTTTATAAAGCCTGATGGCTGTGGAGACCAAATAATCTTCTGAACTTCTCAGTCCTCTCAGTCCTTGTTTTTTGCTTGTGGAAATTAATTTTTTGTCTTGATTTACACACACATGCCTCAAATGTGGAGAGATGTCAGAACACAGGGTCACTGCAGCACAGTGCCCTGAGCAGTTAGAGGTTTGGTGCATTGATTCAAGGGCATCTTGGCAGCGCCCAGGAAGTGGACTAGTAATTATATATAGTTGGGCTGTTCTCAGAATGTTCTTTAAAGATTGCAAAAATAATTACATGGGAATGTGTGGCATATAAAGGACTGCCTTTCTTGGCATTTGGTGTTTCAGTTTACTTTTTAATTCAGTCTTTGGCCCTTTCTGTTGGTAATGGTCATCATTCTGTACAGCATTAAAAGGTACCCAGAGAGAGCTTAGTGTCAAAGTATGTTATTTAATGTGCCACTTACTGTAATATAGTACCTGAGTGTGATCATATTAATTTTTGGATTTAATGAGGGAGAAAGAGTATAGGAATTTATAGAACATTTAATGAGGTAATTGAACTTTATTGTGGTAAAAAAAAAAAAAAAACATATGATGAGAGACAATGAGATCCTAACCCACAGAGAGAGTAACTGCTGAACCTACTTGTCCCAAACACCGTGTATCGATGTGAGATTGTCACTAAGTGTATAACATGGGAGAAAACACTGAATGTCTTATATGTACCTTGCTGTTGCCTAACCTTTTGACCTGGACACTCCTACCAAAATGTACAACCCAATGTAGGCTTGCTAGTGGGTCCCAACCAAGTCTTTCCAACTGTTCCAATACAGTTCAAGTAGGGAGAGGGACCATGATAACTTTCCATTTTTGAAGGTTAACATGTCCACTGGAGGCTAAGAGAGAACAGAATCTGCTGGTGGTTGATAGAAGACAAAAGAGTCAACCCCAATAGTCTCATTCTCATCAGAGGAGGATGCCTCCTCCTCAACATTCCTTACTCTCAGACACATTCTCCTCTATGTCACTTTCCCTGTCAAAGAGCTGTGACAAAACCTCATTTTCAAAAAAAAACTTTGCTTAGAGGTAATTTTCAATGGAGAGTGTATAAAGAGAGAGCCAACAGAGTACCAAGAGAAATAGTTTGAAAAGGCTGCAATGCAAACTTTTATGTTTGACCCTCCCTTGTGTTGTGTTTTGTATCAATGCTTTTTGCACTACTACAGGTATGGTTATGGCAGATTAGGGCCCCAAAGATTAGGAAAATGCATGTGATAGTTGCATCTGTGCATGTGTAAAATATATTTCCTACCGTATATGTTTTATACAGCTAAAACAGCATGGGGTCAAATCGATGCATACAGGACACTGAAACTATATCATCATGTTATTTTTTTGTTTACTGTTTTGGTTACTGCATGGAAACATAGTATGTGTTATGGAAACATGGAAAATGTATGCTCTATATCTATCTATCTATCTATCTATCTATCTATCTATCTATCTATCTATCTATCTATCTATCTATCTATCTATCTATCTATCTATCTATCTATCTATCTATCTATCTATCTATCTATCTATCTATCTATCTATCTATCTATCTATCTATCTATCTATCTATCTGACATGATCACATAGTCTCCAGCAGATGGCATCATTTCCGTGAAAAGTGGGCGGAGGACGCAAATTTGCGTTTCCTACGATGGCGAAGGCATGTCCTGCCCATATGGTCCTGCCCTACTTTGCCTTACGATGCCTCTAATTGGCTACGAAGGCAACGTACTAGCCAATCAAAAGCAGATTTAGGGCGGGTCACGCCTTCACTAACCTAGGGAAAGGTAATTTGCGCCGACCATACCTGAGTTACCCGGAAGTTACCTTCAAATAAATGAAGTAGTAAAAGGAAAAACAAGTTTATAGAAATTTTCACCATCTGTGTCTCTCCTGAAGATTCACGTCCTGCTGCTCCGCCATGCAACACTTAATGTATTCACTCTCCGCACGTAAGTTTTTTTTATTTTCACTCTTACAATTTTTCTCGGTCGTTTTGACAGGCTACATTTCTCGAATCATTCTTACCATTTGCAAACCATTAAGTCGATTTCTCAAAACAATTATTAAAAACAGCCACACACAATGGATGACACACAAAGCCTGTAACTTTCTCAAAAACTCTAGTCCATTCCTCAAAAGTAAATCTTTATGTCGATAAACATGTCAGTGCCATCAGAATGTCAAGTTCTGTGTCATTGTTCAAGAAGTTTTGTCAAAAAGTTTAGTCGTGTTAAGACTGCACTTTTTCTGTATGGAATTCATTCATTTCAACAGTCACACATTCTTTTTATGTAAGATTAGGATTGCTGGATTTACATTTATGCTTTTATTTTTGGTTTATCAACTAATTACAGTGTCATTTTGATTCAGAAAGAAAAACACAAAACTGTGATTTGCTCTGTTTTGGATATACCTGTTAATTTGGTGCACTTCCAAGTTATTTTACATAGAGGTTGATCATTGGTTGATTTAATGTTTCACACAATCTCCTTCATTAATGGAAGTCAAGATTCACCTGACAACAGTTAACCAATTCTGTACAAATTCACAAGAACAATCTGTAAGAAACTTTGGAATGAAAAACTTGGGTTGACCGACAAGTGACTAGATCATGTGAAGGTGGAACAAGCAGTTTTGAGAGTTTCAATTATGTACCCAAGCAACTGAGAGAACCTGTAAGAGATGTTCATCTAGTTAAACCTGTAACTAGAACCAGTCCCCTGAATCTCACTCCACATGGGGAAATTTTATATCATCTAGCTTTTTCACTTTTGACAATCAATTTAGCATTTTTGGTCATTTTTCAAGCAAAAAATATGCTACCAAACTTCACATGTTTCAGCTCATAAATAGTGAGGATTCATGCTTCAGTTTGTATTATATGATAGTAAACTGAATATTTCTGAGTTGGGGGGGAAACATTTTTTTTAAGTGAAATCTTTTACTTTTTGTGACATTTTATGCATCAAAGTCTCTGGTTAATTGCAGCCTACATGTCAGTAGCTTATACTCAATATTCTGTTTCAGTTGAACTGGCTAATTTGTAAAGTATTTCCACTGCCTTTTACAGTCATTCATTTCGGCCTGTATGTGTTATCATTGTAAAGCTTTAAGTGTAAATTACTCTGCAGCCATTTTAATTATAGATGAATCATTTAAGATTTGTTGAGTCACTGGTTTCACCTTCTCAAAAGTAAATATCTATTGGTATCTGTTGATTTTCTTCTGGTCTTCTGTGATAGAGAAATTTATGTTTTGGACTGAAAAGACGCAATTTGAAGATGTCAGCCTGGGCCCTGGGGAAATGTAATTGCCACATTTTCTTAAGCTTACTGCATCATTATAAAAAAAAAAAAAAAAACTAGATATATAGTATAGTATTGCATTGATAAAGGGCAGTGCAGACAAAGGACTCATCATCACACAAAAATGTGCCTCCATGTTGAATAACGCACATACTGTAGTCAAGGTGTGTCGTCCACCCACAGATACAGGTTTTGCCAGATCTCAGTTTCATGTTTAATCTTTACTCCCCAGAATTCAGAGTTAATATGAAGTTTAAATTGTTAAAATGGCATCAGTTTGAAAAAGTCCAGGGTTGCAAATGTAGTGCTTGCTTTGCATTGGGAGGTACTAAGTGCAAAATACTCCAATAATAAAAAAAAAAAAAAAACGTCAGACGATCTGATAAAATAAGATTGAATGTTCATTCTTGACCTTGGAAACAGTAGCTGACATTATTACCAGCTTTTCTGGAGCTTTTGGTCATATCACACACACAATCTTTTTCCAGCTGATGTAAAATTGTCATACAATCGAAGATATTTACATTTACAAAGTTTAACATTAATTAACTCTTAGGCTCAGATACTGTAACAATCATTAAGGCAAACTACATCGACAGAAGAAGTGTTTGATTATTGAAAGCTCCAGAAAAGCAGCTAAATAGACCTTGTCAGATTGTTTTGTCAACTGTATGCTAAAATGCAGGTGCAACTGAGCTCCATATTTATGAAAAAAGGAAGAAAAAAAAAACGAGGATCCATTTATCACAAATATTTCAAATTGGGACACAAGTGTTTTGTGATTTATTTCATTTGTAGCCAGTATAACATTATGAATGTGAAGTTTTTTTGATTAAACGCTGACTTTTTCTTTAGAAAAAATCTACTTGTATATCCTTGGACTGGTGGCTCCCTGGTTTGCCTATCGCTGGTACAAGGACAGCAGAAGAGTGCCCAACAAGGAAGATAAATATGTCTACATTACTGGCTGTGACACTGGGTTTGGCAATCTTCTCGCGAGACACCTGGACAAGCAGGGCTTCAATGTAATTGCATGCTGTTACACTGAGAAGGGTGAGGATGAGCTGAAGGAGAACACCTCCGACAGACTGGTAACCTTTCACCTGGATGTCACAGACTCCAAGAGTGTTAGCGAAACGGCAGCTCTCATCAAGACTCTGGTTGGACAGAAAGGTGAGTGGCTTTGAGGTGCTCATTAGATGGTGTCACGTTTTAATGATGTTTCTTTTATCTCATGAAAGGATTATATGTTTATCTCAGAGTTTGCAGCATCAGGATGTAAGGTGAATGAACAATATTAATGTTGTTTATGTTTAAAACTGGGCAGTGTTGATAATGTATCTTAAAGAAATTGTTCCAACTTTAAAGAAAGAAAAGAAATTCACTCATTCTTTCTTGATGACAGTTAGATGAGAAGATTGATACCACTCTCAGTATCAAAGTATTCTTCTAACTCAAGTTTTAGGAATAAGACAGTTATTTTACTTATAGGTGATGCCATGCCAGTGGGTATTTACACTCCTTGCGTTTATGATCTTGTTCTGTTGCTTCAGGTCTGTGGGCCGTGGTGAACAATGCTGGAGTCGCTTTGCCGTCTGGTCCCACTGACTGGCTCACTATAGACGACTACAAGGACATGATAGCTGTCAATCTGTGCGGTGTAATCGACGTAACACTAAGCGTCCTCCCTCTCATCAAGAAGGCCAAAGGCAGAGTGGTGAACGTCGCCAGTGTGTGTGGGCGAGTCACCCCGTTCGGCGGACCGTACTGCGTTTCCAAGTACGGAGTGGAGTCCTTCAACGACGGTCTGCGGTGAGAGGAGATGTAACTTTTTTTATGCTGTATACATATTGTTATTCTCACAAGTGTCTTATTGACTAACCTCATTTTATCTTTCAGTTTAAACATGGCACCATTTGGTGTCAAGGTGTCATGCATTGAGCCAGGCTTCTTCAAAACAAATGTGACTGATGTCGTGGGGATGCAAAATAACCTGAGGAAGCTCTGGGACAGGTTACCTCAGGATGTGAAGGACGACTATGGACCTGCTTTCTTAAATGACTGTGAGTTACTTAACCTGTTAATACTTTTTTGTGTTGCTTTAGCAGCTCAACACATCACCGAACAATTCCCAAACATAGGAGATGGTTTTGTCGACTGGTGCTCTCTCCAAAAATGGCCCATGTTCTCCGTGACATAAAACAAACAATAACAAAGCAGATAATTTTAACATGTAAAATAACAAGTTCTGTTGCATACGTTTGATCGTTTATTTAAGTACAAGTAAAGGTACTATTTTTATTTTACAAAAGATGGTAATGACTTGTAGAAAGTGCATCAAGGCTTGTGTGCAAAGTGGAATCACTTGCTCAATGTCTGTGTGGCATTTTATTGTTACTAGTTATTGTTTTTTAAATCAGATTACTTTGGGTCAACTTTGCCCGCAGCAACCTGCACATAACCCGGCCTCCGTTTTCAATATTCTACAACTATATATGCATCTGTTTATGAAAACAGATAAATAAATATAAGACTACATATAGAAAGCTATTGCATATAGAAAAATAGTATAATAAAAAATAATCCTTTTGGAGTTGGCACCTTGCTTTGAGCTTTTCCGTCAGGAGATTCATTTTTAGTTTCCTTTTTATAGGTTCACCCAAGTCCGCTTGGTCACAGGTTAGAGACCAGACAAATATCAGCTCCTTTGCTCAGATTTGAAGGCCATTGTCAAAATAAAACATTGAATGAACCTGAAGTGCTTATCTAAATTTAAAAGTTCTCATGCGACCTGTGACCAGAGATTATTGGTAACCCTGAACTTTATCCAGCGATATCTGTCAATTGTAGCCTAATGCCAATGAAAAGTGACAATGCTACTTATTTTTTTTTTTTTTTGCATCTTCCTCCTGATTTTAAAGCTTTAAAAAAAGTAGTAGCAATTTGTTTTAGTGTTTTTTATTTTCAGTGTGAGGGCTATCTCTCTGTACTCTGTGTCACTGAGAAAAATGGTCTGATCTTAAAGATGCTTTTGAGCTGCTGAGTATTGTCTTGCTCTTTTTCATCTTTGTAAGTCTGGTGTCCACTGGTGGCATAGTAAAGAGATGCACGCATTTTTTTTTTCTATGATGAATAATTCACAAAATTTAAAGCAGCTAATTCAATTTAATTTTCAATTTTATTTATGGTGTCAATTCATAACTAGTTATCTCGAGACACTTTACTGATAGAGTAGGTCTAGACCACACTCAGTAATTTACATTTCTAATAGTTCCCTCCAGAGCAAGCAACAGTGCAACTCTGAAGTAGTTTTATAATAATTTGTGATTCTCTTCTAGATAAACTTGAATAAGTTCAGGATTTTCCAAACTACATTTTGATGAGTTATCTTGATGTCAATTGTAGGTTAAGCTTTACGCTGTGGTTCCCTTATTGACTTCTAATTAACACTCGTCGTAGGTTTCCTGAAAGGAACTATGTGTAATTTGGAACTAATTTGAGAGAAAATAGACACAATATTATTCATATGTTAAATTGTATGCTTCCCTTGGACAAATAAGTATATTTGCCACTTCAGCTGGTCTTCTATGCACTGATTTAGCTTAGTGTTTAATTGTGAGTCATTGTTTTGTAGTGGACCAACTGAAACTGTACATACCTATAATTCATGCCAAATTATACAGCTCTTTCTAAGAAGCCTCCTCACAAATCATTAGGAACTAACTAGAAATGGAAAACCCTGTAAACAAGTGTTGCCCTGTATATAAACCATGGCTGAAATGCTTCTCTTTCAGCTCTTGAAATGTTGACTCAACGGTTAAGGATGTTGTCGGACTGCAACCTGATGAAGGTGGTCAGCTGCATGGAGCACGCCATCTCTGCTGTTCATCCTCGTACACGCTACTCTGCTGGATTGGACGCTAAGATCTTCTGGTTGCCTGTGTCGTACATGCCAACCTGCATCTCAGATATGCTTTTGCGTAGAAACAGCCCTGCTATAAAACCAAAAGTATCTGCACGGTAGTTTCTGTTGAATCAGTTGTTTGAGAGAAAGAAATAGTGCTAATTTGTAAGTTCATGTATGTCTTTTTTTTACTGCAACAACTGTTTGTACATGAAGGATTATACTATTGACCACAACATTTTCTGTATTATAAAACATGCTCTTTATGTCTTTGACTCCTGACATTATCATGCCTGAGATCTAAGCTAAATGCATTACAGATAATGGCCTTTGGCAACAGACAGTGGATTTTGCTCATCTTTGTGCATCACTAGGGACATTTTTGGCTTTCAATTATTTATTTGTATAGTTTTATTTTTATTTGTTTTGCAATAACCATTGAACAATTACAATCGCATCAAGAACATCTTCCAGATGTTTAAATTCAGAGGCTTTTTCTCCCTCTGTCTATGTAAGTGACTTTCTCAAGAGTCGTACTTTTTTCAACCACATAGGGACAATTAACATTTCTCCAGCAGAGGGCAATAGAGCACATGACCTGCAATAGACACAGGTCAGTCTTTCTGTAATTGATAGTACACAATTATCAGGCTGAAGGCTCAGAATACATAGTTTAGGGCATACAGGTACTGGGAGGAGGTCATTTTGAGAAATATATGTCCTCCAGAAAATATTTATATGCTCACATTCCCACAGACAATGATACAAGGTACCTTGGTGAGTGTTGCACTTAAAACATTAATCAGGTATATTAGGATTAAATTTATTTAACTTAACAGTATAGCAATAAATTCTCACAATCAATTATACTGTATAAATCTTAATCTGGTGTTGATAGTTTGTGCTATTGAGCATATTTTATTCCACTCGTCTTCTTGCAGATCATGCACCCACCCCAGCCTCTTGCTGTCAGAGTTGTCCTTATGGTTATCTAATATCATGTTGAGTTACCTGCTACAGATACAATGGCTTTTTAATTGTGGTTAGGACATACATTTGATTTTGGCAGGGGTGTGATGTTTTTAGAATTTTGGAAGTTCCTATAATTCTGTAATAAACTGGAGTCACACAGACCCTTAAAGGTGCTCTAAGTGATGTAACACATATTTTAGGCTACATCATTTTTTCTCACAAACGGCAAACATCTCACTATCTGCTAGCTGCCTGTCCCCTGAACAAACTGTAAAAATAACACGGTCTCTGCCCAGGCTCCACAAACGCCAAAATAACAACCTGTGCCAACCTGCACCACAAACCATAACAAACAAGAGTTCCAGCCTGTAATGAACAAGAAGGAGTTGGTTGAGCCATCACCGCACAAGCGTTAGCATGTAGGGTACTTCCACAATGCGCATTTATGACTCAATCAAGTCCTTTTTGTCATTAGGCTATAGGCTGAAACACTGTTTATGGTTCCTGATGCTGGGGCCGTTTCAGAAAGCAGGTTTAGTGAAAACTCTGAGATGAGGGAAACTCTGGGTATTCTGTTTCAGAAAGGGAGATTAATAAAAAGCTGAGCAAGAGGTAACTCCAGCCCATTTCAGAAAGAGAGGTAGCCTCTGACTCTGTGAACCTAACCTGGTCGGGAGCAGGTTTTCTTCTCTCAGTCTCCTCCGTCTGACACAGCGCTCTTTAATTTCTTCATTCATTCAGTCTGAATCCGGCACATTTTAGTAAACTGCATGAATAAAAAACTGTGTTGGTTTATTAACCATGTTAGGCAGACTATGTAAAGTTTTATTCTTGAAACATGGTATTTTCTTGTGTCGACGATCCCGTTAATAAAGAAGCTCTAGGCTATTACTTTGCAGGGAGTTAGTTAAACATACGTCGAGAGGTGATATTGAGCCTCCGACTATAGATGTATTTACATTTTCCAAATAACTTCCTATTGGAGCGGTATGGTTGCCAGTCTATCAGCTATGTAGCCTGGCCACATAACCTTGTCCGTCCTCATAACGTCACCCATCATGGACATGCTCTTGCATCCCAGCAGATTCTGTGTGCCACATTATGTTTTGTTGCAAATGGTAGGCTAGTTTTCTTTAGGCCTACAACATTGTTGATGCGGAGCACATCTGTAAGCCACTGTATAGCAAAGCGCCGTCAGAAGAATGTGACTTGCTCTGAAACAGGTTTTAAACGTTTTTGTAGTGTTCTCTGGACACAAACCAGTAGCTCCCTTAAAAAGGAGTTCCACCGTATTGCAAGGGACTGATATAAACACTTTGAAATAAAAGAATTATGATTTTGTAAATGATGGTGCTGCAGCCTCAGAATGTAATCAGTAGGCATGGACTTAAGATAGATTATAGGTTCAATAGGCTACCATTTCACCAGCAATATTATACTTGTGATTAAATCTGATATGAATACACTATATTGAAACTTACTGTAGCAGCAACTGTCTCCCATGCAAGTTATCTCTTTTTAAAAGCAGCATTTTTCATGAAATACATGTTCAAACCATAGACTAATATTGACAGTCAGTCCATGGTTCAAACTCGCTGTATGTGCGCATGAGTATTTGCGCCGACCAGTTTGTGGTTGTTACCATGGTGAATTTTAGTATCATGGCTCCATTCATGCTGTCTTTTTATATTGGTAGTGCACGTGCCTGAAACGGACACCAAGTTTAGTGAAAACTCTGAGTTTGTTAACCCTAAATAAAGGAAACTCTGGGTGAACCTAACCTGGTCAGGAGCAGGTTTTCTTCAAGAAACCTAGAGTTTCTCTCCTAACCTAGAGTTAACACAGCACTCTATCATTTCCTCATTTATTCTCTCTCTTTTGCAGCAGGTGCTGTTTTTTTTTTAACAAAATATATGTTCAAACTTGATGTACAGTTGTGTTCAGAATAATAGTGTTTCAAAAAGTGAATAATGCTCAAAGTCCTTAGAATAGCTTTTAATTCCATAATATCAATGTATTTGAACATTTCAATTACAGATTCAATTACACAGAATGAGCAGCATGCATGTCATGACTGTTGGGTCTGTTGGTTTTCTATGGCTCTACAACACTTACTAGTAAATTATTTACCTTGTAGAAATATCACTTCTACCAAAAAAATATGATTTATGAGGTTAGTGATGTTGGACTGCTGTACACAACTGTATGTGCACTTTTTATTGTGGTGGTGTAAACCTACTCTGAGTAGATTGAACAAACTCGAATCAGATGGTCTGAAACCGAAAACTTAGAGTTTTGCATCTCAGGGTAAATCAACTCAGACATCAGGGTTAGACTCAGAGTTTGTTAAACCTCCTTCCTGAAACGGGCCCCGGGTTGGCACAAGTCGTTTTTGTTGCCATTTGTAGACCCTGGGCTGCCTACAGAGACTGCGTTTTTACAGTGTGTCAGGGGACAAGCAGCTAGGGGTTAGTGAGGAGATGTTTGCTGTATGTGACAAAAAATGTTGTAGCCTAAAAAATGTGTCACATTGCTTAGGACAGAAATATTCCCATTCAAACACCATGAGATCCCACGGCTTACAGCATACAATCATGCATCAGGTTTTCAATCTAGAGCCCTGGCTTCAAAACTGTTTTTACTATTGTCCACCAGATTGAGCCATTTTCTCATGACATAACATTAGAGTAATTTTAAATATATGCACAAAGTTTAAGTCATATGATGTTAGACACAGTCACATCAAATTCAATTTGCAAAGCTTTTTTTGTCTTGATTGGACAATTGGCTGTGTTTAAACCTTATTTTCAGATTCTTAATTTTGATTACTCTTCTACTCTTCAATATGAAATGCATAGACAGTCTGTGACCATTGGCCTGAGATGTGTTTTCAAAGTTGATTTGAGGTAAAAGGGGAATGCAGTTATCAAAACCATGGGTCATGTAACCTGGTGTTGTCTGTTACACAACCCCACAATAGTGAAACGCTTAACCCTTCTGTTATATCTACTATGGACCTTGACACTTGACACACTGTTCATCACACCCTGACACAACTTGACTGAGAAAAGAGTGTCACTTTATCAGTTATTGTCTGATGAGGAAGACGCATCTTAGCCATGGTATGGTTACATTATTTTTATTTTTTTATTTTACACATTAACTTGCATTATTGTTGTTACTTGGCTTTGATGTTCATTACCAGTGAAGGTGGGGGGGGGGGCTCTCTGGTAATGAATGTTCTGAGTATGCAATTAGTGTATTGTATTGCATTTAGTTTTTTGTTCTATTTTGTTTTTGTTTATTTAGTTCATCCAAAAATCCCGTTTTGCGTAAGGTTCAACACATTCTACGTCGTTTCCCGTGTCACTTCTCGCGTGTGTATCGTGACAAAAACGTAGTTTGAGATTATTCAGTGCCTGAGCCGTGTCAGGTTATAAACTGTCTCTGGCGTGGATGAGCTCTGTCCGTGTGAGCCTTTTTTACAGTCTGATGTGCTGTGAGTCATACAGTTATTATAATTATGTATCTATGCGCAGTCAGGTAGCTATGTGTATGAAATAGTACAACGAACTGGCGACTTTGAAAGTCTCGCAGTGGGAACTAGCTCTCAGACAGAATCTGGATATAGATAGAGATACTGTATTTATCCTGAAGGAAATGAAGGCGTTCAATAGCAAATACACTTTTATAGGCCTACACATCATACAAACATCGGCACACAGACAATATCAAACAGACAATATGACATGCACGCACAGAGCCAGCCTATATACTACGGTGTGGAAAGAAAGTAAACAAAAGACGAAGAAAACACACAAAACACGGTGCTACATGGACTTGCTGCCACTCTCATCGGCGCCCTGACAACAACTACCTTAACTTTCTTTAAAATTAAAGAAAAGACAAGATTTAACGATTTATAATTTTTTTACACGGATCAGCTTAATGGGATCTGATGCCATCTGATGGTTGATATATATATATATATATATATATATATATATATATATATATATATATATATATATATATATATATATATATATTTTTTTTTTTTTTTGCATTAAAGGATCAGTTCATCATAAAAAACTTTTTCCACTTACCTGTTTCTGGTGTTAGGGTATGCATTCAGGCTTGGTTTTATCTCCACTGCTAAAACCCAGTACAATGGAGGTGACTAGGGTTTTGTTTGTAATATGGAAAGCAACACATTCAGTTCATGTGTAAGTAGCCACAGCACAGTGGTGGAGGGAGTGTAAAAGTTATAAGCACAATGCAAAACTGCTTTAGAAAAATGTAGCCTACTTAAAGTATCAGAAGATGAAGCACTCATTTACTCAAGGATTTATTATGCAAAAACAATGTCAGATAAATATATATTAGAGGGGGAAAAAATACAATATTTCCTTTATTTGGCAAAGGTATAATTTAGTTATCTTATATTGTCATTATTATATTATGTTATTAAATAATGGATTCACATTCAAGCAGTTGATGTGAGGGATACAAAATAAATATATAAACCCTGTACTACTTTTAGTTAAAATATTAGCATCCTGTCCAGTGTGCATTAATGCCATGGCCAGATTTACCCACTGCCACTAGATGGCGCTGGAGCAGACATTAGCTCTGGTTAAACTGATTTGTTTAGGGACATGCACCATGCACATGTTGTGGCAGACTTATGACTTTGAAAAACATTTTTTGATAACGTGAAGGGGTGAGTGTTAAAGTTAAATGAGGGTTTACCTTGTTTTTTAATTCCATTAACATGTATTTTTTAGTGGTGGATATCTCCAAGTAAATTTTCAGTTAATCACATTATTACAAACCAACTGTCATATAAAAACAGCCACTGGGCCTTTGGAGGCCTCTGTGGTAGGCAGGTTTATTACTGCTTATTACCTCTAAGGATAATGCATAATGAGGATGACAATGGGGGTTTTCAATGTTAATCATCATGCTTCTGTGTATGGGATCTTAAACGTTAATGTTTCTTCTCTCAGGTGTCAACTGACAATCTGACGATATATTTATTAGAGGTAAGTTGATTTCACTTTGTTTGCACTCTTTGCATAAATATTCACTTATTATTATTATTATTATTATTATTATTTATACTATTATTATTATATTTACATTTTACAGAGAATGTGTGTAGAATATTTAGATGAGAAAAAAAACATAAAGACAAAGCTGTGGGTTGTGTGTTTTAGGCAATCCTGTCGCACCTGGCCTTAACCTGTGCTCTACTTCTGGCCACTCTTGCTGCCATCCGTTGGTACATCAGAGATTCCTACAAGGTTGATGACTTCAGCCAGAAGCATGTGTTCATCACAGGCTGTGACAGCGGCTTTGGGAATCTGCTGGCCAGGCAGCTGGATGGAAAAGGCTTCCACATCATGGCTGCATGTCTCACAGAGAAAGGTGCAGCAGATTTGGCAGCTGTGTCCTCCCCCAGACTGAAGACCCTCATGCTGAATGTTACAGACAGTGCGAGTATCAGGAGGGCGGTGGAGTTTGTGAGAAAAGAAGTCGGAGAGCAAGGTGAGCCAGGCGGAAAGCAGCAGGGGGTACACACAGATAGGGTGCCAGTCAGAGTGAGGCACTGGGAGAGATAAAGGCAACCTGGATCATCCCATCATCAACTCATCATCCTCCTACTGATATGTTTAGCACACCCTCTGTTTTGTAAAGAGGAGGGAGAAAATACTTACCTCATAGTCTGCATATTTTAAAGCCAGGAACACAGTAAAGATTCTCCAAACATAAATCTGAACTACAGATTTTATTCAAAGTTTATCCTGACCTGAGTGTAAACCTTTTAGAAGCTTTTTAGACTTTATTTTATTTGAAGTAGGGACTATGCCTGGTCTGTCTGTGTTGGGTTGAGTAGTGGACATAAATCCCAAACACTATACAGTATGTTCTATGTACTATATATTTCGGCATTTCAATACTGATTGGATTAGTCTCATTCCACCGTCATTACCTATGGGAAAAATCAGCCATATTTGAAAGAAAATCAAAAAACTTTTAAAAATCATGTGTAGAAAAGAATGAATGAGAATAAGAGTAGGTAATTTAAGGTCAAAAAAACGTGTTATGGAAACAAATGTAATGCATACGTACATAAATTACAGATGAAAAAGGTCACCTCGGGTTCTCAAAAATATTAACATTTTCCACTATTTTTTATTTTATTATTTTTATATTTGTATAGATCAACAAATCCCTTAATTGAGAAAATGATTGGCAGATTAATCCATAATAGAAATAATAATCTAGCATAAATATACAAATGCATAAAAACAATATACACAACTGAGTTTACAGAGGGAGGAAGGCTCCTACTTAATGTGTTAAATACTGTGCAAACATACCAAGAATTAGAGATTAGTACAGAACAATCAGTGGTTTAGACAAAGTATACAGATTGTAAATATCTGTGGTGTGGAAAAGTATGTAATGTGAAAAGAACAGGTAGATCAAGACCTTTTTTAGCCTTTAATTCAGACAGTTTGCTGCTGGTCAGATGAGGCATACAGTATAAAGCACTCTAAACTATAGACGGATATTGATGAGGAATGAATTAAGGCAGTTGTAACTGCAAAGACATTTCTGATATTTGTGAAGATAATAAATCAAAAACATTCTCTTCTATCAACAAAAGCGAGATACAGCTCAGAAGTTGGTAATGTTCCTGCCTCTTTTCCTTGCAGGTCTGTGGGGTTTGGTGAATAATGCCGGCAGGTCCGTCCCCATTGGTCCAACAGACTGGATGCAGTTGGAGGATTTCACAAAGGTTTTAGATGTGAATCTGATTGGACTTATTGAGGTGACACTCCAGTTTTTGCCTTTGCTGAAAAAGGCCCACGGCAGGGTGGTAAATACGGCCAGTATTTTAGGCAGACTGTCTCTCACTGGTGGAGGATACTGCCTGTCCAAATGGGGAGTGGAAGCCTTCTCTGACAGCCTCAGGTAGTGGGTAGAAACATATGTATCACATTCTCTTGACATAGAAAATTCTGTTCTAAACAAAACAAAAACCTGTATGTTAAGCTCACATTCACAGATTTTCCCAGTAGGTGTTTTAGTAGTAGTGATTGCCTCTGATTTACTCTTTAACAATGAGTTTCATACACTTATTATATGTTTTTCAATGTAAGCTCTTAACTTTAAATGTGAAAACAAGAAACTATGGTTTTCAAATAAATGTAGTGAAGTGAAAAAAAAGAACAATATTTCTCTCTGAAATGTAGTGAAGTACTGTAGATGTATAAATTTGTCAAGTACAAGTATCTCAAAATTGTATTTCAGTACTGTACTTGAGTAAATATATTTACGATTTTTACTTTCTATTACTGCGTTTACTTGCAAAAGACTGACAATTAGCTACCTGCAAAATAAATAAATAAAACATGATGTAAGCTTACTTTTAAAGGAAAAGTCAATATAAAGCTGTCCAGCTACACTAAGGAAACACAATGTTCTGCTTCTTCTGCCCAGGAGGGACATGCAGCACTTTGGCGTCAAAGTGAGCATTATTGAGCCGGGTTTCTTCAAGACAGGTGTTACCAGTCTAGATCTTATTGAAGCTGACCAGAGGAGGCTGTGGACCCGTCTACCTCAAGATGTCAAAGACTCCTATGGAGACACATACTTGGATGACTGTGAGTGAAAGTACAGTTGATGGCATTCCGCAACAAATTGTATAAAATAAATAGGAATTGAATCTGAATGCTTTGTTTTTCCCTATCAGATGTGAAAGCTCAGGGATTCTCTATGGGCATCTTGTGCAGTCCAGATATCTCTAAGGTGACCAGGTGTATGGAACATGCGCTGACAGCTCGCTTCCCACGCACACGTTATGGTGCAGGCTGGGATGCAAAGTTTTTTTGGATTCCTCTGTCCTACCTTCCTTCTTTTGTGTCAGACTTTGTTATAAATGTACTTCTTCCTTCACCTAAGAATAAAAGACATGTCTAACAGGCCACTTGACTGAACAGTATGACAAATAATTTTCTGAAAACCAAAACATAAAATATATTGTGACAAAAGTTCATTTAAAAAGTGTTAAGACTGTGTTACAAAATAGGAAATTTATTCATTTCATGTGTCAGCAGCAGCAATTTAAACCATATGGGCATATTGTGGATGATCACAGATACAGTATTTATTTGTCCTCATTGTGATACAAAATAAATCATTCTGTAAAGTTAAGAATTTATTCACCATGTTTAAAAAACAGCCATTTACATCTGCATCCTCAGGTCATGTGTTGCTTTTTCAAGATTATCAACTACATCAATTCATTTCCATGCAAAACAAACACAGGCATGTTCAAGTATTGCTCCAAACAATTTTGGCCATTGTTCCAATATCATTACTAAAACAAATTATCAGGTTGAGTCAAAGTCGTAAACTCAGGGAACATAATGTGTTTGATTAAGTACAAGTATGCTTTGCACACATATTTTATGCATCTGTTTATACTGGAGCACATATCTTTGAAAAACTGAATGACATAAGTTAAAATCCAATTATTTTTGTCTTTCTTTCGTTTAGTTTCCAGCCCTGAAATGAGGTATATAAACATGATAGATGAAGTAAATACATCTTCAGTTTTGTTCAGTGGCAAAAAATATCATTACTCAACACATTTTTCTAATAACCTTTGATCACATAAGTATTGTACATTCAGAATGCAGCTCACTTTTTTATTATCTGTGTAATTGTGTTTATGTTAAACTATTCGTAGGATCTATTTCAAAGATATTTTCTGACAAAATCTTACTGTTCAAATTTACAAATATACAACTTATTTATCAACATTTCTATCAGCAGCTTCAGTGCAAAGATATACATATTGTACATCAGAATAAAGAAAACATTAACACAAGAATTGGCATAAGAAATGTCAGAAGGCATAGTCACAGAAGACTTTTTTTTCTTCATTCTGTAGAAATGTATTTCTCTTTTCCTAAAACAATCAAGTTTTTGTACACAGACTGCATAAAAAAATAAATTCTGTGCAAAGTGTGTTTCTTTTTTAAATTCCCGTCGGTGAGAGGGGGGTTATACGTCGCTGTCCTCTTTCACAAGGTTGGCTGTGTCTTTGAAACTGTCCTCGGTTGGCGAAAAGGTGCTTGGACGATCCCTCTTCTGAAGTTTGGCGGGGGGGACAAACGGAGAGGGCTCAGGGGCAGAAGAGTCCCCAGTGCTTCCTACAGGCTTTTCATCCTTCATCTGTAAAACAGTGCAGAGGTTAAACCGAAAAACAAGACCAGTACTTTCTATTTTGTAACTGGTGTCCTAAAAATGTTTTTCTGTCATGGTTGGTTGTATTCTCCAGCCCTTGACTGTATCCTTCCCTGCCAGTTACTAAGTGACTTTTTGTTAATATACACCTTTGAATGGCTCTCTGTCTCATGTCTCGGCACTTCGGGGTCCAAACACAAGTAACTAACATTTTTCATTGTAACTCCCATGTCCAAACTTACCTCTGAATATGAAGGGTTTTCAAATGTGGTGCTTGGCATTAATTTTCGCTTGAAAAGGCTCCACTTTGACTCCTGCAAACAAGCACAATCAGTGAGGTGGCATCCCATTTAAAAAATAATGATAATTTAACTTAGTGTTATATGGACATACTGTATACTTGACTCACCTGCACAGTAATGGTGCTGACAGAAGATGTGTTCACAACGCCCACACTCTGATCTTCGCGATACGCCGGGTTCACAAACTTGTTCTCCAACTGTTCGCCACTCACATTAACAGTCACCTGTTAAGAAGTAGGTTGTCAGGTCACTTTCATCAGCCGTGACAGTTGATCTTATTGGCTTAATTAATATTATTTTCTTTCATTTTGATAGTTTAATAAAATAATCAGGAGGTTCACGTACATCCATATATTCTCTGAAGGAGCTGGATAATGATTATCTCACAGATTTTTCTTGAATTCTACACGGACATGACAATGTTTTGACCTCAAACCGTTTTCCCAAGGACCTAAAGAAGCTGTCATGCCCATGTGGAATGAACAGAAAAAACATTTGGAACGACACAGCGGTGTGTGGGTATTTTACAAAAAAAACTAAAAAGAGATTACTTTCTATTGGAAGATGCTGAAATGATGAAAGCAACTGAACCATGTGCAGTATGTGGTTTTGCAGCAAAGACTTGTGTTTTCTTCAAAAGTGTCAACTGCTAGAAGTCTTAGTTTATATGTGGGATTTATGTGGGAAATAAAAAGAATTCCTCATTCATTTATTAATGAGTACCTGTGTGGCATGAATGACAGCAGGATCACCAGCTGCTCCAGGAGCTGTGGCGTATAACGGGTTCTCAAATGTGATTGGCTGCCTCCCAGCTTCCATGGCGAAATTATCGTCCTATAGGGATATTGTTTTGATAAAATTGATTTTCACAGTCATTAAATACACATTAATTTTTTCCCAACTGCTGCTGACACAAGCAGTTCTAGAAGGAATGCTAGTTGCAGTATGCTAGAATGCACTAGATTGGGAGTCAGAAATGCTGATGGTACACTTTTAGTGACTTAGGGAAAATATTAACTACTGATAAGCATTCTTCAAGGACTCACCATCTGCATGGCTGTGTCAATGAATGACACTCCAATGTGTGATGGTCCGAGATCAACATTATCACCCGAGCGAAACGTCACCCCATTCCCTGTGTCACCGGATTTCACCAGGCTGCTGAGGCTAGATAAAAACAAAACACTTCAATTTGAACTTTGAACTGCATGCATTAACTGTAGTACGGTAATCATTGGTAACCACAAAAAAACAGAGTCAAAAAGAGAATTGAAAACAAGAGCACCAAGATACCTGGGTAGTTTGGGCATGGAGGGGATGAAAGATCCTGTTCGTTTGTAGTTGAGGAAAACCCCAACAGCCAAAGCTCCAGTAATCAGGATGATAATAACTGCCAGTAAAACAGCCACAGCTACAGAAAAAGTAGAAAATATTGAGTTGTATGCATATTAGACGCTTGCAACAAGGTGCTGATTATAAAAATTCCTACTAAACATTTTTCTGACTAGTCCTGTTAATGACCCATTAGTATTGCTAAACCATTTGAGAAGTTAAACAGTGATCAGTTGAAGTATTGCATGGCTATTTATTAAGGAAATGTGTGATTTTGGCAAGTCAACATCTTCAGTAATTGCTGAGGTGTTTTTTGTAAAGCCAACAGATCATGACTGTTACTGTGCAGCAGGTCCCACATGTCAACCAGTGCATGTGTAGTGGACTCCAATTATTTTGTTTAATTTTAGAATTAGTTTCGTCGACACTTCAAGTTAAAGCAGAGACAAAGTGTAGCGTAGATAATGGGTGAATTACAGTACCTGTTCCTGCTGGAGCGCCCCTTGACTTCCCCATCTCACAATAGCTGCCCAGATAACCGTATGGACATCTGCAAAAAGTCATAATTTTTTCTTTCATTGGTAAACAACATCTTGGAGTATATTTAGAAAAACTAGAATTTCAGGCATTACTGGATATGACTGATGGAGACTCAATCAATCTATCAACCAATCAATCAATCAATTAACTAATCAACCAATTGCTGGTGTGACCGGCACCTACTACTAAACTCACTTGCACTTGGGCAGCTCGCCTTCATCAGTGTAGCAGGTTCCACCATTCATGCATCTACATGCAGGGGGCATTACAACGGGTGGCTCAATGGCTGCAGGAGCAAAAGCCAGGCATACACACAATCAACAACAAAACATTTCACAAAACCACACAGGATCAGCCAGGCACATATGAAGAATGGGTTAACTAATGCAAAGTGATGATGCAACACAGCAGCCAACACAAGAGTGCAGGCAGCAGATGCACTCAGGCTGTTGTTTACCTGCATCACATTCATTGGAATCAAACTGCACTGGAGAGGACCCTTGAGGGCAGGCGCAGGTGTATCCACCAGGCCGGAGGAGGCAGAGATGACTGCACACATTCTTACAAGGGTTGGGTACTGAAGAGGAAAAAGCACAAAGAATAACAGAGCAGGGATTTTATAATAGTATTGTGCACTGTGATTCTGAGGCATATTTTGTGTTATCTACTGTATCTTATGTTGTTAGTCTGTAACTATTTGTTATTGCTGTCTTTCTTGGTCAGGAAAAATGGAAAAAAGATTGTTACTCTCAATAAAGTTTTCCTTGTTAAATAAAGATTAGAAAATGACGTAACTGCTGATTACTAGCTCCTCTTCTCTGCTGTACTTTTAGTTTTAAGTAGTAAATATACTTGAATATATATACTAGAATGAAGTGTAAAAAGAAAAAGAAAACATTTAGTCATTTTTGTCGCATAAAGTTGTCAAATCCATTTATTTTTTATTAATGTTATTTTTTTACAATGTGACAAACAAAGAAACCTTTCTCAATATGTCTTATAAGCCTTATTACAGGCCACTACATTAAGCTTGAGTGTGTCAGCGATTACACAACATCACTTTATATATACATATCACAACTTTTATTCTCTTTATATGAATATAAAGAGAAAAAAAGTCAGTGTTCTGACCTGACTTGTTGTGTCGCTGCTCCTGGTAAATGCGGACTTGAGTGAGCCAGGGGTTGATGGTTAGAACTTTAACTTTATGTCCTTTCCCAAACTTGTGAGTCCTCCACACTTCACCTTTCTCTTTCGTTGTCCAGTACACGTGCCCCTCAAACACATCCAGACTGTAGGGATGGCCAATGTCTGAAAAAGAGAAAACACAGCACTTTAAATAACCGCTGCTGTTATTTGAATAATATATTCTACTGTACATATTAGTCCTGCCCATAAAACGTCATATCTATTTGTCATTGTTCTGACCGCCTGATATGACGATCTTCCTGTCTGTGCCATCAGGCTTCATGGACTCAATGATGTTTTCTTTGGAGTCACACCAGTAGATCCTATTCCCATTCAGATAGTCCACAGCCAGTCCAGTAGGCCAGCCCAGGTCCTCCTCCCTCACCAGCACCTCTCTGTGCCGACCGTCCATCCACGCTGATTCTATTCTGGGTTTCCTGCCCCAGTCTGTCCAGTACATCATTCTGCCAACACAGAAATTATCCCAGAGTCAACACATAATATTTTTGTCTATATACAAAACCTCTTCATACTGTTCAAAGGAATTAAGGAGGCAGACAACATATTTTTTTACACCAAAGCTCTAAATCTTCATACCCAATTGATGGGTTGACAACAATAGCAGCGGGCTGGTCCAGGTCTGTGTGGATCAACCACTTCCTGTACCGCCCATCTAGTTTGGCCACTTCAATTCGATTGGTGCCTGAATCTGTCCAGTAAATGTGCCTGTAAAAGGTTTTAAATACATACTGAGCAACTGAACAGAATTTAAAGCATCCTCTGCAAATGGTTATATCATAATCTTGGTGAATTACCCGGCAACCCAGTCCACAGCGATGCCGTCAGGATTAGCGATGTATCTCAGATTCAGATCCACTTCTTTCACTGGGTTGTTGCCGTGATCGTTAAATGTGGTCATGTAAGCGCGTTTGATAGAGCCAAACTGAGATCCCCGACCAAGAACTGTCCAGTATACAACACCTACAGCATCAGGGGATAAAGGTTATCCAAACTTTTATATTGGCTGTAGCTAACAACAACAACAACAACAACAACAACAACAACAAACTTAAAAGGTTTACAGAAGAAGTCTTACTGAGTCCTTGTCCCTCTGGATCCCACAGGTAGTCTAAGGCTTGGATGTGTTCAGCGTTGTCCACATAATCTGAATACTGCTCAGAGGACAGGTTGAAACGACGGATGCGAATGTTGTCTGGCAAAAGCAACACTGGTGGATTTCCTATACAAAAGTTAAGGTGCAATGAATGTACTTGTTGCATGCAAGAATCTGGCTTAACACACTAATGAAAGGGAACATTTTTAAAGAATCCTCTTCTACGTGTGAATGTCTTACCCTGGGCAGCGCACTCTGTCCCATGCGGCTCACCAAAAGAGAGAAAGCCTTCAGCACAAAAACACTCATAGCTGCCTTTTGTGTTTTTGCACTCCTGAGGACACGTGCCGTACACCTCACACTCATTCACATCTGTTTCCAATGCAGAAGACAATGAGAAAAAAAGAGAGAAAAACATCAATTGAATGTAGAAAACTACTTCTGTGTCAGTGCTGAAATGGAGTGAGTATGTGACAAGACTTCTATTGATGTTTTTGATGTGGCGTTTACCTTCACAAGTGTGCTTTTCTGTCGTTCTGGGCTTGTAGCCGGGCCTGCACGAACAGAGGATGCCTCCCTGCGTCAGGTCGGTACAGTTGTGTTCACAGATGTTGTTACTGCAGGTGTGTCCACTGCCATGGTCTGACAGGAGCAAATACAAAAAGCACACTGAATGTCAAACTAGACATCTAGGTAACTGTATATTACTTGCAGTACTAGCATGTTCTGTTTTTATTCTTGCACCAAAGTCAGGTACAGTCCAGTTAAAGTCGACTTATAAATGATCAAAGTTGGTTCATTGCATTATAGTGCATTTATGTCCAGTTAACTTACTACAAGTGATCTGACTGTGTTAACTCAGTTGGAAATTAGTTATTTTATATATCTGAATTGTAATACACCTGCAAGTTTGAAAATACATTTTTAATTTTTCAATCTTTCATAGTTACTAACATGCTCTTTGTTAATGTACTCACGGCAGCCAAGCTCATCCGACTGGTCTCCACAGTCATCATAATCATCACAGGCATACTGCAGAGGGATGCACTGTCCGTTACTGCATTTGTACTCATCATCTGTACAGGGTCCATGAGTGGGACTTTGGCCTAGATGGAGAGAAACATATCAACTGAAGAGATGCTGTAGATGCATGTTCAAAAAAGTAAAATAGAACCTGACATACTGTACATTTGAGTAGATGAATAAGCTACAAACTATCATACTCACAGTTTTCCTGTCTCTCATCAGAGCCGTCACCACAGTCATCCACAGAGTTACATAGCTCGTGGCTGTAGATGCAGCGGTTGTTGTCGCAGCGGAAACGGAATGGAGTCTCACACTGGATTTCCACTGTGGATGAACAGAAAGTCTCAAGAAAACCTTCAACACATTCACTTACAAATATTGAGCCAATATTAAGTTTGCCAGGTTATTGGCAAGAATCTAATAAACTTGGGTTTTTATGAGTGTTTATGTCATTTCTTACAGCAGAGGTGAAGCTCCTCGTCTGAATTATCTCCACAGTCATTGTCTCCGTCACATTTCCAATGAGACTGGACGCATACGTGGTTCTTGCACTCAAACAGGAAGGGTGCGCAGTACGTGCCGTTGGGAAAGCGGGTCGCTGAAAGTCAGTGATAAAAAAGAACATGCATGCTACATTCACTTATGTTAAAACTCTCTTTTTGTGATGGAGACAGTAATTATTACCAAAAAGTGAAAAACACTCAATGCTGGACACTTACGACAAGATGTCTCATCTGTATAGTCTAGACAGTCGGCGTTGCCATCGCATTTGAAGCGATCAGCGATACAGTGTCCACTGCCACACTGAAAGTAACCGGGATGACAAGTCCGCAACTCTGCAACACAGCCAAACCAGCACTATTACTTCACATTTATTACTTCACTATACACCACTCATGCAAAAGGGGAGCACTAGCTTCTTTGTCACCCAAAATTCCCACATTTTTGCCTTTATTCCTACAGTGGGAATTACTCTTCAATGTATAATATCTAGAATAACTTGATATGTGATGTTCAGTGAAATTTGAACTTCTAAAAACAGTGTGCTGCCAGCAATGTAAGGAAGAAATTCTTCAGTTTCAGCAGAGTGAATAAACCATTTTTAAATAGATGACTATTGGTGGTCCTGTCTGTCTATGCTAAACGTGAAGTTGTTTTGCTTCTTTGTTTAGTGCAGCCCTCCGTTACTCACAAACAACCAGACCCACAAAGAGCCTTCACTTACCACAGTCCCTTTCATCTGAGTTGTCCTCACAGTCGTTGTCATGGTCACAGACCCAACGGTCGGGAATGCAACGGAGATTTTCACAACGAAACTCGCTCTCTGTGCATGCGCGTGGAGCTGAGAGAAAACACCAAAACAGAAAGTGTAAAATCAAGCAAGTGCAGAAGTTAATTTTGTGTTTATTGAACTTCCATTACACAGACACATTAATCAGATCAATGTCAAAAGCTCTTGTGTGTCTTTCATTCAACTTTGACACATTTGGGTTGAAAGGTTTTTAAATGCTGTCTATTATTTTTCTCCTTCTCACACCCACACTCACACAAGCTGTATGTGCAGCCGTTACTCTGCAGTGAGCTCATGAGTTTACTGGAGAAAAACTCCCCTGGCATCAGCAGCAGAGCAACAAGTGGAGCGGTACCACCATGATTTAACCCCAGTCTCTGTTTCTCCCTTGATAAGCTACATTATCTCTATTAACTGGCATGTTCTCAGACATGTTTAAATTCTCCAGGGCAAAGGGTGACAGACTCTTTCACTCCCTTTTTTTGACACGCTGAGGACAGCCTGTTTTTCTAGCAGCTGATAAGACTACCTCTCTCAGCAATCCGGCAGAAGTGTCGAGCCTCTTACAAATCCTCCCTGCTGTCTGATAAAAATGATTGCAGGGCTATTCTGCCATCAACACTCCCTTTTCATTTGGACAATTTACAGAAGCTGAGCTTACATCCCCAAGTAAACCTACTTAAAAGACACTTAGATGGCACCAAAACAATGTACCCAGCTTTTTCACTGTTAGGGTTAGGGTTAGGGTTACATTCTTGTCAGTTCCCTAGCTAAAAACTGAACTATGTAACTTTATCAGTGATAGTGAATAGCACTCACCGCAGCTGTGTTCGTCAGAGTTGTCCCCGCAGTCGTCGTCCCCATCACACCTCCATCTCAGTGGGATGCAGCGGTGGTTGTCACAGCGGAAGTCTCCATTAGGATCACAGGTTACTTCATCTGGGAAAGGAGCAGGAACATGAAACTAGTCATCCTTTTAAAGCATTATGCTCAACAAAGTACATTGTTTCTCCTCGCTCTGTCTAAGACCCTGAAGAACTTTGTTTCAATTGAAAAGGTTTGCTGGACTTAGTGCGTCTGAAACTGATTGAGCACTTGGCATTTGCATTCTTTTTTGTATTTAGAGGATGAGGTTAGATTTGTAGATTTGTAGATAAGACATTTACCAACTTTATCTTTTACTTTTAGGGGTGGCCGTAGCTCAGTATATAGGGAGTTGGGTTGGGAACAGGAGAGGTTGCTGGTTCAAGTCCCCATATGGACCAAAGTACGGAGGTATACTAGTAGCTGGAGAGATGCCAGTTCACCTGCTGGGCACTGCCAAAGTGCCGCACCCCCAAACTGCTCAGGGCGCCTGATCAGCAGTCGCACCCCACTGCTTACTCTGACATCTCTCTATTAGTGCATGTAAAGGAGCGTGCGTGCGTGTGTATTTCAGGCCTGTGTGTCGTGTGTAATAACAACAGTGTTAATTTCAATGGTAATTTCACCATTGGGGATCAATAAAGACTAGAAATTATTATAAATGACAAATTAATTATAATTATAAATTATTTTACCAGGTTAATATAGCATGATGCTACATAAAAATGCTTGGAAGCAAAAATACAATTAGGATCACACAACATAAATTAACTAAATATTAGAAAAACCTTTCAGTATAATAACAGTTCAACAGCACCACAAACTGCTGCCTCAAAAATGACAAACAAACAAAGTTGAATAAACACCTCTCTAAAACATTTGCTTGTGGATTGGATCATTGCCGAGCTGTTGTATTAAACTGAATTTACGATTTGTACCTTATTAACTGGCAACTGAGTGTATGTATTACAACCAGATTCACAGATTAAACAGCTCTCCTTCATTAGTTTGCTACCACAATGGCACCAACATGTGTCTATATATTAAACTTTGAATGACACAGTGAGGATTAAATACTCAGTCTTGAGAAAAGATGATGATCTTCCAATAGACCAATAAGAGCAGACTATGCCTGGACATTTTTAGGCTATTAAGTAATGATGAAAATGTCAGTTTGAAATGAAACTCATCTTGTTTTTTAATTAAACTGCAACTATCAGAGAGGAGGAGGGCAGCGTGCCTAGGGCAGATGGGTGACCTCTATCCGTGCTAGTATGTGTCTGTAGAGGATAAGACTGCAGGAGATGTGAAGCACAGACGGGAGAGGAGTGGAAGAAAGCTGGTTTGAGCCGTCTCTACCACAAAGCGCTGGGGGTCAAAGATAGCGCAGTGTTAGCTAGTCCTGCCCTCTTAGCCCTCCACCTGGCCCATCTGCTACATTCTTACAGGAAGATTAGCGTGGATCTTCCGTCCTGCGCCGGCATGGCACTAATGGAGCGAGGGCCTCCGATAAGAGGCGGGAGGGTCGCGGCGAGTGTGTTTGGATCGTAGCAAAGTACAAAGAGACTTGTGTGAACCCTGCCCCCACGCAAGGACAGAGCAACAACACACACACACACACACACACATATATTTATATGTAGAACCATATTACCGGACAGCTCATAAATCTGTGGTGCTCTTAGGGAGAGGCAAATGGTGGGGGAGGGTGAGTGGTGAAACCCTCTCCATCAGCACCTCCCAGTACCTAACTGTGTCCCACAGGAGGCTGAGGTGTTGGCTAATTGCCCCTCACTCACTACTTAAACACAAAACCTTGTTTCCATGCTGTGAATGTTTTAATCTTCTGAGACTTCTGAAATCATTTTACTGCCAACAAATACATGCGACTTGATCTCTCTGGAAAGTTTTGACCCTATCCAGTTATTTTTTTTCTTTATAAAGATTTTTTTTGGGGCTTTTTCCCTTTATTTCAGAGTAACAGTGCAGTGGATAGACTGGAAAAGTGGGAGAGAGATGGGGCATGACACGCAGCAAAGGGCAGCAGGTCGGATTCGAACCCAGGCAGCTGCAAAGGCCTCAGCCTACGTAGGGCGCACGGTCTTACTGGGTAAACTAGAGGCCGCCTCAGCATTTCAGTAATAACAAACAGTTTTCAGGTCACTGTGACGATGTAAACAGGATCTCAGTCCTGTCTTAAGGATGTCACAGACTCACCACAGCCCTGCTCATCACTGTTGTCCCTGCAGTCGTTGTGGCCGTTGCAAACAGACCACAATGGCACACAGCGGTAGTTGGTCTTGCAGACAAACTCTGTGTGGTTGTCACATCGATATGCTGGTCCCACTGTGGAGAAAACATCACAATTGTAAGTAAAGAAGACAAAGAGTGGTGTACTTTTATAAACATCAAAATACATGGATAATTAATGCCAAAAGGAGTCAAAATGTAAGATTAGTTTAAGCTTCATGTAATGTGTGCCTTCACCCAAATCAAAGTTTCTTCTCTGATGGAACTCAGATTGGGATTGAGTACTTGCACAATTAAAGAAAGACCCAGGAGCAGTGTAAAGAAAAGTGTGTATTACTTACTACACTCCTCTAACGGTTCATCAGAGCTGTCACCACAATCATCATCAACATCACATTTCCAGTTCTGAGGGATGCAGCGTCCATTGCGGCACTTGAACTGTCCCGGGCGACAGGTCCTGGTGGAGCAGTGGGCAGGGTCCTCGTCAGACTGATCGCCACAGTCGTCCTCGCCGTCGCACTGCCATGACTCGGGGATACACCGCTTATTTGCACACTGCCACTGGTGGGTTTCACACTGGTGTGAAGCTGTAGTTTGTACATGAAATCATAAGAAATATCATAACAGAGACAAAAAGTGAGCCACAAAGAATACACTCCATTTTGAAGAAATGTATAATAGCTATTAGAGAACACAACCCACCACACAGCACAGGGTCTTCATCTGAGCCATCATGGCAGTCCTGGTTGCTGTTGCACAGGAAGTTCGGACTGGTGCAGTTTCCATCATTGCACTGAAACTGGCCGAGCCTGCAGTGGCGAGCCTGGCAGGTGGAAGGCTCGTCTGAGCCGTCTCTGCAGTCCCTCTGACCGTCACATTTCCACCAGATAGGAATGCATCTGTTAAAGCAGAGGCAGGGCAAAAAAATTGTGTTTAACCACTTGAATTGATTAAATAACATTGATTAAATAACTACTTTAACTACTCTATGAAAGGCTGCAAAAATGTAATTAGCCATAAAAATAAAATGCAACACTTGTAGCATTTGACATTACAACACTAATTTTTCATTACTACATTTTTACAGACAGTTTTAAGATATTTTTATGGGCTTTTTACTTTATTAGATAGTGACAATGTAAAGACAGGAAAATGGCGAGAGAGGGGATAAAGGGGTGCACACTCTGCCGGGTGAACTAGGGGTTGCCCCCTGAAGTTTGAAATTTGATACAAACAAAAACTCTGGCATGAGATAACAACCTATCATCCTAATAGTGTCTTGATTTGTTTACGGTAGTAATCCCACTAATGTCACAGTCAGTTCAACAATGAAAAGGCTGCACGTAAAAAGATCACAAGGCATATCACAAGAAGAAATCTAGACAAACCTTTCATTGTTAGCACATCTGTACTGGGTGCTGGTGCACATGGGAAGGCATCGGGTCACACCTCCTATTTGGACAGTCAGGAAATGGTCCGGGCACTCGCAGGTGTGTTCCCGCCCCCCATGACGGATCAAGCACAAGTGTGAGCAGCCTCCATTGTTCACCGTACAAGGATTGTTTCCTGTCAGAGGAAGAGTTGGTCAAACAATCTCAGTTCACCACAGCTGGGTAAATACAGGCCAGGTATTGTTCTGCTAGTATCTATACCTAAATCAACTTAAGGAGGACTTAAGTTGTTGAGATAATAAACTGAAAGGTCTTGATCACAAGAGTTTTAGATTGTAACTCACCAATAGGCTGTCTGTAGGGATGACACACATGGATGTCAAATGGTCTATGAGTGGTGTTAACTAGGGCCTGACGACCAGAGCCGTCATATTTGTTGCCTTTCTCCACTGAACGCGTGTTCCAGTCAGTCCAGTATACAAAGTCCTCGAACACAGTCAGGGCAAACGGGTGAGGCAAATCTCCATCATACACTGTGTGTCTGTGCTGACCATCCAAGTCTGAGTATCTGACAAAAGAAATAAAAGAGTTCTTACTCTTACTGTCTTTACTCTAGGGAAAACAGTGTGATTAATTCCTGACAAATGTACTTACTCTATGTAACTGAGATGGGCATCAGACCAGTAGAGCTTGTCATTAGTGTAGTCGATCGTGATCCCGTTGGGCCACTCTATCTTGGTGGTGATGATAGCTGCTTTGTTAGTTCCATCCATTCCAACACGACCTATAAAGGCTTTGTCCCCCCAGTCTGTCCAGTATACATATCTAATAGGGAGCCAAGAAAGTTACCTTAGATCACATCATATCTACTTACAGTATATCTGAAAAAAGAGAATTTATACTTTGGAACAAAAAGGTTTCACTCATTTTCACTTAGTATGAGAAAAAGCCATACAGAATAATTGTTTTGAGTACTTTTTGACAAGGATCCCTCAAATTTGGGAAAAATTGTAAATAAAAATGACTAATAAAACCCCCCAAAAAAATGACCGTTTTATTTCACAAGTCTATAATTGTTTTACGATGTCGTTTATAGGTAACATTCAGTTGAGTTGCCCATCATTATTTATACATTTCAATTAACTGCTAGCGTAACCTGAACAGTCTTACAGGTTTATAGGCATTCAACAATTACCAATAATAAATTAATAAAGAATTATTTCCTTGGGTTTAAATGGAGCTCATTTACTTTAATTAACTAAATCCTTAGTTAAAAAATAATTTCAAAACGTCTGTCTATTATGTTCCTATTTTCCCTTAGTACATATTAAATTACAGACACATGAAATAAAGACAATAAAATGTAACAATATTAAACTTGAGTTAAGACAAAGAATTATCAAATATGCATAATAATTCTGCCTATAAAACATCCATCTTTCACTGCACTTTCTTTCAGACTATACACTATCATATCCGCTGATACCAACATTTTGGGCAATATTAGCAGCCCAGGCAATGCTACTGGCCCTACTGACATATTGATAGTGTTCTATCATAAGATACAGTAAGATGCTTAATTCCTCCTTGTGCCTTCCTTGTGCCTGACTTACCCATATTTGGGATGCAACACAATGGCTCTGGGGTTTTCAAAGCAGTAGCTGTTATTGACATCAACGCAGTGTTCAGCCAGTTTCTTCACAAATCGACCATCGAGTTCAGACACTTTGAGACAATCCAAAAAGCTGTCCACCCAGTAGAGTTTTCTGGCTATCCAGTCAACTGCAAGGCCCTCCCCATGTAGAACTCCATTGACCACCACCTCTCTATTGCTGCCATTGAAGGACATCCTCTCAATCACCCTGCGGCTCACATCAATCCAATAAAGACGCTTGTCTACACGATCAAAGTCCATGGCCACCACACTGGTCAAGCCCTGCAGGATCAGAGAGTAAGCTTGTCCATCTGTTGATAGGTTCCTAAGGTAATAGCGATTGCTGAAGATGAGGTAGGGTGAGATGTTGCTGTTCTGACGGCAGCTGTGGGCGTCCGGCTCTCGGAGGAATCCTGGGGCACACTTGCACACGTAGGAGCCAACGGTGTTCTCGCAGACCTGGCTGCACACACTCGGTCTCTCTGCACACTCATCAATGTCATCACATGTTTTGCTGTCAGACATGAGGCGGTAGCCAGGGCGACAGGTGCAGATGAAGCTGGTGGGTGTGTCGGTGCAATTGTGATCACAGTGATGGATGGATGGGTCTGTGCATTCATTGACACCTGCAGTCAAAGAACATTGACAAAGCCATTAAAGTAATCAGCAAAGAAAATATTTTTTTTCAAGAAGAGAGGAAACAATCTATACAATGGCTTATCATTCTTACCTTAACTATAAATATGAGATACTTAGACATAATCAAAATCGCAGTATTTTAATTTGATGATGCTATATTCATACACATAGAATCTCCTTCGTCATTCGCTGTACATAATGTAACCACAGCATTTATTAATATTGCAGAAAGCCCAATTGTCCTATCATCTGGTTGTTGACAATTTGTGGTTGTAATTCAAGCACTTCTTTGACATCACCCCTAGAGGGAGCATGCACCATCTACAGGAACCAAAATGCAGACAAACACTGAAGAACCTGAAAGGTTAAAAGCATATTGCTTGAACTATTCTGTAAATCTCTTCACACTCACCGCATCCCTTCTCATCGCTGTTGTCAGAGCAGTCATCGTTCCTGTCGCACACCTGGTTCAGGGAGATACAGTGTCCATTGTCACATCTGAACTCTCCAGGGGGGCAGGTAGGTGCTGGTGTGTGGCACATGTGCTCCAGCTCATCAGACTCATCCCCACAGTCATTGTCGCCATCGCAGACAAAGTCATGGGACACACAGCGGCCGTTCTGGCAGGTGAACTGGTGTTGCTGACATGGCTGATAGGTGCAGCTCTGCTCGTCACTGCTGTCGCCGCAGTCATTACGTCGGTCACACCTAATTTTAGAAGACAGGTCACAAAAGATGAACTTGCATTTCTAGACAGACTGCTTACAGATGGCATTTGCGATATTTTAAATTAAGTAATTTATCTGACCTATAGGAGCTGCGTATGCAGAGGCCATTGCTACAGGTGAACTCATTGATGCCACAGGATCTGCGTGAGCAGTTTTGATGTTCATCTAATGCGTCTGCACAGTCAGCGTCTCCATCACACACCCAGTCACGTGGAATACATTTCCGCTGGGGTGGTTGGTTGTTCACACAGGTGAACTCTGCACTCGAACATGTGCGATTGCCTGGGAAAAAAAAAAAAATCAGGCAGGGGGATTTACGAGAAGTTGAATAATGATGTTGATGACCCAACGTCAACCTGCATTTTTGGAAAGCCAAACATTCCAAACTGTATTTCAAAACACGCACCCATGACTTCAAATTCTTTATCCATCTAATCACCAATCCACATTGTTTGAAGTGAGTCTCCTAGAGAGGCTCAGGCAATGCTAAAGTTTTTAGCTTCAGGCATCTTATTGTTGGAGCAGACATTGGTGAGACATAAGAGTCTTGATCCACCCTGAGCCAGGAAGCCAGAGAAAGGAGACATGCACAAAGTAACGAGTGAGGCAGGAGAAATCAGGAATGTCAACTCCTTGGAATGGAGACCTTCTACAGGAGATGGCTGGCACTGACTACCAGTGTCTCCCACACAACACTCCCCCAGTATCCTAATCCATAAGCGTCCTGAATGATGTGAGGGTACGGGAAGCAGGAGGGGGCAAAGTGGAGAAGTGATGGGGAACAAGAGGAGATGAAGTGGGAAGATGCAGAAAAGGATAAAGAAGAGGACAAAGAGAAAGAAAAAGTGGGAGGAGGGAAAGCAGAGGTAATGAAAGGATGCATACCACAATCATGCCTCTGGTCTTCATCACTCATATCGCCACAGTCATTGTCCCCATCACAGATCCAGGATGAGGCAATGCACCTGCCATCATCGCAGCGAAACTGATCTGGGTTGCATGTTCTGACCAGTGTGACTGCAGAGACAAATCACATCACATTAAACTGTAGATAACACAGCACTGTTTTATTATCGCCTGCCAAATCATTTAAATTCAATGTAAATTATTTTCCCTTTTCTGTGATTATCTCAGGTACTTACCCCACTGCTTTTCTACTAATAAGCAAGGCACATTACAACACTGGCAAAGCTTTCAAAATACTCATGGCAACTCCACATTCCCATGCATGGTGAGCTATCTAAACAAAAGCCAAATTGAGGCTCTGTAACCCCTGGTGGACAAAGGGAGGGGGAGGTGCTGTTTGTCAGAGGACACTGAGGGGTATCACCACAGAGGAATGCAGCACACAATAGGAGGCCTGACTGACCACATCGTCAACAAAGAAATACACCCCTGACTCACACTCTGCGCTACATCACTCACAGCACTCTCTCACAGCAGCACACAGATGAAGATTGGCGGACAGACACAAACACACAATAACCGAGCAGCTGATAATGGGGCGGGGGCAGACACACAAAGCCAACAGGCCCATTTTTGGGGGATGAGAGAGTTGTGCGACACTCACTGCAGGACAGGGGTTCATCAGAGCTGTCTAGGCAGTCAGCTCCTCCGTCACAGTACCAGTGGGCGGGGATGCAGCGCCCGCTGGAGCAACGGAACTCGCTCTGGGAACATGTAGATGTTGCTATGTAGAAGACGTAGAAAGGCATGAAATCAATTTGAGGACTTGTCAGGGTGGGAATTTTAGCATGCTAATGAGGGGGGGATAAACCCTGTCTGTTTTTAACTTTATATCCTATTACTAATGACTTAGGTGGATTCCTTGAACCTATAGAGTTGTTTTCAAAAGTAATTCCTATTTGCCACCTAGTGCACTAAATTAATACTTTTAAAACATTTTTATTGAGAGACAGTGAGGAGCATTAACAACATCATGACGCTGGAACTGGTACACCTAATTAGAATGCAGCCATTATTCATGTTATTAATCACAACCGTGAAAAAGGCCTATTCAAGCCATTAACAGAGCAACAAAAATATTAATTTGTTAATTAATTGATTTAATCCTAAAACTGACTCACCACAGTGTGTAGGACTCTCGTCGCTCATATCCCCACAGTCGTTGTCTCCATCACACAGGTATGAACGTGGGATGCAGATGTTGGTAGACTGACATTTTGTGTGCTCTGGCTGGCAGGTTCTTTCCGCTAAGATAATCAGAAATTCAAACTGATTTTTATAATAATTAATAACCAATTTACCTCTGTTGGATTTCTGTGGCAAACTTCGGATACTCACGGCAGTTAAGTTCATCAGTTGTGCCATTGTCATAGCAGTTGTTGATGCCGTTGCAAACATAGTCTTTTGCGATACAGCGGCCATTGTTGCAGTTGAACTCTGTGTTGGGGTCACACGGCCTGAACAGACAGCTGATCTCGTCACTATTGTCTCCACAGTCGTCATAGTGGTCACAGCGGTAGTGGTAGGGCACACATCGCCCATTGCCACAAGTAAACACTGTGGGCTCACAGGTGTGGAAGGCTGCCAATCACAATCAAGAACATGTCAGAGCTTTGGCCAATGGAGAGGCCTGAATACACATGCATTGGAAGCTCATTTTACCTGACAGGTCAATAAAGGTTGACAACAGCTGTGAGGCTGCATGCAAAGATATAAGCATATTGATTTATTTGTTAGTGTTCATTTGTTTTAAGACCTAGGAAATGTAATTATGAAGTGCAAACAGCATACACACCAACATAGTTGAAGTCAGGTTTTGCCCCTAAGAAAGAATGTTGTTAAAGCAGAAACACACAACTTGTTAGTATTAGTGAAAGTAAAAGATATAGAATTGCATTTATTAGAGAAGAGAGTTCTGATTTACTCATGCAGGAGGTGTAAGGGCTCTACGAGGACCACTACGACTAATAATCAACAGTGAGATTTTATATAATTAAAAAAACACAAAACAATGCCAAAATGAAAAAAAGAGAACAAAATTAATTCAAGCCTTTTTATGAACACCCTACCACAGATTCTCTCCAACTCATCGCTACCATCTCCACAGTCGTTGTCATTGTCACATTTCCACTGGGCACGAATACAGCGGCCATTCATACAGGTAAACTGGCCGGGCTGGCAGCGAGTCCCATTATCAGGGATACAGTGCTTGCTGTCAGCCAGGTACCAGCGGCCCTCTGATGGACACTGACACTCAGCTCCGTTGGGTCCTAACAAGATACAATTGCAGTTTATACATTTAGGTGGGGTTTTCAACTACTGTACTAAAAAAAAAAAAATTTGCTGAAAAAAGTAACAGCATGAAACTTGTACCTGGTGTGCAGATGTGGCTGCAGCCTCCATTAAACTGCTGACATGGACTGTCACACTGCTGCTGCTTCCTGCTGGCCAGAGCATGGATATCCATTGGCCGAGATGGCAGGTTCTGAATCATGACCCTCAGGTCAGAACCATCGTGTTTGTTGGCCCGATAGATGCTGCGTGTGTTCCAGTCTGTCCAATAGATGAACTGGCCAAACATGGTCATAGCAAAGGGGTAGATGGCTGTGCTGACGATGACTTCTCGATTGAACCCCGTGAGAGAGGATCGCTCAATCTTCTGTCTGATGGCAGAGCAAAATAATGATAATAGCAGCAGTTTGACATGGTAATAGAAACAAGTTTGTATATATTTCAGCAGTGGAATTTTTCAGATCTTACAAACTGGCGTCTGCCCAATAGAGTCTCTCTTCTTCATAGTCCAGGGTCAGTCCATTGGGCCACACAAGACTAGTGTTCACAATCTCTGTTCTGAAGTTTCCACCCAAGGTAGCACGTTCAATCTTTGCATGGGTTCCCCAGTCTGTCCAATACATGTAACTGTAGAACATGGAAGGTTTTAAATCTCAGTTTAATCTAATGAACAAAGAGAGTGTCTTGTGATCTGTCTTACCCCCTGCAGGGATCTAACATGATGGCCCTTGGCCTGGACACATGGGCAATAATTGTCCTTTGAGAGCCATCCACAGACATGGAGCTGATGCTCTGGTTGACATAGTCACTATAGTAAACTCTTCTGTTTATCCAGTCAAAAGCAATGCCATCAGGAGCCCCCAGATCTGTCCAAACACAGGGAACAAAGGAACATCAGTATACCACTGGTATCTATTCCTACATAAATAAATACAAATCCACAAGGAATAAATAAAAGTGTATGTTGCAGAGTAGGGACGTGCCAAACCTACCTGAAGCCATAACTACAGGGGCTGAGGTGGGAGAGGACAGGCTGATGTAGCTGATCTTGCTTGCTCCAGCGCCTGAGCTCTGTGTAAAGTAGATCCTCCTGTCTGTGAGGTCAAAATCCAGTGCCACTGAGGTACGTGGGACATTGACCACAGGGAAGGGCAATGCATGGTCCTCGGGGTTGAGGCGCAGGCTGCGCACGGTGCTCTCAGTCGTGTAGATAAGATAATCATCCCTTGACACCACACAGCTCTTGTTATCTACTGCAAGATTCCCAAAAGCGCAGCTGCATTTTTTGTTCTGGTTACCTGTGCCAGAACCTGGGAGGGCAAAGCAGAAGTGGGCACAACCTCCATTAGCTTCTATACAGGGGTTGTAGTTCAGCTGCTGGACAGTGGCAGGCTGGGTGTGTTGGTCAAAGACGGTAACGTCCCTCAGCATGTTGATGTTGTCTCTGATGACAGCAGGCTGCTCTGTGCTGCCAGGCTGTTTGCTTGCTTGGAACACCTTCTTGAGGTTTCTGTCCACCCAAATGATACTATTCTCAAACACTGCAATTCCATAAGGAGTTGGGTAGCGGCTGCCATACCTGACTATCTCTGTCTCTCCTCCTTGAGGGTTGACTCGGGCTATCATATCCAGGGAATCGTCTACCCAGTACACATAGCCAGTTTGCCAATCCAGAGCGAGACCTCGAGGAGTAATAATCCCTGATGACACTAAAATTGTGCGGTTGGTGCCATCCAAGAGTGCTCGCTCAATTTTGGGGTTCTGACCATAATCAGCCCAGAACAAGAATCTGTTTATGGGGTCCACCACAATGTGGCGTGGCATGTCCACCTGGGTCTTCAGCAGCACCCTGCGGAAAGTGGTGTTCAGGCGGAGCACCTCCACATATGTCTCAGTTAGGAAGGCGTTGGTGAAATACAGGTTCCCTATGGAAAGAACGTAGTAAAGCTCAGTGTTTAATTTTGCATCATATATTTGTAAGACTTGGGAGCATCAGTGACAATTATGACATTATGACAGGTCACAATTCAAGTATGATTTGACTAGCTGACATTATGATGGTGTTATTAATATACAACAGATTTTCCATTATAATCCAGTTATAATGATGCAACTATAAGTGAGTAACAAGGAAACAGTTTGTCATGTCTGTAGCTGTCTCTGTTTTTCCAAAACAAGCTAATTAAGTCGTCTTTCCTTGTCATCTGTGTGGGACTGATCTTCTTGTTATGTGAGTCTGTCATTAAGATAAAGCTTCTTAACTTTGACTCTAGCGGGCAGCCTGAAAATTCAAATGACAGAATTTCTTTTGGTTTTCAGGTTTTACGTAAAAGGATTAAAAGCAGTGTATTTAGTAAAATAAAATATCAACTCTTCTACGCTGTGGGAAAATTAGATGTTGCGGTTACAAATGTAATATAATTCAGCAAGGTAAAAGGTATTGAATATGAACACAGAATTAGAAAACAAAACAAAAAAAAACACAAGTGGTACAAATGTGGAACAATTAACAAAAAACACATGGAAATGGCTCACTAGTCTAAATTATACATACTGTAGACTATATACACTTAACAGCATTTTTAACAGAGAAGAAAACAACAGCCAATGTCTTTGTCTACAATATATTCTACAATATTAGGGTAGGATGTTTTCATGGTGGTGAACATAATCTACATAAATTTCAGAACCAACACCTCCAACAGAAAGTGACTGAGATCCTCTTGAATGAATGTATATCAAAGATCTTAAAACACATTTGTGAGCTGGCACAATAGCTTACCTGCAGCCCAATCCACAGCAATGCCTCGTATCCCGTTGCGTCCTATTCCAGATGTTACTACACTATGTAATCCAGAGCCATCCGGCTTGATCCGTCTGACCCCGTTTTGTATGGCCACAGTGCTGCTGAAGTCACACCAGTAGATGAAACCAGAAGCCATGTGTACATCAATGTGTAAAGCATTACGGCCTGTAGGAGGATAACCACGTCATTATTGTTACTTCAAAGGCAAGAACCATATCATAAACATATGATATTCAGTTATTATGTCAGTTATTAATTTTTTTTAGGTGGAATGGAAGTAATGGCAAATTTAGATATAACACATGCCTTTGGTGTGTGAGACCCAGGTTCGATTCCCACTGTGATGCATCAACCAATGAGTCCCTGAGCAAGACACTTAATCCCTAGTTGTGCTCCAGAGGTGTGAGACCTCTGATATATACCAATTGTAAGTCCCTTTGGATAAAAACGTTAGCTAAATGACATGTAATGTAATGTATTATTCCACCTAAACTCAACTTGTCCTTTTAGACTTGTATTTGCTCAACATTTTAAAAAAAAAGCTCAAATAAATGTATTCTATGCAGCATGCAGTACAGTAGTAGGTTATTTATTAGAATCACTGACCTCTCCCAGCCACAGGCACCATAGCCTCAGAATGGTCTGCCCCTTCCAGACTGAAGCCTTTGATTGCAGACAGAGTGGAGATGACAACATAGGACTGGTAAGGAGTGCAGGTCCTGTTGTCAGCATTAAGTTTAAAACCTGTGGCGCATGCACAGGTAAACAGACCTTGCGTCCGAGGCAGACAAAGTTGCTCACACACTCCCATATTGTTGGTGCAGCCATTAGAGGTACCTGCAGAGGCTTAGTTTGTGGAGAGAATACAGTATGAAGAACAAAAGCAAAAGCAACAACAAGCCAAATTGATGATGTCTCCTTGTGTTACTCACTTTCTCGATAATGCACTTTCAGAACTCTGAGTCCAGAAACATTGTCTCGCAGCACAACCCTGTTGGCCCCCGTGGACTTGTCCACACGCTCTATGACCTCAAAGTTGCGGTCAGTGAAGTAGAGGTAGTTTTGATAGACAGCCACACCCCAGGGGTGAGACAGGCCTGTCACTATGGTGATGCGGTTACTCCCATCTGGATCCCCACGCTCAATCTGTGGAGATCACATGCCAGACAGGCATACAAACATAGTATGTTCATTTTGTACAATTACCAAGATTAGCATTATGTTGTGTACATTTGAGAACCTTATAGAATGAACAAATGGTGACTCCTGAAAGCTAAGAGAGATAAGACCCACCATGCCGGTGCTTGTAACAGCCCAGTACAACTTGTTCTCTTGGACGTCCACAGTGAGAAACTCAATGTGATCTAGGTTGTTGATGAACAAGGTGACCGGGTTTAAGCCATCCATGTCTGCAGATGCCACCTTGGCAGGGATGCCGCTCTCTGTTCCCTGGTCTGTCCAGTACAGTTTGCTTAGAGGACATTCAAGAATGGAGGTTAGGGTTTGGTTCTCAAACATTTACAATCCAATCATGGATCTCTATGCTTATTACTTTTTATTAGCCTTGCATACACTTTATAGTCAAACCACCAAAATACAAATTGTTGCTGTTAGGTGAAAATATTAACTTTTCAGGAACTTATCAGCTTTTCTAATTTCCTTCATTGGATTATCAACGCCTTTTATTAAGGTAGAAATGTCTCTCAACCCACAGAGGACCAGGTCATTCAAGTCTTTCAACACTGATTTTGGTCATGTAACATAAAAATCAGAGTTGAGAGCAAGGTCTTAATATTAGAGTGAGAAGAGATGGCTTTGAAATGTCTTTATTGTTTGTTGAATGTACTCTATTGTACGTTTCTGTGGTTTGAGTGTGCAGTCTGGTATTTAGTAACACTGGTTTGAGTTCTCTCTAGAGGCAGAACAGATGGCGATGAGGAGGCTGTTTGAGCTCAGTAGCTGTGGGGATGAGTGGCCGTGCCAGGACTGTGTTAAATGGGGCTTACCCACGTGCTGGGTCCACTGCGATGCCAACAGGACTGCCAGCACCAGTTGGAGAGCCGTTATTTGTGATGAGAGTTTTCCTGTACTGTACCTCCCCTCTCAACTTCAAAACCTGGTCGAGTACAAGCACAAGTTAAGCTGTTGTACAACATAAGTGTGTTGTGACACTGCCCTTACACTCATTTTCTGTTTTCCTATTAAGAGTGTAATCACACAAAAATATCAATCTTATTTTAAGTCAGTAATGACAAAAAAAATCAATAACCGGACAAAGTATTATTTGTCTTACCTCAATAGACTGTGTAGCTGGATTAGTGTAGTACAGGTTCTCTGTTATCCAGTCCAAGGCCAGGCCGACAGGGGAGCCAAGGATGGCTGCAGGGGCAAACTCTGTCCTGTTAGTACCATCTGAATTCACCCTGTGAATCTCACCCTGGTGCACAAAGGAAGACAGATTAACGTCACCCACTGCTGAGTGAGTTGAGTGAATCTTGTGTTGCGTTTCCCAGCATGTTTTAATTTAATTTTTATTGTGTATTTTTTACAGTTAACTATAATCTAAAAGTTGTCTTTGGAGGACACTCAAGTCCTGAACTGAACTGTGACAGGACAGTAACTCACCGGGTGCTCCACCCAGTAGATGGTCTGTTCATTGTCATCAAAGTCAACATCATAGCCATTGTGAAGCCCAGCAATAGGGACCATAGCATCATTACTCTTGTCATCTGGGTTTAAGGAAATGCCATAGATGATGCTGTCTCTCACAACCACCAGGAAAGGATCTTCAACTACAAGTAGAAACGATAATTCAAAAGCAATGAATAAACAGTGACTAAGAATACCTTTACAAACTGTTCTTCTACAGTAAAAAAACAAACAAAAGCTTTGTCATTGTGACTTGTAATTTCTAAACAAAATAACCTAACCTAAAACTAGACTTTTCCTCAAAGCTATGAATAACTTAGTACTTAGTTATGTAACAAATTCTTAAACAGAGCTTAAGTAGGAAACCATGTTTCCTGGATATGGATTTAGCCCATGGTAATCCAAAACTAAAAGTTCCTTTCAGTGTATGATACCTGGTGCAAAATAGAGGTTTTGAGTAAACAGGTCTTTATCTATAAAGTGTGGTGAAATTTGTTTCCAAAATATGATTTGCTTTGTCATCAGAGATTAGAATCGATGAATGGTTGTAGGGCATTTTCATTCTTGGATAATCGTTGGCCTCAGGGGGAGTCGGTGTTCTGCTTGGCTTGAATGGGCTGAAACCTGAGATGAGTTAAGCTGTTGACTAAAGGAGGACTCCTTGGACTTTGAATTAAAGGTCCCTTGTCTCCTTCAGACCTTGAAAGACACACTTATATGATTCTTAATGTTTATGAGTGAAACAATAGTTTACGAGAGAATCTAAATGGAAGCCTGTTGACAAGGACCTGGATTGATCTATAATACGAATAGTGTTTTCAAAGATTTCTCCTCCTACCAACATTGTGATGGCTGCAAATAAAGCATGCCAAAACCAGCAGTTCCACAATAACAGGTTTGCTCTATTACAACAATAACCACAGCTAAGATTGATACCTTATGAGTACATGAACTTATCAACTGCATCTGACCCAACTTCCTTTTTCATCAAACTGAGTGATGAGTGTTTTCTTCCATTTGGCAGGATGCATACCTCTGGTGCAGGTGATTTGGTCTGTTGCCAGTGTCCAGCCTGAGGGACAGGCACACGAGTAGTAACTTGGTTCCACAGCGGAAAGCAGGCATATATGAGTGCAGGGACTCCTTAAGCAGTGATTTTCACCTAATAATTGTCAAACCACACAAACACACATGCATACCGGCAAAGAATCAACAGAGTAATCTTCACAGGATCTCTAGAATTAATCTTAAATGTATTTATAAAAAAACAATAGACCTGCTGCATATTGGCATTATTATCAGTATACAAGAACTACCAAACCAATTTAGTCACATTGTTTGATATAGAATATCTTTGCCATACCTGTTGGCTGCCTGGCTGGGTGTACTGCCACCAGACCCATGGGCTGAGGAAGGTTGAAAAGCATCACTGTCTGGTTCTCCCCATGCCACTTATGGGCTCGCATCACACGGTTGATGTATCTGTCGGTCCAATACACAAAATCCTCAAAAATGGTAATTGCGTGGGGATGTTGTAGTACCTTTTCACAGAGAGTAGCAAAAGAAAAAAATGTGTCTTACACATGCTATTCAGAAGGAAATTGAATGTGCTCTGTTCAGTTTTAGATTATCAACATAAATCAGATGATTTTGAAAATGTGTCTTTCTTTCTCGTACACTCACCAGGTCACTGGCCAGGACTTGCTTCCTGTTGTTGCCGTTATAATCGCAGTAGTCAATGAAATCCAAGTAGGCATCAGCAAAGTACAACAAATTGTTTGGATAATCTATGGTTAGACCATTGGGCCAGTACAGTTTGTTGCTTATGATAACAGTCCTCAATTTCCCATCCATGCTGGCTTTCTCAATGCGGGGGTTCCTGCCCCAGTCGGTCCAGAACATAAGGTGAGCACTGCAAAACAAACGCTTGTCTTTTAACACCAACTGCTTTCATAATAAAAAGTGGAGATCATTACTACTTAACTTAATTAATCTAATAACTAAATTGCATTCAAAGATTTAAAACAAACTTGTTACTGACCTGTCTCTTGGGTCCAGCACTAGGCCTCTGGGGTTGGTGACATTTTCACTGACTAATACAGTGCGGTGGGTCCCATCCAGTTTTGACACTTCAATAGTCTCCAAGACATAATCAGTCCAGTATAAATTCCTGCCCACCCAATCCACTGCAAGGCTCTCTGTTACAGTCACTCCACTGTCAAATATCTGTCCACAAGAGACTCATTCATAGTTAAATATGTTAAGAAATGAAACCATGTGCGGTAACAAAAAGGAATAAACCAACTCACCACAGTTCTGTCACTGCCATTCTTGTTAGCACTCCAGATTCTGTCTTGGCTTGTGTCGGACCAGTACACACGGTCAGTGACCGAGTCAAAATCTAGGGCCACAATGTTGCGTCCATCTCGAACCAGTGAACGGATCACATTGGGCTGAGTAGTTATGTCATCTTGTACAATCTGATTACGACTGGCCACTAGCAGGAACGCCTGACGAGAATCTGTAAACAGACATCAAATCTCTGTTACATATTTTTCATGTCCATTCTCATGCTAATTAGAGCACTAATCAGCTTTTCAACTTTTCAACAGCTATTCAACCTCAACTATACGACAGGACTGTTAAATGGACCCTACTCAAATGGCAATCCTCTGGGAATGCACTTTTGTCCAAATAATGACCTATTGTATTGCAAAGTCTTTCAGCAGGTTATCTGTGTGGAAGAGGAGCTCATGTCAGGCACACTCCCCATAAACAGTCCTTTGTTGGTGATTATGTCCTAATTACACCAGTGATGGCCAGTGAGTGACATATGTTATTTGTCTTATCTAAAGAAATCAGAGCAGCAAGGAGAGACATGGGAAAGGAAAGACGGTATGTCAGTCTCCCAGTCTGGTGGACTGCCCAACAGCCAGCACAGCAGAGGCATCATTTTGACAACCATGTCACTGTAGTGATGATAACTGGCCTAGTTCCTAATTTACTGCATTATGAAATTACAGGTTGTTATTTACAACTACCACAGGAGCTATATGTTCCATGCACAGATGGTTTAAGTAATTTCCCTCTTCACCTGAGGCCTTGCAGGTACGCTGGTCTACTTCGAGAGTGTAACCATCCTGGCAGTGGCAGCGGAAAGAGCCTCTCTCATTAAAGCAGTGCTGGCTACATAATCCAGGGGGATTACACTCATCTACATCCTCACAGGTTTTGGAGTCATTGCTCAGTTGATAACCCACAGGGCATGTGCACTGGGCCCCAAACGGCCCTTGGATACAACCGTGGGTGCAGCCAGCATTGTTGTCCGAACAGCTCTCCTGATCTGAGTTGAAAGTGGGAAAAGTACAATTTAGAACCAAGACACGGAAATGTAATCAAGTAAATGACAACTCATACAACCCAAACATAAAATCTACCAACTTATGCATTTACTATACATGTTACAATGATAGTTAATAAACAAAAATCACTAACTACTTCAGTTAGTGTCTTTGGAAGTGCTACTCTGAGCCAGAACTATTTTGTATGTATATTTGTGGACAATTATTGTTATATTCACCACACAGACTGTATTGACCACAATTGTTTTGTGTTGGATTATGTTTTGAAACAAATCTACGAATATCAAAATAGTTAATAAACATACATTGAAAATTAATCAAAACTACTTGCAGCCTTTCTATCAATGATTGAATGAGTTTGTTCCTACCTGGCAAAGGCTCATCTGAAAGTAGTGAGAAAGGCAAGAAAGGAAAATCACAGATCATTTTCATGTTAATACAAGTCAAATCACACACATGCATGATTTGAACACAAGAATCCAAAGACAAACAGGTAACATTCAACACAAAATCCCTGTGAAATGAAGTCCGTGTTTGCAGCATACTAGGAGAATGTCAAATTAAACAAAATCAGTGGAGACTTTGATCCTGTGTGCCATGTGGAAATTTAATTGAATTTGAGAAGACCAGCCAATGCCTAATAAAACAATCAAGTATTTCTGAAAGACAAAGAACATGCTCCAGGCTGACAAAAACAGCAGGGATCAGACTTACTGCAGAGAGGAGACTCATCAGCACCATTGGGACAGTCAGGAGTGTTGTCACACACTGTGGTGAGGTTGATGCACAGACTGTGGCCTGGGCACTGCCACTGCCAGCTCAGACATTGGAAAGGCGGTGTGGGACAGTCTCTTTCATCGCTCATATCCCTGCAATCGTTGTCCCCATCACAAAGCCAGCTACGTAACACACAGTTTCCATTGTCACAGCGAGCAAGTGAAGAGGGGCAGGTGCGAGGTGGGCAGGCATGGTGTTCGTCGCTGCCATCCTCACAGTCTGGATGACCATCACACTCCCAGGTAGACGGTACACAGCTCCCATCTGACTGACACTGGAACTCGCTCTCATGGTGACACATCCCTGGGGGCCTAGTAGCTGAGATCCAACACCCCAAAGACATGTTCAACCTTGTACATAATTATGCATGACTGAGTAATGCTTAAGTGATATGGCCCATGACCAAAGGCAGAATTTAAATACTTACGACAGCCTTGCTCATCTGAGCGATCACTGCAATCAAAGACTCCATCACATCGGTAGTAGGAGTTGATACACTGGTGACCATTGGAGCACTTGAACTCATTCAAAGTGCAGTTGTAGACTGAAAAATCCAGTTGAGTATGTTAACCTGATGATTTAATATGTCTGCAGTTTTGTATGTATGCTGAGCTCAGTTGTGCAACACAAGTAATGAGATCAATAAACTAAGAGGCTTAGCAAATGCTTGTTGAATTTTACAGAGCGTTCAATTGACCTCTACAACTTCTTAAACATGTTTAGCTGGTATGTACAAACAAGGCCTTGCTCAAGAATGAATGAATAACAATTTCATTTTGTTATTCTTTATTGGGAATTTGCATATAAAGCTACAATTCACAATATTTTAAAGTGAGAAGCTGGGCTGAAGCAAATTTACAGTTGTAGGAAAAGAGAGCCCCTGTACTCCCCTTACTGATTTAAATAGATCGGATTAGCAACTACTTTCAGTACAAAATACAAGCAGAATGACAAATAGATTTGATGAAATGCAGACTTGTCTGAAAAGACGATGCGTTATAAGTGAGCACTGGGTGAGACCAGCGACTACAAGTAGGGAAAACTGTAAGATACTCACTACATCCCTGCTCGTCTGCCCCATCCACACAGTCCCTGTCCCCATCACAGACATAGTTGGGGTCAATGCAGCGGTGGTCTGGACACTGAAGCTGTCCTGGATTGCATGTGCTTCTCAGATCTGTCAATACACATTGTTATACAATATAAAGTATGAACTAATCTCTTAGCCTTTCTTTGTCAACATATACAACAATTTACACGGCTGAGTTTCAAGTCATTTTAGTTTTTTAGAGGAATAAAAACTATGTTTCTATAAGTAGCTGAATATTGGCAACTGTGTACTATTGGGTCCACAGCACATTCAGTGTTGTTAAAGCCATACACATCTTTTTCTGAGTAACCCATTTTTCTAATAGAGACATAGGTGGGACATTCAACATATGCACATTGTCGCTTCTATAGAGATACTCACGGCAGTCAGCTTCATCTGAACTGTCCCCACAGTCGTTATCAGTGTCACAACGCCAGGTATGTGGGATGCAGCGGTGGTTGGCACAGGTAAACTGATTAGCGGGGCATGTTCCAGGCACTTGCGTAGGGCAGTTATACTCATCACTGTTATCAAAACAGTCATTGTGCCCGTCACAGCGCCATCTTGCAGGCACACATTGCTTATTAGCACAGGTAAATGCAGAGGGGGAGCAAGTGTTGTCTGAAAAAAGAGATGATGATCTTGATTAAAATATCATAATATTAAACTGAATTTGAAAAAACCCAGGGGCTTGAAATTGTTTTTAATCTGGTCTGGTTGCGCCAGTATAATAGACTATATTTTCAAAAAAGCTTTACTGTTAATTCCACAGTTAACTTCGTCACTGTTGTCATGGCAGTCGTCAACACCATCGCATCTGTAGCTGTTTGGAACACATTTGCCGTTGCCACAGGAGAAGGAGTTGGCTCCGCACTGCAGCGTGGGGGGCTCGTTGGAAGGGTCTTCTACACATGTCTGATGGTTGGGCAACAGCTTCATGCCATACGGGCAGCCACACACCCTCAGTGAGTTTGGGGCTGGGAAGCAAAAGTGGCTGCAGTCTCCATTTGGATTTGTCTGCCTGTTGCAGAGGTTGGAACCTGAAAAATTGAGTGGAGTATAATTACCTGGAATATGACTGACAAGTGTGAGCCTTAGTTACGCACAAACAGTGGAGTGAGAAGAGCAGTGAATAAAGCTACTGACCAATCTGGGAGTTGGAGTTGAAAGACTTGACATGCATGATGTGGCTGATTCCTCTTCTGATAATGACCATCTCCCCACCATCGGTCTTGCGCACACGTACAATGCCACCCAGGCGCCAGTCAGTGAAATATGCATAGCCTTCAAGGGACAGGAGCAAAATACCAAAGCTCGATTAGTTTAACTTTCATCACCTCCCTGGTAACAGTAATTGCTCTACTGACATGACCATCATTAAAGCAAGAATGACAAACCACAGCTCAAATCAACGGCATTACAATGAGCTGCCTCTTTATTTAAATTGAATACATGATTCTGTACTGCAGCGTGTTGTTTTTCCAGGACTTTTTACCTTCAAAAATGGTGAGACCAAATGGATGGGAGATCTGGGTTATGCGGTTCAAAGAAATCCTGTTCTGTCCATCAAAATTGCTGTGCTCAATTTTGTCAAAGAAGGCATCCACCCAATACAGACGCATTAAGCTGAGTGGAAATCAAAACAGGGAGCAAGGGTTTAAAATAAGCACAGCCACAAAAAAAGCAATGTTGTAGCATATTCATTTTTTTATATATTAATTTTGTGTAAAACAATAAAAATAAAAAATACATTCATCTCAAGTGTAATGATGGTGGAATGGTGTATTGTGGAACTGTGGGCTTTTTAGGTTGTTTGACTCACTTCCAGTCAATAGCTAGGCCATTTGGCCAGCCAAGAGTTGTGTTTACAATAGACAGGGCATGAGACCCGTCACCCCAAGCCCTCATAATCTTTGCTGGCCGGTACCAGTCCGTCCAAAAAATATACCTGTTAAAGACAAATAAACAAGCATCGCTGTTGTATTACATTACACTAAAAAATTTACTCATGGAATACTTTGAAACATCAATTGTACCTGATTTAAATTTTATTTTGGATACTTCCACATTGTAGAGCTTTTCTGTTTAAGCCAACTTCTTAGTGTTTGTTACAATACTGCCCTTCACGCTGAATTAATCTGAGCTGTTGGACACAGAGGCCTTATGACTTTGAGGCTGTTGGAAATAAAAGCTTGTTCTAAATAAGGATACTTTTATCAGGTGGGGAGTTTTATTTGAGGCCATGTCTTTGAATGGTTGAGCACATCTTAAGAGTCTTGTTTTGCAGAAACTTCCCTATTCCTATCTAGTCTAGTCTGAATCCCACTGAACCCCTATAAACCTCAAAAGCGCTTTGTTAAAATAGTTTTTAGTCTTATAGTGTATAAAAATACCAATATTTTCCTCAAGAAACACAAAAAGATCATTAATTATCTGGTGTTATAATTATTTACCCAATGGGAGGATGCACCACAATTGCACGAGGGTTGTTAAGGTTTTGTATGATGGCTCTCCTGGACTTGTCAGCTAGCCTCATGACAGATATGCTCCTGTATCGGGGGTCAGTCCAGTAGAGGTTTTTTGAAATCCAGTCGTAAGCCAGGTCCTCCACTCCCTCCACTCTATTTGCTGCCAGTACCTCCCTGCCTGTGCAGATCAAAGCAGTCAGACCACCGTTTAACATAGAGATGAAAGAGGAACACATTTCTATAAATAGGCTGTCAGCTTGCATTTTCACCATGTGGACCAGACAGAAAAAACAAGAGCAGCTCCAAAAACAACATCACTGATCAGAGTAATGGTGTTGCTACTTTTGTGGTGTGACTGTTCGTGACAGTTTTGAAACTAAATATCAAAAATGCCTGGTAAAACATTCTTGATTAGTCTGTCCTACTCATTTTCATGTCATTAGTATGGGATGTAAGTTGATTTTCCACTGTCCACTCTCCTGTCCACTCCCTCCCCATAGTACCAGTCGGCCCCATCATCCACGCCCTTAACTCCCTGTATAAGCCTGGCTAAATCACATGGTCAAGCTCGCTGCAAGGAAAGAAATTATCTAAGGATGTAAGCACAGAGAAAACATTGGAAACATAAGCTGCTGAGAGTTTTCATACTACACCATGTCTTTCCTTGTATTATTATGCAATTGTAATGCTGTGAATATGAACAGGATATTCTCAACAATTCAGCTACTGTAGAGCGACCAACAAGATGCTCACCAGTCCCATCCACTTTTTGTTTATAGATAATATCTTTGGCTGTGTCTGAGAAGAAGATGGCATCGTCTTCCGCACTAAAATCCACCCCGACAAAGTAGGAAGGTGATCCAGTGACGGGCAGGATGATGTCTTCCTGAGAAGAGAGGTTAAAGGGGATCCCTCTGATGGCCAGCTGGCTGGAGAACAGCAGAAACTGTCTTACAGCTGAAGATAAGAAACCAGAAGACCATATGAAATATAATAGTTGCTGTACAGGTGAGTATAAAGGTGAACCATTACATGTTTAGAATAAAGGAAACATACTGAGATCTGTTAAAAAAAAAAAACACTTCAGTTATAAGAGAAATGTTCTCTTACCAAAACATCGCTTGCCATCGGCATGTAGGTCATGGCCCATGCGACATTTGCAGCGGTAACCAAGTCCTCCATTGTCACTCCTGTGACTCAGAACACAGATCTGCTCACATCCTCCTCGGTCTACACTACAAGGGTTTGGCACTAGAGACCAAAGCAAAAAACAAATCTCAGTAAAGTTGTATAAAATTAATTTATAGATTCAGATTTTCTTTGTCCATAGCTATTCATGGTTCTTCATTTAGAAACACTGGCAGTTACATGGCAGAAAATCTAGGTAAATTAACATTATACTGTGAGCCCTCTGAAGAACATACATTTATCTCATTGAGGGACTTACCATATGGCTGTTTCAGCTGATGTATCACTGCTACTCCGTGTGGAGTCTGAAATGTATTGTAAACAACTTGAGGACTGCTGTCAGTAAACTTGTTGGCTTTCATCACGGCCATCTTGGTCCAGTCCGTGAAATAGACATTGTGCTCAAAAAGACTGATGCCAAATGGGTGTGGGATCACAGAACCTCCATGGACCACTGATTTTCTATTGAAATATTTTTGAGAACATTGACATATATTATAAACTGTGGACCTTTCTACTTCATGATTTGCTTTTATTTTTTTATAAATGAAAAATTATGGTTTATTTTTTAAGGAATAACACAAGAAATATTTACCTATGAAGGCCATCATATGTTGCAGTTTCAATGTAGTCATAGCGACTGTCAACCCAGTAGATGCGCTTGGCTTCGATGTCCAGAGTGACACCAGCTGGCCAACCCAGTTTACTTCCAATGATCCCATAACGATTGGTGCCATCCATGAAGGCCCGCTCCAGACCTGGTTGTCCATTCGCTGCCTCCCAATCTGAGAAGAACATATACCTGTGAAAGGAGGTTAAATGTTTAATCGGGCGGTTTTCGGATGGATCATTACATGAGGACTGCTGTGTACAGGGGCTAGGACCACAGAAATAACATTTCTTGTAATCTTGGAGACTTTACTCTTGTTACTTAAGTCTAGCATCCACATTATCAAATTATATCCCCAGCTGGGTGGCTGTGCATCTACCCAAAGAGCTGTACATTCATTTACGATAAGCAATTTATCTGCAGCCACCTGGCTCTCCTCCCCCCCTGAACTATACTATTGGATTACAATGAGGGTCATCACTTACATTGCTCCTCACTAATCCACCCAGGGCAATCTGCTAATCTCTCACACACACACACACACACACATCTCCATTATTCCAAGCCAATGGAGCACGACAGATACTGTAAGTGGGGTTTGGGAATGGATGGATTGCTCAATGGATGGAAACTGGGAGATGTGCTTACCCGACAGTGGGGTCCACCGCCAGTCCTCTCGGGTTTCCGAGGTTTTCAGTGATGAGTGTGACCCGGTTACTTCCATCAAAATCCACCATGTCAATCCTGTTGACGCTGGCCTCCACCACATACAGTTTATTGTTCACCCAATCCACCGCCAAATTCTCAGGGTAGTCAACTGATACATTTAAAACCACCTGCATATTGGAACCGTCCATATCCACAGAAAACACCTGTACACAAAAGACGCCATTGTTGTCAGGAAATTAGCTCTTAGGTGGTCACTGCTTCAAGATATAAAAGGAAGATAAAAGATAAGTTCACATTTTTTAAGCAAGTGTATTTATTAAGTGTATCTTAATACAATACTCGCATGCAACATTTAAAGTGTTATTACCTCCACCAAGGAGTTAGGCTCGGTTTGTTTCCTGTATGTTTCTGTTTACTTCTGTTTATTGATTGTGTGTACTTCTGTTCTGTGATTACTGCGTAGGTTTCTGTTTTAGTTCGATAGTCTGGTTTTCTGTCATGTCCTAGTTTCCTCAATTCCCCACAATCGTCACAAACCCATTACATTTTGGAGCAGATCCGAATCACGGGCGGACACACAAATTAGGTTTTACTTTTGTTAACATTGCAAGGTAAGGCATTTGTGCTGCACTTGCGTGGTGTCAGAATAATCTAAAAATAAGTTACCAACTAAGATAATTCACACTGCATTAACATTGTGAGATAGGGCATACCTTGGCAGAGGTCTGCGCTATCACTGGGACATTCTAGTTGGTCAATGTCCCCAGTCTTTGTTCTGAGCAAAATATTCTTGTAATTAAGCTTTAGAAGCCTTTAGGCTTCAGCTGTCTCAGACAAATCAAGTGAGCATATTTCAAAAGCTTCCACACTTGTTTTGGTTGCACTTTAGAATACATTTTTACATACAACCTTGGATTTTGTCCCCTATCACTTAAATTGAAACTGCTCACTTTGTAGTCAATTTGAACAGGAGAAACAATTACAGCACAACACATGTAAGGGCATTGTCACGAAGCCACAAGTGGGGAAGTGACAGGCTGGGGTTTCCTGGAGCCTTCTCTTTATTGTCCTCTCTCACAGTGCAGCATGTGACCTGCCACTCTTGGAATGACGCGCATACATTTTTTTGGGCCTGCCCACCTTAATGCTGTTTTTTCTTTTGTCTTGAAGGACTCTATTCTGCTGAACCTGCCTGCAGAAGCCACTCTCCGACTGCAATTGCCAACCCTGCAAGCCTCGTCTTTCCTGCCTGTGTCCACTACTGCTCTGTCCCCTGAGAGGATTCCCCCACCAGTCCATTCTGCTACAGTCTTTGATTCAGAAATAAAACTGTTAAAACGTCAAGCTGTGTTTCTGTTCGCTTCTTGGTTCTAGCAGCAAATCCTTACAGGCATGTGAGTTTAAATTACTTTAAATAATGTGAACCTATCCTTTTAAGAAAGCTGATGATTTAAGAGGCATGAATCTACTATTTAAACCACACTTTAGAAATAGAAAATACAGAAATTATTTGTTTTCTTGTCTGACGAGTCTGTCTTGTTACATTTCTGTGAAGCATGTAAAGTTGTTTTCTGAACCTGCCACTCTACTGATACTATGATAGCACTAGTTTCTCAGACTGGAAGCTTTGGCACCATGCAGTTGGTTAGGGTTTGCTCTTAGCAGCTCTGCTTCTTTTGAAACAAGATCCGGACGTCTAAAAAGCAGGATTTCAACTGACCTGTTTAAAGGGAAACTAAAGATGTGGAAATAGCCTGATAGTTTAACCTTTTTGGTTGCATTCACATGCCCTGTTTGTGCTTTACCTACTTTTAATCTGACATGCTGCCATGGAGTTGGCTGATATACACCAATGCCCAGTCAGAGATATGCCTTAGCCTTTCAGCCCAGTGGCTGCAGTTCAAACCATTGAGGGGACAAGGCATAGACTGAACAAAGACTTTTAAGCTGGCCAAAGAATGCATATAGATGGACAGTGCTATTGAAAACAAATACAGCATGATAACTTCGAACTAGATCAACTTACAAAAATTGCACCCTGGTATGTGAACATCATAGCAGCCTATCGGACAGGTTTCAAGATTAGGCCATTTGGATTCCATTCCACATTTACTTCCCTTCATTATGACCCAGCCCCAAAGGAGCCAACAGCTATCCCATTATTATAGTATCAACATTGCTGATATTTCACAGGATAACTGAAAGAATTCCATCCTGGCCAGCTTCAGACTAACTCAAGTATTTCCTCAAACAAAAAAATTGGTCTGCTCCTGTAACCTCTTACCCAGGCATAACAATCTTTTTCATTAAGGTAATGCTCTAAGACAAACACGGCAGTAAATAGATACATATAAGGTTGTAAAATTTAAATTGGATTTAAAATAACCTTATTCTGAATAGTATCAGTCCAGAAGATCCTATGGAGATTATAATGGAAGTCCACTCCCACTGCAACCCCTCTGTTCTGTGAATGAACCAAAGTGCGTAGACTGTTGCCATGGATGTCACCTATTAGCAGGTCTCTTCCATTAGAAAATATCAAGGAAGGGACTCCAGCTGCAGCAGAAACAAAATACAACAAGTTAACAAAACACAGCATTAGAACCAGAGTCAGATTTGTATTACAGCAGTAATCAATTTTGTAGTATCAGAATCAGATATACTTTATTGATCCCCGAAGGAAAATTCTGTTACAGTTGCAGTATATAAATATCAGAGTAGAGATATAAATAAAGAAATATAAGGAGTGTGGATATGTACAGTATTTACATAGTTAAAGGATTTTTTATGATATAGTATTTACATAATTAAGGAGTTGTAATGGTGAACAGTAATAATGAGTAAAAAGTAGCAGCAGAGTATTGCACAAATTTTAAGCTAGTGTTATTGCACAAACAGATGATATTGTCCAGTTTCAAACTCACTAAGTGTCTGTGTGTCAGACACTTAGAGGGAGGAGTTATAAAGTTTGCAAATCAGTTTGAGAGTTTGAGAGTCAAAGGAATGAGTCAGAGGAATGACTTCCTCTGGCGCGCTGTGGTGCATTTTGGGGGAATAAGTCTTGAACTGAAATGGATGCATGGTATGGATGCTCAACTAAAATATCAATCGAAATTGACAGAATGTAGTACATTAATTTAGATCCCTGACTCAGATTAATGAAGGTAGACTACTTTCTAGCCTCTTTTCACCAAAACTAAAGGCAGAGAGGTCATCCTCTCAGTCAACACTCAACATCCTCTCACAAAAGTAAAAGATTAAAGCATTTGGTATGCAACAATGCACCAGAAAGAAGTGCAGAGGCTCAGTAAAGCAGCCACAGTGGTTGGCAAGCAGAAAAAGGGGCACTTACTTGAGACGTCAGCTCTGCAGTATCTGTGCTGCTCCAGGGTGTAGCCCTCTCGACAGCTGCAGCGATGGGAGCCTACGCGGTCCTCACACAGCTGGTCACAGACTCCCCACATTGAACAGTCGTCAAAATCTTCCGCATGAAATCAAAATCACAGAATTTGAGGATTAAACTTTTTAGTTTGAGACTAATTCCACTTTCAACACATTTAAGACAACATACGGCTACAATGAGATTTGAATCAACTAAATGTTCCCCCTCATTTCTTTTAAATTTGCGCTAGCTACTGCTTATCTCATTTACTGAGCCAAATATATACATTATATAATAGATACTTTCTATTAAAAGGAAAATCATGAAAGTCCCAAGTTATAATAGTAAAGAATCTCAATCATTGGGCAAGGGTGATGTAAAGTTAATGAAGGATATATACCTATGCATGAGCGACTATCGTTGGTGCTGACAATATATCCAGAAGGACAAGAACAGGTCCCTCCATCAGGGGAGGCATGGCAACGATGCTCACAACTCAGAGAGGCACATCTCCAGATACCTGACCAATACCGAAACCACATGAGTGAATGAATATACTTCAATAGCACATTTTAAGTGAAATTAGATGTCCTAATTTGTACTTGACACAAGTTGTGTTGGTACTGACTGCAGTTGCGCCCAGCAGTGGTGTTAGTTTCATCTTCTCCCTCAAAACAGTGAGCTGTCCCATCACATAGCTGATCCATGGGGATACACTGGCCAGAGGATGGACAGGGCCATTCTCCTGGGTAACATTCCCGCGGTACATTACCTGAAGACAGAACAAATCCTTGTCTTTGCAAGCTTACAAAATTAATCTAAATCGGAAAACAGGACAGCAGAGAGGTTTCATGCTATTTGACTAATTTAAAAGATATTGTGTGATTGAGTGTGTGGCAGCCAAATGTCCACAGGAATGTGGTGCTGATCTTAACAAAAAAAAATTGTGACTGGGACTTTATTGTCAGGGAAATTACTGTCACTTTAAATCGATGGATGGGAGTGGAGCTTTGAGGGGGTCACATGGGGGCTCAGAGGGCTTCAGCAGCCCATCCTCTAAAAACACACACTCTTCACAGCGGTGTAGGTGGAGGAATTCTAAAGCCCTTTGGGGGCCTTCATGATCTTGTGCCACAAAGAGGCATTTGAATAACACACTTAAAGGAGCACGGACATAGCGTCTTGCTAGCCCAAACAAACCATGGAGACTGGAGATTAATCAGGTTCACAAAGAGATGTTGAGTTGTTACATATTCTAGTGTTCTTTAACCAGCCAAATCTCAGACATTTTTGCTCCTTACAGCAAAAATGAATAAGGTTTATGACAACTGGTTTCCAACTGTTGTCCATACCACAGCCTTTTTCATCTGCATTGTCTTCACAGTCATCCTCTCCATCACAAACCCAGACTTGGTGGATACAGCGGCCACTGGGGCAGGTGAAGTAGTTCCCTCTACATGTAGGATATGCTGAAGGTGAAATGGAGAATGTCAATACACAGAAAAGATCAAAGACAAAGAACATATATCTGGGTGAAGGTAAGAGTCATAAGACAGACAATGGGGTCTGATTAAAAGAGAAGGGAAGTTAGAAAGACAGAGGCCACATACTGCAGTTTAGCTCATCACTTCTGTCTCCACAGTCATCGTCATGGTCACAGACGTACCGTTGAGGAACACACACCCCGTTATGACACGGAAACAGGCCTGTATTGCAGTGCTGTGCTACAGAAAACGCAACAGAAAAAGACAAAAAAAGATCTATTTGGTGATGGTGCCATGCTATGGATGGTATTGCTTTGTTGGTTGCACTTTGTGGAAAGCTCAACAATGGCTTCCACGTGAATAGTTTATCACTAAAATTAACTGGCTTCTTACTGCAATTTGCCTCATCAGAGCCATCACGACAGTCAAGCATCTGGTCACATCTTTGGGTTCGGTTGTAGCAGGCCCCATTAGCACACCTCAGCTGTGTGCACTCGGGGTAATCTGAAAGATTAAATCATCATCAGGGCAATGCTATTCATTCAAATCAGGGTGACAACTATGTTTTTTTTAGCTTTTAACATGTGAAAAGCTCTGCAAATGGGAAGGATAAAGGACGGCCACAGCATTCTTTATGCAATTGTGAGATTACCACAGTGTGTAGAGCTGTGAGTCTACGATGTCAGAACAATAATAGCATAGCAGCTGAACTTCAGCTTGACTAATCCACCAAGGAATCTGCAATCAACCTCTGACAACAAGAAGCATATTGTGGCCCATTCTGTCAGTCAGCAAGCCTCTTAATCTTAACAAATTGATTAAAATGCCACAGCCATGAGCCTGAGATACAAAAAAGGGTAAGCACCCTGGAAAATACTTACGGCAGTCTCTCTCGTCAGACCCATCTGAGCAGTCCGCCAGACGGTCACATCTGTATTCTCCTGGGATGCATGGCCCGTTGCTACAACTGAACTGGCCACTGGTGCACGTTCTTCCAGCTGGGACAGATTGGAGAGTGACTTAGCAGCACATAAACAGAGTTTGTTCACATAGTTCTTATATACATCTTCTTGTACTGTAGATATAGGTACTGTACAGACATCTAACTCTTCCACAGACCCTTTCTGAAATATCTTGTTATTCAAAATGCAAATTACAATTGGAATAATAACTTGGTGTAATTTCTACAAAACATATAATAAGCTCACCTGGAAAATGGCTAATAATGTAAAAATGCACTTACGGCAGTGTTGCCTCTCATCTGAGCCATCCTCACAGTCCTCCTCATCATCACACACCCATACATCAGGGATACACTCGCTGTCACTCAAACACTGAAAATGACTGTCATCGCATGTTCCCTGAGCTGTGGGAATACATACAGAGCATTTCATTATTTACAACAGTTACAGTTACAGTCATTATTTACAACTGTAATCTGGTAGAAAACTACTACTGTAGGGGCATTTCGTCAAGTTTAGTAATTAAGTAAAACGTTGAGTTACTTGTTCACTTGAGTGTTTTTATCATATGTGACTATGTCCTTCTGCTCCACTAAATGCATGCAATAAAAAGATTGTACTTCTTCTTAAGAGGAGTCATTTTACTTGTGATACTTTTTGTATATATTGCTGATTATACTTCTGGTTATTAGTACAATTTTGATAGCAGCTCTTTAAGTAAAGGATCTCAGTATTTCTTCCACCACTGCTGTAATTTAGGTTGAAATGACACATCCAACAAGAATTATCTCAGGTGCTATGTTGGCCTACACTGCAATATAATGAGTAACTCACGGCAGTCGTGTTCATCAGAATCATCCACACAGTCTGATGTGCCGTCACAGTGCCAGTCACCTGGTATACATCGACCTGTCCCACAGCGAAACTGCCCCAACTCGCATCCTAAACACAATACAAAATTTACATAATTCAGCGCTTGAGTTTAAGCTTTTTTCTTTCATGTTATTGTAACTTTTATTGACAGTAATCCTTTAATGTTTTGCCAGTTAAATTATTATTATTATAACTATTACTGCTATTATTGTTATTCAATCATGCCCAAACTTGTCATTCTGTCTATCCTGGGTCCTTGAAGCAAAATGAAAAAACTATATTAAAATATGGTTCCAAAAAAAGTTAATTGATAAATTCTTAAATACTCTATAATAGAAAAACATGGCATAAGGGAGTAGGGATGCCTTCCACTGATGAAGCATGTTGTTAACTGCATTGACAAGACTTGGAGACAAGCGTGCCAGCCATCCCCCCAACACTTACACAATCTTCACCACACTCATCCCGAGCCTCCTTTTGATGTTCTCACTGAGTGGCATCTGTAGAGATAAGGCACCACCACTCTACCTTCCCTGACGTTTTCCAGGAGAGATTGATTTAGGCAGCATAGTTCAGTGGCAGAGCACTCTATCAGACCCGTCCAAATAGGAATGTGCAATTCTGATTGTCTCTTTGACAGCCTGATTTATGGTGCATGCTGTTCCTGTCCGGTCTGAAATGTAATTGGAATAAATAGTGGTACTGAGTGGTACCGCAACCATTTCAACCCAAATTCTTCATAAGAAGAGCTGTGAGGAGGTGATTGGTGGTGCTCGCTTGAAGTTAATCTATCTCTGTCCTGTCTTATCCAGCGTTTTGGAAACATTCTTCTTTCTTAATCAGATAGCTTTCTACATTTGCTAAATATTGAGGTTACTTATTTAAAATCAAATGCTGCAGTAATCCCATATCAATGATTATACAATTACACATTCATGGCTTGAAGTTACTAGTTATAAGGAATTATAGGCATGTGACAAAGAAAATGTGATTTCTTAAAGGTAAACTACCAAAAATGAATCGCCTACACACCTGCAGCCTATTGGTTCAATAAATGCTGCGTGAATAAGGCGTTGATTGTATTTAGAGTCAGAGGTTTATCATCTCTTTTATGTAATGTTCTCTTTTAAAGGTGGATCACTTCCACCACAGGTCACTGCCTGTGCTACTGCACTAAAAGCCTTGCATACGCTTCAATCAATAATACTTAATTTGCCAACAAAAAAAAACAAACTACTTTACAACCAACCTAGGCACACAAGCTGTATATTTAACTCCTTCAGCAGCCATCCAGAAGGAAAAACCTTTTTTCCTGCTCAGTTTACTAATGATAAAATTGCTCACAATCTGCTCAAAGGGAGCCTTTGTTGCAGAAGGCAGTGATCCCAGAGATTTCAGCATCATCTATAGCATAGCAGCAGGGCTGCATACAGTATAACTTCTAGGAGATGCTCTCTATTTAACAAAAATACAATATTTCCCTCGACAATGAAGGGCAGATTTAATACATTTAAGTCTTGAATGTCCAGACAACACTACTGTCTGTACAGGACCACAATGTTTAAAAAACAGAAATATAATTGTGTTATTAAACTGAACAAATAAAATAAAATTGCAAAAAATAGCAAAACAAATTAATGACAAAGCAAAATATTTATAGCTGCCATACATTCATGCCTTGGTTGATAACTTAAAACCACATATACCAAGGAGAAACCAATCTGCTGGAGGCTTTCAAATGCAGCCAGTGTTTCCTGACAGTATTACTTCTGGGAAAGGTGACAGATACACTGAAGCTGAACCTTTCAACAGCACTATCTTGCGCGAGAGTTCTTCTTACATTCTGAAAAGAACGTCTTCTTTGTAACATTTCCTTAATCCTCAAATTTCTATGTCTTCATCCTAAAAAAATTGCAATTTCACTGTCAATCATTATTTGAGAAAATAAAAGTCAGGGGGCAAATGTTTAATCTGAGTAAAATGATCAGTACATTTTTCATTAGTTTTTTGTTTGTGTGTTTTTGTGTAATTTAATGTTTTCCTATCCCTTGTCTTTCCTAATTAGCAACTTAAACCCACAGCAGGAGAGAGCACCACACCATCCATGCAGAAAAATAAGGGCACCCTACTATTGCCCAACAAAGAAGAGTAGTAGAGGAATTTTCATTAGAATGAAACCCCCCATACGCCTTAACCCCCACTGTGAAGTTACAATGGCACAACAGTAGGGATACAAACTCATAACTGGAAGTGTCACCAAAAAAGTACTCAGCAGAAAGGAGAGTACAGTAAGGCTTACTTCCTGAGATAAGGTTAAACAAAAGTGGAACATAAGCTCCCTTCACATGGCCACCCATTAAGAAAACACCTGTCCTCTAAGACTGAAACATCTCTTTCTTGTCACGTGGAGCACCTGAAAGATGTCTTCAGGCATTCATCAATACCGTCTTGTTTTGACGCAGTGAATGTGTGCAGAAAAAAGGGGAGAAAACGGCTGCTGGCAGCATGAAACACTGGACCCATCCATGCTGTCAGAGCGAAGTGCTGCTGCCTATTTCATATGGAAATCAATGCAGCAGAATGCAGTCAATTGCCAAACAAGTGACTTTGGCACTTACTGCTACACACAAATCAGTGAAAAAGCGAGGAGGCTTTGGCAGTGGCATGGGAGCAAAAAAAGAGGAATAAATAAAGTGTGGAATAAAGCCTTGGTCTAGTTAGAATTGAGATATAGTCAACATGATTTCTGGTATGTGTCTAAACAAAAGCATGAGTGAAAAGAATGAATTATAAATTAAGTTGTCACAATGCAATTAGAGAGAGACTGGACAACTTATTTTTCCTCTGTACAGTGAGTCACAGCTAACATATTGTTTATTGGAGGCTAAACTCCATCCTCAGTGTCTGTAACCTAGACTGAGGGAGCTGCAGGAAAAGAAAGGATTTGCTCTTGATTTGTGCCAACTGTGTTCCTGTTTCTAATGCAGTGTAACTGTTGCGCAAGGATTTAGGCTCCTACACCGGAAAGACGCTGGCATGCATGAGGTTTAACATGCATGTGCAGGCCGAGTTTGTGTCTTAAAAAGTTTGAACACAACAGAAGACTCTTTTTTTTTTACAGCCATTACAGACTCAAACTAAAAATAATTGTGATCAAATCAAGACAGACCTGACCAAAATATTAGCAGAAGGCTACAATTACATGAACAAAGATGTTGTTTGTTTTTATTATTCTGTTTGATATTCTATTTTGTAAAATAAAAACTTAATCTGTAACACCATCAAAGTTCTTACTGATCACCTAATATGTTCACCTAAGATTCCTCTAGCTAATGTAGAGAAAAAAACAACTCAATTAGTGACAAAATATGTCTGGAACAGCAAAACTGGCAGAGTTAATAAACCAGCACCATGAAATCCCCTCAGACTGTTACATTAGCTATTCATGCCATTGTAAGCATTCTGCAGTAGTATCAAGCTCAAGGACTAGTCAATGTGTTACAGAAGGTTATGGAAGAAACAATTATCAAACTAAAGGATTTTTGTGGAGGAGAAGAGGTTAGAGAAGGTATAATTTCCCCTCATAGTAAAACTACATTAATAAACCATTACTTAATCCTACTGAGTATATTATCAAGTGACACATCCTTCAGTCTGATTCTCACACTACCAGATAGCCTTCAGGAAGCACTTACTACTCTGCATAACATGGAATGCTTATTCAATTTTTTTAAACTTGAATTACTGCATGAATTTTATTTAAACAGTCACCAATCACTGTCTGTAAATCACAACAAATCCAAGCTAATGATCAACGTGCATATGCTGACAAAGTCTACTGAGCGTGTGCGGATTAAGTCAAGACATCATTTTTTACACCTCAGTTGTCATCAGCAAATGTCAGCTACAAGTACTGTGACTGCTGTAATTTAAAGGAAATGCCAAGTGAATTATTTGTTGTTGTCTTTTTTGGCATGGACAGTCCACCATTTCTGTTTTTATGTGCCTGTTAGCCAGTGAGGAAATTGGTCCAAGATATTTTTTTTAATAAATACATAAGAAAGCTGTGGCGATGACCTTACTCTTGGTACAGATTTTACTTTACTCCAGACTGTTCCTTAGGTAGAAATGGTTCCATTCTGCAGCAGGTGCAGTGTAATTAGTTGCTTGATTCACACTAAGGAGCTTACATACTAAGGGTTGAGCAAAAAGAAAGCAGATTACAATTTGAGAAGCAGGATATTGCTGGGCTACAAACACAAGAGCCAAACACAAGTCTGTCATGTATAAAGAGCAGTATGTGAGCATGTTGTCCATCTCTGTCTTAAACTAAAAAATAAAGTTCCTCCTTGAGTTGGAATCGAATTTGAATTAGTGGTTTGCAGCGTAAAATCTGCTCCACTGAATGGGATTTGTACCAGTAGCTCTCAGTCCTAACAGATTGTCTGTAAGTCACATGCTCTTTTCTGTTACCTAGCAACAGTAAAGCTCAGGAAAAAGTTCCTCAAGAGAACTTCCAATCTGTCTGAGGAAGGCTTTGTGCTCAACCTTTAAAGTAATACTATGTTGTAAAACATTTAGTTCTAGAGCCAGAATAACATTACCTAGGGGCCACATCAAAATTCATTATAGTTGCTTTTTGAATCATCAACTAGGTTATTTGTGTGTTTAGTTGTTTAGTTCTTCTTTGATTCTCATCAGAATTTGTATTGTAACTCATTAGGTGCGCAATTTATTGTTCTGTGCTAAGAAAATAAATAAATAAATTAATAAATATTGAAGCATTTTAATTAAGCAACATTTTCCCTGCCCAGTGACTGGTTTGTTTTGATGAGCAACAAGTGCACTGAGTGAATCACTAGTAGCACTACAACTCTGAAGGTCCTCAATAAATCATTCAGCTGACAGCCTGTGTGAACGGGGGGAAATGTAGAAGGAAAAAAATCGCACTGCTTACCTTCAGAGTTGCACCATCTTACACAACATATGAAGACGAGGAAGAGTTGAAGTAGCAGTGCTCTCCACATTCTGGCCGGTCCGTCCAGCTCCGTTGTGCAGATGGAGGAGCTGTAGGGACTGGGCTGGGATGCTGTTGCCTTTTTCTGTCTGTCTTTCTTGGCCCGCTAGTTGATGAAAAGGGGCGTACACAAAGGCCAGGACAACCGCTCCCCCAAGCCAGCCTCAGCCCTCCGGATAAATCCCCCTGGCCCTGGAACCTGCATAATGCCATCCAGTTAGGACTTATGGGTCCGACCTGTCCTGAGTGCCAGTGATTTTTCACTCACAGCAGGTATCAACACTGTTTATTTGCCATGCACTTAGGAGGGTGCACGCGTGCGCTGGGGAGCAAAATAATGATGGGAGTAATATACAAATGTAAAACAACGAAAAGTATGAGTGTCCTAAAGGCCCAAGCCAGTCACGTAACGTTAATCAGTTTAAAACTGTCAGTTGCACTGCACCATTCAATTAAGTGACTACAAATGTACAGTAAGCCTACCAAAGTGAAACATGGTTTAAACAAGACAAGAAAACGTTTGGTTCTTCCAACATATTTTTTTTTCTCTTAATAGTCTGATCAGTAGTCCAACACCTCCATCATGCGGCCGAGCAGAGGCATCAGCATTCCACCTGCCGTTGCAGCCTGCTCTAAAAAAACAGTTTAGATGCTGTGTGTAATCTCTCTATGGTCTGGGTCGACGTGGTTAGGTTTAGGCATGGGGATCTGGGATTTGGTAAGAAAACCAGGGTAAGCCAATCAGAGGCAGAATAAATCAATGCTGGCCACAAGCATAGACAGTTAAAGAAGGCCACGAAGCACGTCCTATGACGTCGACACGTCTAGTGGATCCGATCTAGCATCTAACCGTAAATCACAGGACAGCTCAAAGATGGTTGCCATTAGCAACCGAGCAACTAAAATTTGGAGAAATGAAATGAAGAACCGAGCCCTGAAGTGTAAAAGTTAGTTAAGTAGCTAACGTTTGTACTCATTATGGCAACTCCACAGAGAAATACAGAAAACTTTATGAAGGTGGAGGGCAACACGACGCTGGTAAGAAACTATCAATGACAAATCTGTGGGGTCCTCCGTTGGTAAAAGGATGCATAAAATGTTAGTAGTTGCTAGCTAGCTAGCTAACGTTAACTTGCTAGTATAGCTGTCTCCTGAGTAACGTTACACTCCAAATGATTTTAATGTCAAGTTAGCCAGCTATAGCTACATTGCAGGGAAAAATTGTTTCGTAATGTTAGCTAGCTAGTTATGTTACTCCACTAACGTTATATTTATTTGACCAGCTTATAAAGGGAGCTAGGTTACATATTATGTATAGTTTAAAATAAAGATTTAAAGAAAAGTTTGACTGTTCAAACTAAAGCCCAAGAGAGCACCTAAAGTTTATTTAGAATTTTTTTTCCACAGATAGTGGAATCATCTCAAATGATTTCAGTGTCAGTCTCAAACAACAGTATCAGTCGGGCCCTTGTTCAAACACAGCATGACTTTACTGTGAAGCTGCCAAAAGCACCTGTGTATCATGTTTTATCACATGACGCATTTTCCCTTGTTCCCAGCATATGGACATTGTTCGGGAGTCACTGGAGAAACTTCGAAGCATTTCTGCGAATGATGCAACAGAGACAGGGATGCTGCGGTCCAGGATAGATGAACAGTCAAGTCTGATCTGCATGTTGAAAGAGAGAGCAGATGAGGTGCTTCTTCGATGTCAAGCCCTGCAACACATCAATACGGAGCTAGAGAGCCGTGTAACAGTCTGCCAGACAGAACTGGACAGTGAAAGAAAGAGAGCAGAGCTATTAGAGAAGAGATTTATGGATTTAGCTGCCAACAATCAAGCAATTATTGCTTTCATGGAAGAGTACAAATGTCAGAATTTCCAGTTAAAGCTGGAAAACAAACAGCTGCAGTCAGAAAATGACACTCTTTTCTCTGAAAAATTACAAGAAAAAGAAGTGTTTATTCAAAAACAGATGCAAGAAATCAAACAACTGACAGAGAAATACACAAATAAGGAAATTGAATATCAGTGAGTATTCATAATGCTGAAAGGTCAATCTGTTTGTCAACCAACATAATATTAATCAACAGCAATTTTGATCATCTTATGAGTAATTTATTAAGTAAAACTGCCAAACATTCCCTGGTTTAAGCTTTTTAAAATGTGAGCATTTGCTGATTTTTTTCTCTGTTTGTTGTTAAATTGAATACCTTTTGCTGAATTGTACATCTATCCTTTAGGGAGAAATTAGCTGGATGCCAGTCAAAACTCCTGGAACAAACAGCTCAGCATCAATCCAGGTGCACATCGCTACTTGATCAATTGCATGATGCTCAGCAACAACAAAGAGATGCTGTAGAGATGTGCAATGGTGACTAGTCAACGTTTTATTATTCTCAATATTATATTATATTCACAAGTGGTAGTAGTACTTGCAAAGCATTTGCAAATTTCTGGGCTTCTGTCCACAATCAGCCTTAAAGTTGAATCTACAAAATGCTGAAGAAGAGCATGCTTTCAAGGAAACCAAGATGAGAGAAAGCACAACAAGCCTCATCATAGAGAAGGACAAATTACTGTGTCTGTCTATTGAGAGAGGGAAAGTAATACAGGTGATTGAATATACTATTTGCTCTCTTCACTGAAATGAAAAAAAAACTGAAAAAGATCTGCACAGATGAACCAATTACTTTATTTACAAACAATTTGCTATTAAATATAGGAGAAACAAGAGGAAATCCAGCAACTGGAGACAAAATGGAAGGAGGAGAAAAAAGCCCGAACCGAAGCAGAGGACAGGTAAATTGTGTATCAACAACACAACACTGCTTTAAGAAAAATCCTGAAGGATAACCAGTATTGTCCCTGTCTATATGTCTCCATGACTATATTTGTTCTGAACTTGCCTCAGGTTTGAAGAGGAAGCAGAAACTGTTAATGCAGATGTTAAAGTGAAGTCTCTCCAGTCTGCTCTTTGTGAATCCATGACAAAATATGAGAAGCTGAAAAAGGTTTGTTAAAATCTGCAATATTGAAATGTAATTGACCGTGGCCCACATAACATGCTCAACATATCTTCTTCTGCCGTTATTTTACAGGATTTTAAAGCCTTCAAAGAACACAGCACCAACCTTCTTTTACAAGAAAGGGAGTTAAATAAGAAGCTTCGCCACATGATGTGCTAAACTTTATCAATAATATGTAAGTGTTATGTTTTCATTAAAACAAATGTTTCACCAGGATAGTTTGCTCACTGACAGTGCTAACAATGTAAATAAATAAGAAAAACAAAAAATAGTGTTATTTTTAATTTCATCTTCACCTTTCCAGATAAATGGAACCACAACATACAGTACTTATCATTTCATCTTAAAAGTTACTTAAATAGAAAGTATATTGTACAAATCTTAGTCTCATAAAACTATACCGACACATCACTTAAGAATGCTCCTCTGCCAGTTTCTCAGCCTTTTGGATTACTTCTTCAAAGGGATCCACCATGTAAAAAGCTTGCTTTGGCAGGGCATCATATTCACCTTGAAGAAAGAAAAGAATAACCATTATAATAAAATGTCCATTAAATTAATCCCATCTAGAAATATCTGAACCTTGACACAGCACTCTCCTTCAGAGGCACCAGCTTTCCCATGTAGCCAGTAAAGACTTCTGCTACCTGGAAGGGCTGCAACAAGAACCGCTGGATCTTACGAGCACGAGCTACAGTTAGCTTATCTTCCTCAGACAATTCATTCATACCCAAGATAGCAATGATGTCCTGTAATGACTTGTAGTCCTAAAAACAGTTAAGTTTGTTAGACAAGATTTTAGTTTAGTTTTTGGATTGCAGATATTGTTAACAGCCATTTGTTGCATCCAAGTGAGCAAAAGTTGTGGCAGGAGCTGGGTCAGTTAAATCATTAGGTACATAGATAGCCTGTAACAAAATGAGCAATTTGAGTATGAATAACCAGGAAAAATGAGTGCGCTGATGTGCAATTAGCATCTTGTGTAGTCTAACTTGTACTGAGGTGATGTAGCCTTTTTTGGTAGTGGTAATTCTCTCCTGCATTGTCCACATATCAGTGGTCAGTGTGGGCTGCCCACAACAGAGGGTATATGACCCAACAGAGCAGACACCTAAAGGATAATGACACAAATATTTAGACGCAAGATGTGTAGACATAAACAATATCATAATTTGTTGATGACATCTGAAAATAATGACAAATCTATTTGGCATTGCATACCTCAGATCCAACCTTCAGCGTGAATAGGAGCAGTTCTGCAAGATGATAAATTATTTTTAAATATGTTGTTTAAAGGACAAGGCTGGCCATATTCTTGTTTTTTTTAATTGTGAATGTATCCTATGAAGACATGAACCAGCTAAATAGTCTCCAACATAGTATGGGGTAGAAGGAACAAATAGGTTTGTCAGGAAGTCAAGAAGTACTGAGAGACAAATTTAGGATTTTGTTGATATAATAATAACTCTAGCATCAAACCTACTGTTTGGTGCTAATTGGACCCCTCTCATCAATGGGTTCTCCAATGACATTCATGATCCTGCCAAAGGTCTCAGGGCCCACAGGGACCCTGATGGAGGCTCCAGTACCCAGAACCTTCTGACCGTGGACCAGACCCTTTGTGCCATCCATGGCGATCATCCTGACTGTGTTTTCACCTGAAGAAGTACATGAGGAGAGACAGTAAAGACACCCGTCATAACAGACATCCAAAAACGGACCCCAGTATCAAATCGTCATACTCACCCAGATGCTGTGCCATCTCCAGCACCAGCCTGCTCTCACGGCCAGCCACCTCCAGGTCATTAAGAATAGGAGGCAGGCCTTCATCAAACTGGACACGCACCACAGCACCAATCACAGCCACTATCTGGCCTAGGACAGTGCTGCCTGAGCAGCTGGGGCAGCGTAACCCCTGTCTGAAGGGACAATGATAGAAAGGACAATGACATTAATGGCAACATATTAAAAGTTACTTTATGATTACGATAAGCAGCAACTTAAATTAAGAAATCAAAACATATTACACAGTCAAAACACGTTTTAACATATAGACATGTTTCATATATTAAATCCACAGGATAAATAAACAATATAAAATATGTTTCCACATATTGGTGCTTCAGAATTGACTGAAACTTACAGGCTGAAAAGCTGAAAATGACTTTTACTGAGTTACTTGGAAAGGTTATTTATTAGGGACATCAAGACATGACTGGAACTTTGTCTGATTGAAGTAATGATACAACCAAATGACTGTTTTATAGCTGCTTTAATTTAAAAAAAAGAAATCCCTACTGATCGCAAGTGAATGAAGACACTTTATGGTCAATTTGAGAAGTGACCATCCTTAAAAAGTGTCTTCACTCACTCAAAGAAAGAGCCACATGTCTCCCACTGATTGTCTTTAGATAGTGGATCCCCCTGCAGCATTATCCCACAGCACTCAACATAGTAGCTGGCTGAAGGTGAATGTACACACCATGGATAGTACACACAGACACAGCTATGAGTAATCTTGAATTGCTGTTCAACCCAACGGGCTGTCTGATGATTTCTGGTTCTGCTGTTGCTGCTGCCCTCATGCTGCATGACACTGTAGAAGTATTCATTTATTCCCTAAAATACTTACATTATCAATAGGTAAATAAAACCACCACTGAAAATACAACTGTAATGAAAATAAAATACTTTGAATTTCACAGTATATTGTACCCATCTTTTTCAACCCATGATATTTTACAATCATTTTCACAAGTTGTAAATGTTGCTGCAGCATATTGGAATGCTATGAATGGATGTCATTCATTAAATGAAAGTGACAGTGAATTTTGCCAAGCCATCATTCAGTGCAACATTCCTTTGTGTCTTCTAATTATTTCTTGCCTGGAGCTTTGCGAAGCAAACCCTGGTCCAATTAAGCACAGCAGGCAGCCATGAATCAAGAGCCAGTCTGCACAGGACCAGCCCCATCTCTAAACCACACCGGTACTTAAAGGTCACCACTACTACTGGATGGCCACATGGTCATTTTTAGGGTCTGGAAGGTGAAGTACCACCTACAGCTTCTGTTCTTAAGATATATTGCATGTCACTTGCTTGCTGGTTGCAACCCCATTTTTCATTGAAAAGAAACAAATCACAATAGCCAACAAAAGGTTAATCTAGTGGACTAAAGTTAGTTTAGGTTTCTGTTGAGAATACTGTGATCATCCATTGTTTCTTAAGTATAACAACTGGATCCAATTGACCATTTGCTAGCTTATCTACAAGTTGCCATTGCTGAGCAATTTTATACCTAAAATCTCAGACCCTTTAACCCTTGTTTCTCAGTCAGGGCTGTTATGATCATTTAAAGTTGAGGGCTAGACCAAAGGTGACCAGGCTCTTGCCATTAGCCCCCACACACACCTGTGGAATTTATGCATATGCTTTTTATATCACCTCTTAAAAAATGCTTTGACTCTTTTTTTATTGTTGCAATTTTGTCTCAAGTGCTCTTTTAATCTGATGCAAGCCTGTTATAGTTTATGTCCAACATTTGCCTGCAAGGTTTACTAACTTAACTAAAAGATTCAAAACAGATTCTTGGATTGTATTTATAGCCATCCCTCTCATCCCTGCTCGCTATGGTCGAAACAAAGTGTTTTAAACCAATATTATGAGCTCACTTTACAATATTCAGTCTTATACATCATCATATGCATTTATCCTCTCAATGCAAATACTATGAGATAATAAGCAGAATGAGGCAGTCTAACTATTTAACTGTTTAAATTAATGTATTTTCTTTCTTTAAAGGAGTTGAAGTTGAAATATAGATGAGGTCTGATGTGTATATCAACTGATATAAAGATAAAAAATAAACTTTTCAATAAAAAGACAAATACACAATATGATAATTTTGTGGTATTTAAGAATGAGTTACCCCCTAGTAAACACATACATCAACAGTTGATTGTACTTACTTCAATGTTGCTTCACTGTTGCAAACATCCAAGTTCCCCTGCCCTGAGGGCAGAACGGCGAATGGCAAGGCTCAGTGGGATCTCTGTCAGTGCCTCCTTATAAAGGAGGAGTGAATGTCTTGGGGTCTTTCACTCCTTAGATTGACTGACACTACTGCTGTTGCTGCTGTTCAATCAGTGAGCTAACTGGAGCTGTGCGCTCCGGTCCTCTGCTGTTCCTGCTACCTTTTTCAAGGGTGCATTTTTGGCTGCTCAAAATAGGAAACTGAAATACTACAAATTGCAGCATTTCCAAAGGAGGTTGGACTGTAAGTTGATGTGAAGACAAATTGCACTATTATTTTAAGGATATTATCCACTTTTAAAAGAAAACAATATTCAAGAAACTGTTTTCTGATTTGACGCAGGAACTACTTTTGTAGACAGTGAAATGGATCAATTTTGATTTCTTGTTGCTATATTTCTCCAAAGTTGGGATAAAGATGTGCCCCTCCTCTACATTAGTGCTTCTGGTAACAGCACTGACCAGCGTCTGGGCCCAAGAGTTTTCTGAAGAGAGGAAAACTGACATAAAATCCAGGTCCAAACCTTTGGCTGCAAATATTCATAATGGACAAGGCAAGTCAATGAAAGAATATATTTTTATTTTCATACAAATTTTATTTTTTGTGTGAAATTTAACATGTTGCTACAGTAATATTCTAATGTATTGTTCATGTCTTACTCTGATTGTACTCATCTGCAGTTTTCCCCTGCGTGAAGACTGAAGAAACAAATGCATAATTTTGACATAAAGTTAAATCAAAATGTAAACAATTGCTTAGTGAAAGTAATAACACTTTAAAAACATGTTGCATTGCCAATAGAGAGTCCTTCATTATGTTCTGTGTTCACACAGCCATCCTAGGCGAAGACTGTAGCTTGGAGCTCTCCTTCCTGTTGGACAGCTCCGAGAACGCCAAGGACAATCATGAGCAGGAAAAGCAGTTTATCATGAACATGGTGGACAGACTCCAAGGGGTACAGCTGCAGACCGGCCGCAGCTTAAGCTTGAGGGTGGCAGTACTGCAGTACAGCAGTCACGTTATCACAGAGCAAACCTTCAGAGACTGGAGAGGCAAAGAGAACTTTAAGACCCGTGTAGCTCCCATCATCTACATCGGGCATGGCACCTACACCACTTACGCCATCACCAACATGACCAAAATCTACCAGGAGGAATCCAGCCCGGGCAGCATCAAAGTAGCCATGCTGTTTACAGATGGTATTTCCCACCCGAGGAACCCTGACATTTTCTCTGCTGTTGCTGATGCAAAGAACCAGGGCATCAAATTCTTCACTTTGGGCATCACCCGGGCAGCCAACGAGCCAGCCAATGTAGCCCATCTCCGTCTGCTCGCCAGCTCCCCGGCCACTCGCTTCCTCCATAATTTACAGGACGGAGACATTGTTGAAAAAATCGTCCCTGAGATTGTGAGTATAATACCTTGTCTTTCAGCGGACACCACTGAGAAGTAAAGGGATGTATTTGCTTTGAATAAGGATATTTTTAGAGTTGAGACATGGACAGGCTTGTTCAGGTATTTGTGTAGTGATGAAATGATGCTATGGAGAAACAAATGAAAGAATGTCTGTGACAGCTTCTGATTTTAAGCTTTTTACACAGCTTTAAAAAAACATTGACATCTGCATGAGCATATCCCCTAGGATTCCTAGAATGTATCTATACAGTAACATATGATTTGCATTTAGACATAGACATACACGGGCACTGCTATAACTCATTCTTAAATAACTAAAATTGTTTTTTAGTATAAAGCAATGTTATTTGTCTTCAAATTTCAATTTTAAGTGCCTATATCTTTGGTTTCCCCAAACTACTGTTTGTATGAAGTAGTATTAGAGGCATCTATTTTGCCACATTACAATAACATAACAAATCTGCCTCACTGAGCAATGACTGAACAAATCTAATAAGGGACTGCAATATTTTTAAAATTCATATTCTGTCAGATATTAATGTTCATATTCAATGTTTGTTTTCTTTGCAGACCAGCTTGGCTGATGAAGGAGTAAGTCATATTACAATCAGACAGCTTACATATGGAATCTTTTAAAATGTAATAATATGTAATTAGGTGAGGGTGTATAGAATTACATTCATGACAGCTTAGCAATTATGTCTCTTTTTTCTAAAGTGCCCTGTGGCTCAGAGATGTGCTTGTGAGAAAGGAGAGAGGGGACCAAGCGGGCCTGCGGTGAGTCTTTTGAAAATAACCCACAAACAAAGAGCAGTTTCCTTTGATGTGTCACATGTGAGAAAAAAGAATACCTGACATCTTATGCAGAGAAATCTAACATGTTCCTGATACTCTAGGGGTGGTAATTGGGCAGTTTTGAACAATCAGGATAATTACTTGCTTTTTTCTCTGCTCAGTATTGATTGCAAGCATTTGCACAAGCAGAATAAGTGGATAGGTGGCCTTGCCCTACATTCTAAAAGCAAATCTATGGCAACAGGAAAATGAATGTATGGAGCACCAGATATTACACATGATTTCTGTGTGATGCTTGAAGATGACACTCACTCACACTAATAGACAGCTCAGGTAATGTCAAGCTTTCCAGCAACCTGGCAGATAACCATGTTGCTGACAGACAGCTTCATGACAATTAACCAGGTGCTTTTTCTCTGAGAGATTCTTCAAATTCTTACACTTAGACGTGGAGGCTCTCATAATTGCTGTCATTAGTTTAATGGCCAAAAACTAGTGATTTCTGGTAAATAGCAATTGACACACACTATCCAGGTGCAGCTCAAAACAATGACCCCTGGCTCTATGGACAAGACCCCTCATGCCTCACCTTTGGCTTCAACTGTCATGCAGCCCTCACATCCACAAGCACATATAAATAACACACATTCAGACATCAGCCCAATTACCTTTTTTTCTCTGTCTCAAGATAACCTTAATCTCCAGGTTGTTAAACAACTAAACCCTGACTTTTGTTTTTGCTCCAGGGGAAGAAAGGTCGCCCCGGAGATGATGGAGCCCCAGGGCTTAGAGGGCAAAAGGTGTGTGCTTTTTGATGGACATGTGGACCATGAATGTCTTAGGTGCCATGCTTTTTTCAAGTGTTATATAATACTTTCTCAGTGTGCCACACTTAAATTTCAATTTTGGAAAAAGTTTTCAGGCTTCCTGAACCAAGTCATCCCAGGTCTATAAATTGTAAAGTGCTTGGTAAAGTTTAAAACCTAGGCTTGGTTAATTATTATTTATGATTATCATTTATATAATAGTAATTTGTAACGTATGTACAGTATATTTTTATATGTTATCTGTTTCACTGCGCATGTAACTGTTCCAGGAGTTCATGAAGAAGCCATCATTTGTATTATTACTATTGAACACATTAGTGAAATAGTGATCTGTTCAATGGTTACGATTAGGATGCACTCAAGAAAGTATAGTATAGTGTTCTTGAAGAAATAAAGCTACATATTCACACAAAACAAACTCAGCCACTTGTGTGTTATGAACTGACATTATTATTTTGCAATTACAAATATTAAAAACTATAACTGCAAGCAGTTACAACGGGGTCCAAGCCTCCCCGCGCAAGTCGGCCCCAACGACCCGGGGAGCGCACAAAAGTGGAACCCAAAGTGAAACAGTGGGGGGGCAAACGTCAGGAAAAATGGAGAGGCACATGTAACAGTAGGCTACGGATTAATAACAAAATGACCCCGAAAAACTCTTGGCTTCTAGGCTGGATACAAAACCTTCTGTAAGGGATATGAAGAAAACAAAGGTTTAGCTCCAAAAGACAGTATGTTTCTACTAGTTATATTATTAAGTTACAAAGTTATGAATCAGAAGTGCTGTTTGGCATCATATATGACGCACTTGACCTCAGAAGGGATGAAATGGCCCAAAATGGTCTACGTTGATTATAACGCCCCCTAATGGTATATCTCTACCAAATTTGGTACAGAGCTTCCGAGCGGCATGCCAAACAATCATCACAGGTTTTGTGTTGATAGCATTTAATGTGGCAGAGATAATGAAATTGCAATTTTCCCATTTAAATGCATTGAGTTTTAAAACAATAGGGTTCCACAGCCCTGCTGTGTGAACTGCTTAGCGCTTTGCGTTACTGCGGTCCACGCATCCTCGGGCTTGGACCCCAAATAATAAGTTCATGCTTTGCAGTTGTTTGCCTCTTAGTTATCAAGTACAGTTTCTGCTAACACTACTAACTTTTCTTCTGTCTGTCCCCCCTCTCCGGCGGAGTACCAAGCTAAATGTACCACATCATGCTTTTATTTCTTTAAATCTTGGCTGTTGTACACACTTTGTGTGTGTGTGTGTGTGTGTGTGTGTGTGTGTGTGTGTGTGTGTGTGTGTGTGTGTGTGTGTGTGTGTGCGCACAAAACATATACAAATTTTGCCATATGTTTTAAAGTCTGCCTCATCTTTTATCTTACTTTTAGTGTTTGGGCCTATACAATTATTAATCTAACTACTTGACATGTTACATTTTGTCCATTCTATCACTTGTGTTTATGCAAACTGTGCTTATTTGTATTTTTTAGCATTTGTTGTTTTAATATATGCTCTATATTGTAAATAATATTGACATGGTCATGAAATACGAATCTGTGTGAAATTATTAGGACATTAATATTTAATAGTATAAGTAATATAGGAAAAATCATAAACTGCTAATTTGTCCAACATCAGCTCCTTATTTGATTGCAATTCATTTTATGTTTGTGGATTATATACACATTTATTTTGAAATGTGTTAACTTTTCAGTCCATTAATGTTGTTGATACTGTAGGTGACACTGCTTCACTTTATACCTGCAATATCAGTAATAAGCTATTTACTTTGCAGTAGCTGTAACTCACATTCATTGTACATAATGAGTCAGTGTACTTTCTCTAATTTCAGGGTGAAGCAGGACTAAGTGGTCTTCCTGGTCGAGAGGGGGCTGAGGTAAATGTCTCTATTCATAACCAAAATTAAGAAAATATTCATTATTGTCTCTGTAGTTTTTTCACACATAACATCCTGTCTATTTAATTTGTAGGGGAAACCAGGCTATAAAGGAGAGCAGGTATGTGGTTTAGAATGACAATAATAACATTTTATTTTGTTAGAATCAATGCAAGCCTGTGTAGTACTTGTATTTTCTACACAGGGTGAGAGGGGTGAGTGCGGCACTCCAGGAATCAAAGGAGACAGGGTACAACAGTACTGTTGAAACTACACATTTACATTCCAGTTTGATCATTCCTACTTACTGTACACACTGTGTTTGGTATCATTGTCGTTCTCTTACCTGTGTGATGCACCTTAGGGTCCTGAGGGTTCAGTTGGAGCAAGAGGACTTAGAGGTTTACAGGTCAGTAATGATTGCAGTATTAAAGTATGCAATTTGTGTTTATAGAGCTTTAATAGTTAACAAGCACACACACACTTATTCAAACACATGTATCCAAATGTTTCTCATTATTTCTTTATTAATGGCTGTACTGTATGTTCTTTCTGTCTAGGGGTTACCAGGCCCACATGGAGACATTGGAACAGAGGGCCCACAGGGAAAGCAGGTCAGCCCCCTTTGAACAACTTTTACTTACGTCCTCTGTGACCGTTACATTTCCTTTTATGATTAGTTTAAACTAGGGGTTGGAGCTCTACCACCCTGGTCTTTACTGTGCAGCACAGAGGCCTGTTTGTCTGGTAATAAAGCCCTGAGTGAACACTTGGCAATGAGCCAAAGTCTTCCCCATCATTACTGTTACTCACCAGCACAGGGATCAGCCATCAGCAAAAAGTCTCACTACAGGTTCTCTTAATGTTCTCCTTGTATCCTGTTTCTAAATACAGACTAGGAAGTGCCTACAGCATTGTCAGCTTCTTCACCAAAGTCTGCAGTTAATAACATACATGGATCAGTATATGGTTATGTCTTGCCATGTGAGGACATGATGTAGGACGCATTTGCAAAGATTAACAGAGATCTTGGTGGTCCATATTCATTATATTTCCTTTAAAAAAAAACTGTGAGACACAACTACATATTTGAGTGTGAGTGTGTTTTAAGTGTGTCTCTCACTCCACAGTCCTCACAATCAAATGAGTATGCCTGGAAGAAGTACTGATAACTCTAAAGTTAATCATTCAGCTTAAATTCTTATTAAATACAGTAAAATGGTTAAGACAGGCAACATTATTACATAACATCTCTTCATGCCAGGCTCGGCATTTGTTTTCCCTTTAATCATTTAGAACAAATGTTGTAATTAATCCAAACTTTGATGTACAGTAGAAAAGAACTCTCAGCAGTTTTTGTTATTTTAAGACACTGTTGTTTGGGGTTTCTTATACTTTGAGACATTACTGAAGTTGACCTTGAAGTTGAACATGAAATGTTTAAATAGAGGTTACAAAGGTAGAAAAGTGATTTAAAAGGATGACACTAACTGGTTCAGAACATGCCCTTTTGCTATATTGATACATGATTTAAGCGCCAATGTACAATGGTGTTAAGTGTTTATTATGTTTGTGAACACAGGGTGAACGTGGCCCACCTGGCCCCTCAGGGATTCAGGGGGAGACTGGTATTGGACTTCCTGGACCAAAAGTAAGTGTTATGTATCATCCTCTTTTTTTGTTATACTTTGTAATTGTTCATTTGCTATCTGCATTTCTTTGTGAGTATCTTATTAAATTAAGTTACTATATAAATCTGCAGGGTGACATGGGATTCCAGGGTCGACCAGGTCCTCCCGGTCCCCATGGTGTGGGTGAGCCCGGCCTTCCTGTAAGTTAAGAAAAAGTCTGGGCTATCCTAAAGTGTTGAATGTTTCTGTGTCTGTAATGTTCTTATTTGCACGTGTGATCTGTTGAAAAAGCCCACATACATTACATACGTTGACCTGAGCACTGTTTGAGTGACATATTGTACACTTTGACTTTGTTCACAGGGACCTCAAGGACCACAGGGTGTTCAAGGGGAAAAAGGACCCCATGGCGAGGGGTTTCCCGGACCAAAGGTATTATTTTGAGTCTATTATCAGAGAAGTCATCTAAACAATATAACACTGTCTAGGTCAGAGCTAGAACATACCAGTCTAAGACACAAGTCTGAATACCTAAATAACAATTGTTGCAGAGAATTGTCTAGCCTTACTCATGCACCGTTAATGATTTGTAATCTATTGTATCACAAGTCTAAATGGTTCAATGTGTATGAACACATACATAAAGGGGTCTTGTCAACAGTGGTTTAGAATGACACTAGCTAGGAGGAGATTTCTATCAAACGGAGGAGACAGAATGTACGGTTGCTCTTAGAGCTCAACGTACTGCAAATTAAGAAAACAGATGCACATAGACAAAACACAAGCAAATGAAAAAACTTTATTTCATTTAGCATTATTGCAGATCTGCCTAGCTGTACCCTTTTGCCTATTATATTTTAATGTTGCAATTACAATGTTAAAATAAGCCGAAAAAGAACTTACATTTAAGGTGATTTTGTGTAGATGAGCCACAAACCATGGCAACAACAAGCGTGTCCCTGCCGTGTGCATCACTTTTTATTGTCCCCTGGAAAAAGTTTCCCTTGTTTCTGTTGCAGCACTTTATCTAAATTCTGCAAAAAAGTTAGATGTCTCTTTGTTTGCTTGTGTTGTGTCTATTTACATATATTTTCAGTGTGTTTAGCTATCATGGCTAAGTTGTAAAAAATTGTTAAGAGGATTTTTTCTCTTCACTCTAGTGACATCATCACACCCTCTGGGTCAATACACATTCATTATAAACTGAGAAAAATTCTAAAATGTACACTAAACTTAAATAGCTTTTTTCACAAAAACTGTAAAAGATATCAAAACACAAAATATACCCAGAATACCTGAATATGTTGTGAATGGTTTAAAGTTTGAATCAAGTCTGTAGGTGAAAGAATGTAGGAGGATATACATTTTGAAGTAGAAGAGGATTTGAAGGATTTGAAGCTTGTTGACTTTAATGTTAAAATAAAATGATTAAAAGCTTAATATTTAAAAAAATATAAATAGTAGAAAAAATGGTGAAGACGTCTCATCTGCTGAAAGGGCTGAAGATTTTAAAAGTTGAATGGTTTTAATAGCTGAAAGTATGCAGAAGTTACAGAGAGCCAAAAGGTTTTAGGTTGAATAACACCACTAATGTAAAAAAAAGATGTGGCATGATTAAAAAAAAAAAGAAAATGCTAAAGCTAAACTGGATGAATAGCTTAAATCAGTAAAAAGAAGCTTAAAAAGTTGGAATGGTTTTAATTAAGTTGAATAAAACCACTAATGTAAAAACATGGAATAATTAAAAAAAAAAAAAAAAGGTTTTTAATGCTAAAGCTAAACTGGATTGCTGGTTAAAATGTTTAAGAAGAAGGAGGGAAAGTGTAAGAAATGTGGAAAGTGATAATTGTTCTAATTAATGTAAATGTCTTGAATAATAGCCATAGAGTATGAAAGTTGTAGGTGTTGGCACTGCGGTGCCAAGCGAGCGACATCAGTTCAGCACATCGTGGCACCACAGTGCTAAACGTCCACAGACTGCAATTCAGTGCAGCTGCTGCGTAGCTCAAATCTCTTTTTTCTTTCTGTCTGTTTTAAAACGAGTCGTGGAGAAAACAACATAAACTTTTAATTGCTATATATATCAGAGGTAACATGTTAGGGCATGTGTCTTCCTCTGGGATACATTGGGTGATGTATCCCAGTGGGAATCGAACACAGGTCTCCCATACCAGAAGCATGTGTCATATGCACTGCACAATCATCTGTCTTAGATGGAAGTGTGTTGAGGTGCTTTCTGTGCATTCTGGGCATGCTGGTCTTGCAGGGAGGTGTTTTGAGGTGCATTCTGGGCATGCTAGTTTTTCAGGGAGGTGTGTACAGGTACATTCTGGCCGTGTTGGTCTTGCAGGGAGGTGTGTTAAGGTGCATTCTGGGCATGCTGGTCTTGCAGGGTGGTGTGTTCAGGTGCATTCTGGATGTGCTGGTTTTACAGGGAGGTGTGTTCAGGTGCATTTGGGCGTGCTGGTCTTACAGGGAGGTGTGTTCAGGTGCATTCTGGGCATGGTGGTTTTACAGAGAGGTGTGTTCAGGTGCATTCAGGTGCACATACACACAGGGTCGCACACTATGCTAGTTACACACCAAGGGACACACAGCTCAAATATCTTTTCTCTCTGTAGTATTAAAATGAGTCGTACCAACAACAGTAAAAACTTTCAATTGCTATATATGTTAGTCTGGTAGCAGATTCAGAAGCAGACACAGAGGAAGGTTGGGAAACAGGAATAGAATATTAAATAGTATTTATTTAATACTACGGAAAAAATGGTGCAAAGAAATCCTCTGGGACTGAGGGCGGGCAGACAGGTGGAAGGCAGGTCCAAAAAACAACGATTAGGCTCGTGCAGGCAGACTGGGCTTCCAGGACTGAAACAGGGATCTGAAGCAGGAGCAAAAAAACACAAATTAAAAAAGCTTAAATCTGAGATACTAGAGAAAGATACTGAAGCAAAAACACTAGGGCTGGCCGTAGCGAGTGTTACCACTGTGGGTGAATTGATGATCTGGCAGAGACTGGTTGGAAAGCCGGGGTTTAAGATAGGAGCGGTGATTCCTGGATTTGTTTCAGGTGTGCAGGCAGCCACAAGTGTCCTGACGAGGAGGGAGAGAGAGCCAGGAACGACACACCCACTCAGCACAGGAAAGAAAGAAGGCAAAACAAAAAAAACACACAAGGGAGAGGGAAACAGACAGGAGAGGCAGCAAGCCAAACTATGACACTACTAAAAACTGAAAAAGATATCAAACACTGAGCACACGCACGAATGCCTGAATATTTTTGGAACTCTGATCCACAGCATTCCCACAATAACGGGCTGCTGATATTCTTTAATTGATCAGCAGTCCAATTTCTAAACGTATGTGCATGTTTAAAATAACAATAATAGATTATTACCACTTACCAGTAACTAATTGTTTTCATTATGACCAGGTTTAAAACCTGTGTATTAACATTGCATAAATCAGTTGCTAGATCCAAAAACATAAGCTCTCATTAAATCATGTGTGTAAGTGTGTGGAGTATTTTGCAGTTCATGGCCTGCATCTGTCAAAACCAAGTCTCACTCTGCTCCAACTCACTGACTCACAACTCAAGTGTTCACTGTGGCGTTACTACTTACTCTGTTGTTGATGTGTTAAGCATGTGGGGAAAAAAATTCCCCCCATGCTGCAACATGTTGCACAATGGGACTTATGTTTTACTATAGACTCTGCAAATACCCCATCCAAAGGTTTGGCAAGACATGCAATGGTATATGGCTTACAGTATGAAAATATGCATGAAGTATATAATAAACAACAGCATGTCTTACTGTGTAGCCGCACAAGTAAAAACACCTAACCATAATATGGATAGAATAATGTATAATACCAAGTAAGAGTAAAAAGAATTGCATCAATAGCCTCTCACAAGACAGAAAGTGTGGGTAAAATTGACAATAATAGAAGCACATTTATGTGGAGGATTTTTCTGTAAAGAAAGTACACATTTGTTAAAGAAAGCTCTTGGAAAGCGAGCACTGGAAATGTCCTCAAGCGACAAGACATCTGTTTTACCTGTGCCAGACTTCCTAGCTTTTATAGATCTTATTTCTCTGCTGACTTCTACCTCTTGTAAAAGGGGATCAGAGTGCTTTTGTCAGAGGTGATCCGTCTCTTCTTAACACACACACACACACACACACACACACACACACACACACACACACATGGGCTGATGGGCTGCTCCCATCAGAAACCTCTTCAGTTCATAATTCACTGGCAGAAAAAGTTCATTTAGTCAAGATGTGCCGTGAAAAAAAAAACAGTTGCATTCTTTGTGTGTAGGATCATTTTGTATTAATCACAAGAGGATAACAGGAGCCAACACGCTCTTCTTCAATACTCTCTTTACTGAGAACAATGCAGACTTGGCTGTGATCCAAAGGCAATTGGTTGTGATGTAACTGACAGAGATAAACTGATTTTGTTCCACAGGGGGAACGGGGGCTTGCTGGACCGAGAGGACCAAGGGGACAGCAGGGCGCAGGAATCAAAGGAGACAAGGTGGGTCATGTCAGTCACTAGTACTCCCGTTTTTTGGCTCGTTAGCGATACCAGTTGATTGGTGGAATAGTGTGAAACAGTTGACGGCAAAAACGCATGTGCATGTATTTGTGACAAAGCGGTGACCCACTCATGAAGAAAACTGCTCCATAGCACTACTAGAGGTCAGGAAATTCCACAGGTTACCTTAAAACAATCAGGGATGTGTTTTCAGCCAAGCATAAGTAAACATTTTTATTTATTTAATTGAGATATGAAGATTGCTGGGATTAAAGATTGCGCTATACTGGTAAGGACCATTTATGTCCTATTTATTCAATTTATGAATTAACTGAACTTTGAGTATTTCCAAAAATGTATAGACTCTATGCATAGGTTTCTCTTGAATGAAGTAGTGTACCTCAAGTGTGACAGTCCTATTATAAATTATATCAAGGACCCAAGATTATGTATGTACCATATGCACATCTATGTTGTCAAGTGAGTCACTGAAAACTGATACTTTAGTACTTTAGAATAGTATTTAGTATAGTAAAATTGGTGTTTTATTTTCAGGGTAACATGGGGTCTCCAGGTTCTCCTGGGCCAACTGGACTGACCGGAGTGGGCATACAAGGAGAGAAGGTCAGCAAAATATTGTCATATATGTGTTCACAATGTCCCACATGATATACATTGAGGCCTACATAGAGCAGTAGGACATTCTGCACATGAATCCATATAATTTGTATTACTGCTCAGGGAATCGAGGGTCCAAGAGGTCCACCAGGCGTCAGAGGACTTCCAGGAGAAGGTTTACCTGGACCGAAGGTTTGTCAAAACACCTCCTGTAAGAAATGCAACATTGCATCTGCTTGTGTGGTCAGAGAGAGCTGGCACAATGGATACTACTGCCACCTCACACAGACAGTGCTTCCAGGTCAATCTAGCTTTACATTTCAATACTGTTCTTTCACTGGTGAAGCTGCACAAGAACATAACGTTTTTATATTTTATAATAGCAAAATATAAATGTGCAGCACAACGATAAACAGACAAAAAACATACCAAAGTTTAGAACTTGCAGGTTTATGACATTTTTCTTATAATTATCTATGTCATTATGCTATTTCTATTTCTAGGGAGACCAAGGTTTACCAGGAGAGCAGGGAGCCACAGGAGAGACAGGCATTGGTGAGCCTGGTCCAAAGGTAAACCAGTCACTTTAGTTCTGGTCTATGTTAGCATATTGGTTGTGCTAATGTACTGAATCCAACAAAAATCAAATAATACTATTGTTCCAGGGAGATCCTGGGGTAGCTGGTTTGGGTGGCCTGCCTGGTCTTCCAGGAGAGGATGGAGCTCCAGGGCAGAAGGTAAATTGCATCATGACAACTCTGTGAAACTTTTCACTTTGTTTCCAAATTTCTTAGTAGTATGTGAACTCTACCTTCCTTCCCTTTGTCTGTTGGTTTACAATGAAAACAACACCGGATTATTTCCGGAGTTAGTCACAGCTGAGGGTTGCTTCATTGCTTTCCTCTCGTAGGGGGAGGCTGGTTTAGCTGGTTTAAGAGGTCCTGAGGGAGCTCAAGGAATCGGCACTCAAGGCGAGAAGGTATGCTTTAATTTAGATGATATTACCTTGTGTTGTTCAGTGTTTATATGACAACAAATGTTAATCAGATAAAGTGTATGCTGTAATCCCTCCCAGGGTGACCAGGGTCTGAGGGGCATACGTGGGTTACATGGGCCTCCTGGGACCTCAGGACCATCTGGACCAAAGGTAAGAATTGATGAATGTATTATGTAGTATTTTATTGTAGCATGACAGCTTCCAAGATGATGTATTGTAAGCAACCTCCTATTTATTGTATGATAAATACATTGCTGAAGGGGACTTAAACCACACTAACCCAACCTTTGAATAGAGACAAAAAACTAGTCCCCTCCAGGTTGTCCGCCGTATAAGTATTGTTAAAATAAAGATATTAAGTGGATCTTAAGTCTATTGTCAACTCTCATCTTTTAGGGTGAACGTGGGATACCTGGCCAGCAGGGCATGCCGGGGCAGCCAGGACGATCCATATCGGGTCCAAAGGTGAATAAAAATTCATCATCAAACTCTCTCTTAAAACAGATCTTGGCACTGAGGAAGACAAGTATAGGCAGCAGCCAGAATAACTGCCAGATAGTGTCTGATGTGATGTAATGCATCAAAAAGAAATTGCCATAATTCATCCCTATGACTTTGTTGTCTTTTCTCCAGGGTGATGTAGGCCCTGCTGGTCCCCCTGGTCCTGTTGGGGAAACAGGCCATGGATTACCTGGTCCAAAGGTAAACGCTGTAATTTTTTTAACATGTTTCAACCATATTTTTCTTTTTAGCATAATGTTGATGGTCTTCATCACTACATTTTGTTTAACCAGGGTGATCGTGGTCATCCGGGTTCATCAGGACCAGTTGGTCCAAAAGGCGAAGGCATCCCTGGCCCTGTGGTTTGTATCATCAACATTTAGCACATTTAGCACTAGTAAATTCTGTGCAAGTTGACTAGTTCTAAACTAATTTAGGTATTTCTTTAAGGGTCCTCCAGGCCTGCCAGGCTTACCAGGCGAGCAGGGCCCAGAAGGAATAGGAATTCCTGGTCCCAAGGTTTGTGTCTACATGTTTTGTTTGTTTGTTTGTGTTTTTGCTTGTGTGTGTATTGGTATCAATTTGATGAGTCATGTATGTTTCAGGGTGATATTGGCTTTAGAGGATTGCCAGGTTTGCCCGGCCCCCCTGGAGAGGGCTTACAAGGACCACCTGTAAGAAAGATTATCTAACAAACATCTACTTATAATTAATATTCAAATCTGAATCAGAGCTAATAACTACACATAATAAACCTTTGACAATATTTAGGTTAGAAGTTGTCCTATGACTATTTACTATATTATGCAAGTTTGCAGTTAGTTTTTTGTAGAAACCAGCCTAATTACTTTTTAATATTTATTTTAAGGGTAATGTTGGAAGGCCAGGAACTGCTGGTCCAACTGGACCTTCTGGAGTGGGTATTCAAGGCCCAAAGGTAAATGTCACCACTGTTGTACATATGTGCTGTCTTTCAAGCACTTGCCAAACTTTTCTTAATCAGGATTATTTCACATTTGTACTTTCTTGTCCACAGTAAGAGTAAAGCGATATAATGTACTTAATTGGTGCTGACACGTTACACAATAGAACTGCCTTGACAAACTAGCTGCAGGACAAAACATAATTTATGATCTACCAAGAATATGGAAAGCTCCCAAATGATTCAGTAAATCTAAAATGTAATTTCAGGGTGAGCCAGGATCACAAGGTATGACTGGGCCTAGAGGGCCTCAAGGGGATGGATTTCCTGGAGCTAAGGTGGCAGATTTAAACATATATTTTAAACATTTTATTGATATCTGATTAACTTTGACTGACAAATCTGCTCTGTAATGTTACAGGGTGATCGTGGATCACAGGGTGAGAGGGGGATGAAAGGTATAAAAGGAGACATGGGAGACCCTGGAGATCCTGGTGAAGCAGTATGAAATACAAATCCTATTCCTCACTCTCTCAAATAAATATTAAAACCGGCAATGTTCTATTAAGCTATGCACTTGAAACTGTAATATTATTTTAAAACTTTTCTCCAATCCCAGGGGAGGCCGGGATCAAAAGGAGACCCAGGCCTCACAGTAAGTTCATTAATGTAACCAATGTTTGAACATTCAGTGATAGTGATTTTGTAGTAAAATAAATGTTCTTATATTTTTCAGAGAGAAGATATTATTAAGCTGATCAAAGAAATATGTGGTAAGAAGACTATAAGTCTAGTTGTTTCATATAACTGTTAATAAGTAGTATTAATGGATCTAGATCCAAAGTGTGAAAACTTTTTGAAAGGTGTATTTACTGTCAAATGTTTGGTTCAGATTCTGACATTTTTTTAAAGCAGTAATAATTGAAGGTCACTTGGGGGTTATGGTAAAAACTGTAAACACATACTCTAACTTTAAAAAAATTAAATTGCAAATATGTTGGCAAATAGTTGCTCATTTACACATAGAGCAGACATGGAGCAACATTAGTATCCACTTGGATCCATGTTTATGTCGACCTGACAAATGTAGGCCAATATTTACTTTCCTTTTAACGCAATACAAATTTCTACAAATTCTAGAAAAAAAATCTTGCGCTGCTAAAGAGCTGCTTTAGCCGTGTGTCTGTCTGTCGTGTGTTGCTGGGTAGGTTCATAGTGACTTTTTAAAGCTGCTTGATGTGACTGGAAATGATGAGAATGGTGATAGTGAACAAAAACAAGAACCTTGCCATAAAATCAAAACAATCACATAAAAGCCTCTATTGAGCTGAAGGGAGCTGTCAGGTGATGATTCTCTGTGGGTTCATCACTGTGAGCATTGAGCAATCTCTTTCACATTACTTAAAGTAATTTGATCAATTTGCAGCATTAAAACTATCATTACATAAACCAGAGTATAGGACAGTACTGACAGTATTTTATTGTTTTTTAGGATGTGGCATCAAGTGCAAAGAAAGGCCAATGGAACTTGTGTTCGTCATAGACAGCTCAGAGAGTGTTGGTCCTGAGAACTTTGAAATCATCAAAGACTTTGTCACCAGGTTGGTGGACCGGACCACAGTCGGACGCAACGCCACCAGAATCGGACTGGTCCTCTACAGTCTGGATGTTCATTTGAAGTTTAATTTGGTTCGCCACATGAACAAACAAGACATTAAGCAGGCAATCAGAAAAATGCCTTACATGGGTGAGGGCACCTACACTGGCACCGCCATCAGAAAGGCAACTCAGGAGGCTTTCTTTAGTGCTCGGCCTGGAGTCAGGAAAGTAGCCATCGTCATCACCGATGGTCAAACTGACAAACGAGAGCCTGTCAAACTTGACATAGCTGTGAGGGAAGCTCACGCTGCAAACATTGAGATGTACGCCCTGGGGATAGTCAATTCTTCTGATCCTACAGAGGCTGAGTTCCTGCGAGAACTCAACCTCATTGCCTCGGACCCCGACGGCGAACACATGTACCTTATTGATGACTTCAATACTCTACCAGGTGATAATCATTGTCAGATGTTGTAAATATGCCGTCAGCAGTGTGTTCATTAAAATGCATAGCTATAATTGCTTTCAGCTGAGAGGTGGCAAAGCGCCTTACTGATTTCTAAATTTATTTTTTCAGCACTGGAGTCTCAACTCATCAGCCAGTTCTGTGAAGATGAAAATGGCGCCCTCATTTACAATCGAATTACAAACGGACTCTCGAACGGCAACAATGGCAATGGTATTAATGGAAACAATGGACATGGAGAGAGTACCAACGGATATGATGGCAATAATGGTTTTGGAAATAATGGATACAGGAATACCAAAAATGTTCACAATTACCAAGAGGAAATCCAAATTCAGTGGCGCACCAACAGCCGAGGCCGTGGAGACACTTTCTCCCTACCCATCAGTGCTGATCCACTCCCTGTTCAGGTCTGAAAACTCATTCGGCATTGTTATAATTTACATTTTCAGTTGTCATTTTCTTCACTGATGACGATTACTTGTGGTCTTACTCCAGGTGGTGGAAGACGATGAAGGTGAAGATTTAGACTTAAGAGCCCATGCGCGGGCTGGTAATACTGTAGCTACTGTGGCTGTGGTTGACAAAACAACATCTTTATTACCTGTGAGAGAAAGCTCTGTTTCTAATGAGGCCATCTTATCATCTTCTACGTCGTTATCCTCATCTGCAACATCTGTGTCAACACTGGGCTCAGCTTTAAACTCTGACCGGTTGCTGCCCGTGGTGAGTCCAGCTCTGCCTGAAGGTGAGTACTGCACTTCTGCTCAACAGGCCTTTTTTCACAGAGGACACTTTGACGTGTCACAGTGCAAACGGCACAAGTGTAAATAATAAAATGAATGATAGCTGAATTGTATTTAGCTGCTTTGTGCTACGTTTACATGTGGGCAACTATTTTCATAAACGGACATTTCAACCTCACCGATTTCAAAAATAACATTGTGCACACCTGTCGGTTTTCAAAAAAAGTGTTCATTTACATGTACCTGTGTATATGTGAAGGCAAGAGCATGCCAAACCTGTAGGTGGCAGTGTAATGAGAAGCTGAAGCCCACGTTAGCCAAACAGAATCCCGAAAATAGCAACAACAGCAACGAATCACTTCCTCTCTCTTCTCTTCCTTGTCTGCTTAAACCTCCGTTTGTCTCAGTTTACATGCAATTCTGCAAACAAAGATTTCAAAAATATCCACTCTGGTCGGAGGTTTTTCCTCTTTTTCAGAGGCAAATTCTTTGTTTGTGTGTAAATGAAGGGTACAAACAATGGAAAATGTCTCCATTTGTCAAAATAACCATGTACGTGCAAACAAGGCCTTGGTTTCAGGCTCCTGTGCAGCTGGCTCGCTGCCATAGAACTAAGCCATTTATGTTTTTAGTAGCACCTGTGCTTTTCCTATGGCTACATCAAATAAGTCAAAATTATTCTCATTAACAAAAGGCCTATTCTCATTGAATACATGAATATATTTTGAAAAACATGCAGCTCACCCATAATTTTTTCTTCAGAAGCCCCTGTTGATCCCCGCTGTAACCTCGGCTTGGACCAAGGCACCTGCCGAGACTATAGCATTTACTGGTACTACGACAAGCAGGCCAATGCCTGTGCACAGTTTTGGTATGGAGGCTGTAGTGGAAATGACAACCGTTACAAAACGGAGGATGAATGCAGGAATACTTGCGTTCTATTCAGAAAAGGTAACCTTTAAGAATTTTACCAGCAAATGTTCACATCCATCTCATTTTATTTTTTGTTGTCTAAATATTATACAGTCTTGGACCAAGCAGGATAAAAAGAGAAGAAAACATCAGAAAGTGGACTACTGATTTGTTATTTTAATGTGATTCATTCTGTCAGTTGGGTTCAGAAAATAATTTTGTGCACTTATATAACCCTTTTGTCCTCACACAAATAACAGTACTGAAAAATCATGATGTATTTAATCAAATTTTGAAAAATTACACGTTGCTGTTCACTGACTGACTTAATTAAGATGGATTTCTACAAAAACAGACTTTATTACCTGAACGAAATTGTATTGTGCTTGATAAACCAGAAGTTATCATTTATTCAAGGTTTGGCTGTCCTTGGTTGAAATTAGAAATTTTATTCCAATTTAAAATGAACCAGTAGATTATTCTTATACCTCTATGAGCAGCGTGCTTTACGTACTTTGTGTTGATATTATTTACTGAAATATGCTGAGTACTTTTGTGTGTGTTCTATTTGTTTTATTACAATGTGTCCGTTTGGATTATCATTGAAAGCTGTAGTAGGGGGCAATTTTTGTCTGGGTACTACTTTCAGAAGTCTACTGCAATTGTCTAAACTTGTCTATTTGGGCAGTGTGTGTATATCTATAATAAATGTTTTTTTGTAATGAAATGTAAAGTAATAGTGGTTTGTCTGTTTTGTATGTGTTCATTGAGCAAAATAACAAATATCACTATTACCATTACAACCATCATCTGGGGATGATTAAAGGAATGGATTATGAACATTACCTAAATCTAACTTTAAAATTAAGTTTTATTTTTATTTAAAGTTTTCCTCTCACATAAATTGTGTTATATAAGTATTAAGTATGTCTTATCTTTTTCTGTCCATATGTTTTTTTTAAACATCTAAATTGGGTCTTTCTATCACACCTGCCATTAATAGAGCATAGAGCACTAATCAAGATTCCCACTGGGGTGTAATGGTTTGCATGACTTACGAGCGTTCCACTTCTCAGTCATGGGGGGTAGAGAGTCAACTATTTGAGTGGTATGTTTCACAATGCAAAGGCCATTTTGAAGGTCACAAACATGTCTCTATTAGGCTATATAAACTTTTTGTCTACGTTTTGTAACAGCCAATGTCTCTGAAACATAGATAATTGGCTGGAATTTTTTCTTATAGCCAACATTTTGTCACAGGAACCAGTGTAAAAAAAATTTAAATAATGAGGTCTGAATTCCATTTAGCTGCTGTGCTTTTCCTACTATGACAATTCAAAATGTATGCTGTGAAAAGGCCTATTGACTAGACTATTAAATAAAAAGAGTAAAATTGATGTATAGTTTTTCAATTTGAAGGAGTTTGAATAATATAATACTTACTGGCAAAAAAAATAGTAAACCCAAGCACTACGTTTAAGGAAAAAATCGGAATATTTAAATAAACAATAAATAAACTTTGTTGTTTATTTCTATATGAAATCAGATTTTACTCTAATTATACGTCTATCCATACTATAGATAGCCTAGATGTATAATAATGACGTATAAACATGTTGCCACAACTTTTCCGATTGGTCGAAAAATAGGTCCACAATATTGTCCCGTTTGCTTGCCGTTTGTTGCCACGGTGATTATGACGCTAGAGAGACTTGCACAGATTAGCCAGTCTATCATTTGGCTAACGCTAGCAAACCAACGGTAGTTGGCTAGTAAACGTTACTAAACTAACCTTAAACCGAAGGGTTTACTACCTGCAATCATGTCATCTGTTTTAGATGCTCTCTGGGAGGACAGAGACGTTAGATTCGATATAACCGCACAGTAAGTTACTTCACTGTAGCTAATAGTTTTGGAATTATTTCACCATTGTACAAACAAGCTAAATTAGCTAGCTAGCTAGTTAGCGCGCTAATTGGCTAACCAATGGTAACGTCAGATAAACTAGCTACCTAGCTACGTTAATTCGCCTGTTGCTAATACAAGACTGAAAGTGTGTTTAGCTTGAGAGTCTGTCGTGTACAGCGTTATACGGTAGCTTCATGCCACATTTGTTTTAGTGTATAGCTAGATGTCATAGATTGATTTATATATTAATTAATAGCTTTACTGTGTAACCTTAACCAGCTGTGATACACTATTACACTGATCAATCCGTCGATCCATTTATATTTTATAAGGACAGATATAAAAATCATATGTTTAGATAGTCATCTGATGATGATCTAATAGTTTTGTTAGCTGAAGCTAATTAACGACACTTGTCCCTAGTAGGGCTTTTGGTTAAAAATAAAAATACAGATTAACATTATAAATATGATGGAGATTAAATAAAATTTAATGAAATAAAAAGAAAACCCTATACAGAGAGAGCACAATGTAAAAACTAGCTAAAAATTAGCGCAATATTGTTTCTCTCTGAACAAGCTACAATTTGTTTTATAACGTAACACAGGCAAGGGAGATGCAAATATATTTGAGATTTGAACTATCTGTAGATACTTTCTAATTTCCTTGTACACAGGCAGATGAAAACTCGTCCAGGAGAAGCACTAATAGACTGTCTGGACTCCATAGAAGACACGAAAGGAAACAACGGAGATCGAGGTAGTTGGCTGTCTTGGAGGTTAAAACTATCTGCGCAACCTTGTGTGTGCTGGTCACCTAAAATGTGATGATGTCCATTTTTTTGCAGGACGACTGTTGGTAACAAACCTGAGAATCATTTGGCATTCTTTAGCCCTGCCAAGAGTCAATTTATGTGAGTACACCTTCATGATTAAATGCCTTTATTTATTTTATTTTTTGCCTCTCTCCACCAGCATCTGCAGAATATGTCTGCCTTCTCTAGGAATTGAATGGTATTAAATTACCTTATTAAGTTGTATTATTTGGACGTCTTCAACAAATTAAATCTGTTATTATAGGTTAAATGATTTTCCTGTGCACCCTCAATTTCGTTCTCTTTTGCTTAAACCTGAACTAAGATTTTGTGAAACACTGCCACCAATTTCTGAATAATCCAATACAAAATAAGTTTTTACCATTTGTTGAGATGAAGCTGATGTCTTCATGTCATTCTGTATGTTGTATGTTCAATCAATTTTATTTATAAGTCTTTGAATGAGTGAATGAGGTCCAGTGAATGAGTACTACAAGTAATACTAAGTGCTTAGGATAACTAGTGCAGTTCCTGTTGAAAATGTGCCTGTTTGGAACAGGCCGATTGCTTGGCCTGTGGTATTGCTGCTGTTAGAATTCATCACAGCCAAATTGTACCCCAAAATTACTTACAGAAAGACCCCAAACCACTTCATATGCAACTCCCCTGTATACCCTACTACTGGCTTACTGATTTACCTGACAGAGAACATTGCAGAACGGTGAAGTAGGGGATTTGATTCGCCGGGACATTTTGGCGACTGTATGTTATTAGTTAGCAGTAGATTTAATTAACCCAACCCAGGGTTCTGATGTAAAATGCTGTGTCTGCCCGGTTTAGCTCTGAGATTTTCTCACATTGCACAGCACTGTGAAGGAATAAACTCAGAGATTACTTTATATTCTGCCTCTGTTTAGAAGTGGTTAATGCAGTCTACAGCTCACAGTGACTTAATACTATATAGTGTCTGGCGTTTGTTTGATATTTAGTGTTGGCAAATGGCTTTTTGTAGACACGGAAAAGCGTAGCGCCTTTTTTTCAGCCAACCTTATTCCACACAGTCCCAATGTTCCTTTCAGAAATCCGTCTGTGCTCCAGGAAAGTGAAGAAAAGTACGTTTGGTATATCCAATCATATAACTAACATTGGAAGCAGGAAAAGAGGCCGTTGCTTTTTGTCTCTGGTCTGCTCAGTCAGTGAGCAGTGTGAGAGGGTGAGTGGCTAGCAGCTAGAGTGGCTATGTGTGCTTCTTTTACCGATTATATATATTTAATGATATCTTTTGTCTTTTTAATCTAAACAATGTCAAACTTGGCAATGCACTTACTCGTGCCCGTAGCAAGACACCTGTCAAATTTGAAATCCATCGGAATAACAGTTTTGAAAAACAGACAGACAGACAGACAGACAGACAGACGTTCCTGCAATTTATAGATAGATAATGAAAATCCTGATAAACAGAGTAATATGTCTTGAGGCTCTTACTCTACTTTCAGTGCTCACATTTGCAAGTACTTAGTAACAAAGTGTGAAGTCAAGATGACTGGAAGAAGCCAAGTGTGGGAAATCCTATTTAAAAAAAAAAAAAAAAAACTTTCCAACCTAAATGCTAATCTGTTTTGTTTTTTTAGCTGTGGGTTACAACTCCATCATTAACATCACAACAAGGACAGCTAACTCGGTAAGTAAGCTTATGTTATGTTATTATTTCAAGTAAGTCCTAAGTAGTTGTCCATAATGTTTTTACATTTCCTCACACATATCACAAGTCTGTGTCAAATATGTGTTTAAAGTTTAAAGTGGAAAACTAATCTCTGCCAGGACAAAAAAGGGAACATTGTTTTGACACAATATTGAAGTATATAATAATTGAAGACCTTAACAGAAATGTGATAGAGGCTGATAAACAATGCTATTTTCTTAATTGAATGCTATTTTCCAGAAACTGAGAGGCCAAACTGAAGCGCTCTACATCTTGACAAAGTCCAACAACACAAGATTTGAGTTCATTTTCACCAATGTTGTTCCAGGGAGTCCACGGCTCTTTACTTCTGTTATTGCTGTCCACAGGTAAAACATATGCTGAGGCAGTGTTCAGTTCTGTGATTACAGTCTACATACTGTAAAATGTATGTATAACGAAATGTTTTTGTTTTGTGACAGGGCCTATGAGACATCAAAAATGTACAGGGACCTGAAATTGCGAGCTGCTCTCATCCAGAATAAGCAGCTGAGGCTCTTGCCCCGAGAACAAGTTTATGATAAAATTAATGGAGTTTGGAATTTATCCAGTGATCAGGTACGGGTGATGCAAAAGTGTTTGTCAAAATGATTTTCTTCAATTTAGTATTTTCTTTTCTTTAGTTTTTTGATACATTTTAGAAATTCCAAACAGTGACAAACCATTACAAACAATACACTGAGGCTGGGAACGCATCCCAGGACCAAAAAACATAGAGAAGATAGATGGGAGGGAGGGAAGACAAAACAAGTTAAGTAGCACAAGGCTACAGCCCGGACCTCAAAGTTTCAGCGACTCTCAGCTAAGTGTCCAGAGTCCTTCCTGGCGCTCCATGAATGCGTGCCAAGGAGAGTTCCATATAAACTACATCCAGGAAGGAAATGGTCCATGCACAGATAGACAGGTCATGAGGTGGTTTCCAACGGGTTGCAATCATGTTCTTTGCAGCTCTAAGTCTACCAAATACAGCACATTTTTGAGTTCTAGAGAGCTGAAAGGCTGATGGATCATTCAGAATCAAAACATTGACAGTAACAGGCACAGTAACATTAAACAGGGTGGAAATTTAGGATGCAACATTGTTCCAGAATTGATCATGTGAAGATATGTACCTTGTGCTTTTATTGGGCAAAAAGTGCATAAACGGATGTTAATTATTTTCATTTGGTGCATTTTCACGGGGGTGAATCTGCTGATTGTCTGGATTGCGAGATACTTCTGGAATGTTAGACCATACATCATGCAAGTTAAGAGCGAGGCCTGGGCAATCGCGTGATCTTCTCCATAGGAAGGGCAGAGCGGCCAGTTATCACTAAGAACTGATAAAGCCCTGGATACCATATCACAGTTTTTAGGCTGCACAGTAAATAACTTTTGGATAGAATTGGATGGGCAAAGACCTCAATCAAGGGACACCGTAGCTGGCACTGTTTGTAAGAGATATTGGCAAAAAAAGAACATCATAGAGTGACCAAGACTCTGTCATAGCACCTTCTAAGGTACGCCAGCAAACAGACACATCTGGGTTGAACCAAGTGAGAAGGGGCCTTAACATGAAGGACCAGAAATGTTTGAAGTTGGGAACTGAGAGGCCATCATCCTCTTTCCTTCTCTGTAGAGTACAGTTATTTAGAGTTCCTCTGACATCATAAATACTTAAACTTGCTCTAAAAATAGCTTAACGGGAGGAGTTAACATGTTTTAAATGCTTTCTTTTAGGGTAATCTTGGAACCTTCTTTATCACCAATGTTCGGATTGTGTGGCATGCCAATATGAACGAGAGCTTTAATGTCAGCATTCCTTACCTTCAGATTGTAAGTACAATACACTCAATAACATTACTAATCCAGTCCTCAGCCTTTTGATTGGTTCTAATAAAGGGATTCTTTGTCCTCCTTTTTTTGTTGCTAATTCGCAGCTCAATATATTTTGAAACTTATTGTCACAAATTATACAAAATTTGAATGGCAACTGATAGTGTAACCAGATACTGTAGATATTAGTATTCATAACTTAAGTTTGTCCCCCAAATTGATATGTACCATCTCTGTATAAAATCATAAAAAACATACAAACCTATTATGTGCTCAGGAGCGCCTAAGTGATAGAGGAACATGTAAATTGTATAATGCACTTTTAATATAAATACACCAAAAAGTGTAAAAAGAGACAGAGCAACCTTAAGGTTGATGTATTGTACATCAACACAGCAGGAGGCATGAGGTACCTTTTTGTAATTTTTCATCCTGTTTTAGTCTATATGATACATTTGTTTAGTCTCAGCAGCCCTGTGTCACTACAGCTACTTCTTTTTTGTTGAAATTGTAGTTTCACTTTAGTCATAGACAGACACCACTGTACTCTTGCAGATAAGCTGCTACTAATGATCTTGTTTTGGTTGTAAAAACAATGTAACAGTATATTGTTTATTGTGATTGTGTGTTTTATTTCCATGTTTTTTTTTTTTAATCTAGTGGTCCATCAGAATAAGAGACTCAAAGTTTGGATTGGCTTTGGTGATAGAGAGTTCACGTCAGGTAAAATGTTTTTCTTCTGCAGTTTGAGTCACATTCACCTGAACTGATCACATTATAATGATTTATTACCTGGGGTATGACTGCACAAATTAACTTATGTTTTTAGAGTGGTGGCTATGTGCTCGGGTTTAAGATTGACCCTGTGGATAAGCTTCAAGACGCACTTAAGGAAATCAACTCATTGCATAAGGTGTACTCTGCCAACCCCATTTTTGGAGTCGACTATGAAATGGAAGAAAAGGTAGGTGGAGCAATATTAGAATCAATGAACCTGAACACTTCCAATAGTACATTTAAAACTTGAAAAAAGATTTAAAACTCAAAACAAACCAACTATAAAATACTCCCCTATGTTTTTGAATCAATGCCATTTTCACAGATATTTTTTTGTATCTACATTCCTGTAATTGTTTTGAATACTCCATTGTAGCTGGCTTCTTCACTAGTTCAGCTGATCTTGTTGTCATAGAGCTGTTTGTCCTATCAATAATTTCAGCCCCAGCCGTTGGAAGAACTGACAGTGGAACAGCCTTTTGATGACGTGGAAATTGAGCCCGATGAGCAGACCGATGCATTCACTGTGAGTTACACTCATTACTCCTCTGGGAGTCAGTGGTTTAGTTTTAAGACTCAGAATAGCTGCCAGCTAAAGCCCCTTCAGCATAATGAACAAACATGAATTTATGTTGCCTAGTGCTCATTTGTGTTATGGAGCGGTGCTCATCAGATGACAATAGCCTATTATCACAGACATGTCCCAGTTTTTTGTTTTTTTTAAATAATGTGTGTTGTGTGTTTTGCCTGTCCACAGGCTTACTTTGCTGATGGAAATAAGGTAAAGTTTCACAATTAACCAACTATAATTGTAAATATGTTGTACACTATGTTGTGTTATATTATTCTCATTTGTTTAATGTTGTTCCAAAGCAACAAGACCGTGAGCCAGTTTTCTCTGAGGAGCTGGGCCTTGCTGTTGAGAAGCTAAAGGATGGCTTCACACTTCAAGGGCTGTGGGAAGTCATGAACTGAAATATAATGAAACCTATTTATTTATATGTCAGGTTAAAAGTTGTACAGTTTATGCATATGTACTTTTTGATAAAAGAATAGAAAACACCAAAGTACATGTTTATTTTGAGGATATTTTGCGTAAAACTTTTTCTTGTAATGACTAGAATGTGACATAATAATAATAATAATAATAATGATAATAATAATGCAGTTTGTATTGTTTAAATTTAATAAATGTATTTAAATAGACATTGGAAAGTACATTTCTTTTAAACATTTCAATAAGAAGAATGCCGTAAGTTTGTACTGTATCTCACACACAATTCATTTATATGTGGGAAAAACAATCTCGGGCTAAATACATAACTGCAGAAGGTTCTGTAGTATTTAAAAAGAGTAAAATGTAAAAAAAAAAAAGAGACAAACTGCGGTTCACTGACCCTGCCTTCTTGTTAGATAATTCATGTGTCACATCCATATACTGAATTACACTGTACTGAAGTTTTTATTACTATCAGTAAACTGTGACTCACTCCACATGTAGATGTCTCTAGAATACACAGATTGAGATATATATTTGTGTGTGTGTGTGTGTGTGTATATATATATATATATATATATATATATATATATATATATATATATATAAGCTATATATTTCACCCTATTAGATAAAAAAAAAGAGTTAAAGAAATAAAGGGTCATAGGTTATTTCTGTATGACCATACAACAGTGTTGTTACAAATCACTAGGGTGACAAGGCTCCACAGTTGTTTTTACTCCATGACAGCTGAGTGAGCTTTCCGATTTGGCCAACCTGAATTCTTCATGGATGGGGTGGTTAGCTATATTTAGAGGGGGCACAGTTATATTGAAGTGGCGTCAGACCTGGCTGCCTATAGTTCTCTGTCTTCACAAGCTAGGACTGTTATAAACACTTCCATCCGATTTCTGTCCTAAAAGAATGGATCCCCAAAGCATGAGGGAAGATCTGCGTCTGTTTCAGAGCACTTTGCTGCAGGATGGACTCAAAGAGCTCCTGAATGAGAATAAGTTAATTGACTGTGTCTTAAAGGTTGAAGACCGAAGCATCCCCTGCCATCGGCTCATTCTGTCAGCTTGTAGTCCTTATTTCCGAGAGCTGTACTTCTCAACTGATGGCAAGGAAATGGATCAAATGGAGGTTGTTCTGGAGAACCTGGACCCTGTTGTTATGGAGGCCATTGTAAATCACATGTACTCAGCAGAGATTGACATCAACGACAACAACGTGCAGGATATTTTGGCTGCTGCCAACCGCTTTCAGATCCCCTCTGTGTTCACAGTTTGTGTGAATTATCTCCAGAAGACGCTGTCAAAGAAAAACTGCCTTGCCATCTACAGGCTGGGACTAATGCTGAACAGCGTCAGACTGGCAATGGCAGCTCGAGATTACATTGCTGATCGATTCGAGACCATAGCAAACGATGAGGCTTTCTTAGAGTTCGCTCCTCCTGAGTTCTTTGCCGTTATTGGAGCAGATGCATTGAATGTAGAAAAGGAGGAAGTAGTGTTTGAGACCCTCATGAGGTGGATCAGAAAAGACAAAGAGAAGCGCGTGAAATCCTTAGAGGAGGCCTTTGAATGCATTCGTTTCCGTTTGCTTCCACAGAAGTACTTTAAGGAGAAGGTGGAGAAGGACGACCTCATTAAGGCTAATCCTGAGCTTGTCAAAAAAATCAAAGTCATAAAGGAAGCCTTTGCAGGGAAGCTACCTGAGAAGAAAAAGGGCAAAGATGATGAGGGAGGAGAGGAGGAAAAGTTGCCCGGCTATCTGAATGATAACCGTAGATATGGCATGTATGCCAAAGAAATGGTTCTTATGATCAATGACACTGCTGCCGTAGCTTATGATGCCCAGGAGAATGAATGTTTGCTTGCTGCAATGGCTGAGCAGATCCCCCGAAACCACGTCAGCCTGGTAACAAAGAAGAACAATCTGTATGTGTTGGGAGGACTGTTTGTGGATGAAGAGGACAAAGAAAACCCATTGCAATGTTACTTCTACCAGGTATACAACTGTAATTTACATCGCAAATATTCTGAACACATCAAAGTAATTCCTTCATTTGGTTTTCGAAAATATCTTAAAATGTGTCTTTCAGTTGGACAGTCTCACTGCTGAATGGATCGCTCTGCCACCCATGCCCTCCCCCAGGTGTTTGTTTGCTGTAGGTGAATGTGAAAATCTCCTTTTTGCTGTGGCAGGAAAAGATTTACAGTCCAATGAATCTTATGACACTGTTCTGTGTTATGACATTGAGTAAGTTCAGTACACACATTTTTGGATATGCTCTTTCATTTGTCTTATTGAAAGCATTGGTGTGCATTTTATCTGTTTTATCTGCGGTTTTTTTAGAAAAATGAAATGGACTCAAATCAAAAAGTTGCCCGTGAACATCCACGGCCACTGTGTGGTCTCTGAGAATGGGCTGGTGTACTGTATTGGAGGAAAAACAGATGACAAGTAAGATTGCAATGCCAAAACATTACATTAAGTCAAAATATATCATTTTCACATTACCATAACCCTTCACATTTATCTGTTTTGTCTCTCTGGTAAAGTAAAGCAACCAATAAGATGTTTGCATACAGCCACAAGAGATCAGAGTGGAAAGAAATGGCTTCCATGAAGACGCCCAGATCCATGTTTGGGGCAGTTATCCACAACGGGAAGATCGTTGTTGCTGGGGGAGTCAATGAGGAAGGCCTCACAGCTGCATGTGAAGCCTATGACTTTGGAACCAACAAGTATGTGGTTGTATTATAACAATTTTTATAGGCACCTTTAAAGTGTTGTATATAGCTGTTTTTTTATTTTCAGATATTTAGTTAGCTATTACCAAGCTAAGTTTTATATATCAAATATTCATAAAATGTTGCATCTTTTTTCTATATTTGCATGCTGTCAGTGGTCCCAATCCTTGCTGTGAGCAGTTAATCCATGGTGTTTCATCCTCAGATTGCTTCATTTAAAAGGTTTTAAAGAGAAGGCATCCAGAAAAAAGGACAAAAAGCACAAATGTAAAAGTGTTATAATTTGTGGAACAGATATACAATATGTTTTATTTTATATTCCTTTAATATATAATTCAAATAAAAAGTCAAGGAGCTCTTGCTGAGATTCTTAAAGACAAGAAAAAACAAACATGGAGAAATCGCATTAATACAGCCTAGTGTACCTTGTTGCAGGTGGTCACCCTTCCCAGAGTTGCCCCAGGAGAGGAGTTCAGTCAACCTGGTGAACTGTGGAGGGCAGTTGTACACTGTTGGAGGCTTTGCCTTGGTAGAGAGCGAGAACGAATGCGCACCCAGTGAAATCATCGACATTTGGCTGTATGTGTTGATTTTGTTGCATTGCATGTTACAATATAATGTGGCACAGAACAATGTCATCTTGCTCAATTTTTATTTTTATTTTTTTATAATGTTGGCTCTCATAATACTCTCAGCGCTGTGTTAGAATGACATGTTAACTGTCTCACCAGGTATGAAGATGACAAGAAACAGTGGACTGGTATGATCAAAGAGATGCGTTATGCAGCTGGAGCCTCCTGTGTGTCCATGCGTCTCAATGCAGCCAGAATGCCCCATCTGTAACAGTCTAGGGACATATAAAGCACTTTCACTTTACTACTGTAGGCTATAATATTATGTACATGCTCTTATTTAGTGGCTTGTTGTCATTTAACATATCATGTCCTCTTTGCCTGTTTTGTGAGTGTTTCTATGAAAGGTGTAATGGTTTTAATTTGCTCATTTCTTGTCGTACTGACCAGACTTGATTCTGATCTAAAACAAAAAATATCTAATACACTTGTTGATTCCCCACTTTCACCTCTTCATTACAAGTTTTTATTGTTACTGTAAGCTGGTTAGGTTTGGTTTGCATAAAAATGTTCCTCTTCCAGTCAGTACTGTACCTTGTAACTCTTCAGTGTAACATCTCCACAGGCTTACTATGTCTGTTTGACCTTTTCAAGCAATACTACACAGCTATTATGATTATTTAAAATATTGTGGCCCTGTCATGACAAGTTTTACTTAAAATGTTTTAATGCTGATGTATTAGAAGCCAATAGTATAGTCAGATCAAATTTATAAAGGTTCAGTTAATTGTTAAGGCTTATTAATGTATGAATAAAAGTTTGCATATGTCACATATGTAAGGGATAAAATGTAGCCTTGGGAAAATGTCTGCCTATGTTCATGTTCAAAAGCTCTACAATCAATTTAAATCTTTGTGCAAATTCGTAAACAAAACTCCTGAAGAGGACTGATGGAAACCTTGGCTCCTGTTGACGCTCTGTATATATTGACTAGTCTAGCAAAATGCATGATATTCAGTTTGTTGAGCAACACTGATAACACCCCATTCATGTTTTTTTTTTTTTAAAGACAATGAAGCTTTATATTTTATTAAAAATACTCATTTTAATGCAAAAGCACATAATACACAATCTCACTTAAAATGAACGCCATAGATTCATGTCAACTTTGCGCTCAAAGTAAGGAACACTTGCTGTATAGTTTTCAAAACACTGTCAAAGTGTTAAATGCAACATCACTTTCATTAGTCAATAAATAAGGCTATCAAGAAGAAAGCTCTCTAAATAGGTTCTTCTTTAGATAGTCCTTCCAGGCATCTGGTGTTGAAAGCTCCATAGAGTTCCATTCAAAGTGGGGGATCTGTAAAAAATAAAATAAATAATGTAATCTTTCTTTTTGTTTTTAAAAGACTTTTTTTTGGGCATTTTTAGGCCTTTATTTGACAGGACAGCTTAACACATGAAAGGGAGAGGGGGGGATGACATGCAGGAAAGGGCCGCAGGTCGGAATCCAACCTGCAGCTACTGTGGTAAGGAATGAACCTTTGTACGTGGGATGCATGCTCAACCAGGTGAGCAACCCGGGCGCCCCACCGCATGCAATCTTAAACGGTGTCTCACCTGAACCACACGATATCCCAGAATTTCAAGGTGTCTTTTTCTCATCAGGGCTTCACCTTTCATATGGTGAGAGTTCTTGCAGAAGGACTTTGAATCAAGGAAGTTCACAGCAACTCTTGAGTGATACAGTAAAAGCAGGATGTCAAACATCATTCCTTTCTGATTGGTCTACTTATTCATCTTTATTATTCAGGTTGTTTTCTGATATCTCCCTACCGGTGAGCTCCAGGTGGCAGCTCATCCCTGATGTTTTCCACTGAGCTGGTCCCCCAGTGAAACTGTCCTCTGTCGGAGATCTGCAGTGTGCTGGGCTCGCTGTAGGGCAACGGCTGCAGATGTTTGTCCAGTATGCATTCAAAGTCTGTAAAGGCAAAACATGGTCACATTACACTTCTGACGTAAATATAATATGACCGCTACCTTAAATTTTGTGTTCAAGAGTTAAAAATTGAAATCCATCCCTATAAATTGACTTGATGCATGGCAAGTGAAGGGGGTACTCATTGTATGAGCTTCATGTTTCCTCAGGTGCAGACTTTTGTAGAATAGAATAGGTGTGATAAAACATCAAATTAGTGTTTAATATTGAGATGGTAATCCCCCCCATAATACTTACCTGCAGTGTAAAAATATGGAGTGACAACTGCTACTCGAACACAGTTAATGCCACCAAGAACCTCGCCCAGCATTTTGTGAATTTGCTGTTGCACAGGACTCACAGTGCCATTCCCTGAAAAAAAAAAAAAAAAAAGAATACATTTTGACAGCAGCACATATTTAATTGAATTCCATTTTCCCCACCTAAACTAGTGCATCTTTTTTTACCTTTCTTTTGCAACTGCTGGCAGTATCGCTCATGAAACCAGGGCACCTGGAACTCAGGACACTCAAGACACACAGCACGATTAAGCTCCATGAGGCGTAACCTGGTCCGCATGTTTAGGTTATCAGGTAGAGCTGTAAGAAGTTTAGGACAGCTAATCTTATTGAACTGAAGTGCTTCCACCCTTGAGATGCATATTTTGCTAAATAAGCATATTAACAATTATATATGAATTTAACACATTTGCACTCAATGTGGAGGACATACTTTCTAGTTGGGCATCCAGCTTTCCCAGAAAGTCTATACTGAAGATTTCTTTGACCAGTTCCTCAGGAAAACAGTCGGCCACAGCCAAAGTGTACGCCAGAAGAACTAGCAGATGTGGGTCAAAGGACCCTACAAACACAAGGAAAAGGTGTTAGTGTAAGTTTAAAATCAGAAAAGAAGTCAGTGTAAACTGATTGACTTACTGATATGAGGCGTGAAGCGCTGAATACAAACATCATACAACTCGTCTGCTTGTACGGGATCATAATTCAGGACAGAGAAGGGTAGCAGGGTAGCATAGGTTGCAGAGTGGTGAATCTGAAAAAGGATACAGGTAAATTATGCTTAATATATATTTAATTATTCCAGACTCAACACATTGTGATGTCTCTTCGGGCACCTTGTCAATGTCTTTAATGGCCATGGTGGCAATACGGTCCATCAGGGGAGGGCAGAGGTGATTTATCCTGGTTAAGAAGAGGGCCAGCTCAGGCACATTGGTCCAGTTTATTTGGTCCATCATCCTCTTCAGCGTGACCATCGTCTCTTCCACTAGCATTTCCTCAAACCACTCTCCCGAAATGTACTTGAGCTCCTCCAACACCAAGTCCAGCCGGTCGGCTTTTTGCAGCCTCTCATGCCCGCAACGGTTCAGGGTCTGCAGCAGACGGACGTACTTGCTCGGAGTGTTGTGGCGGTAGGAGGGATCATTGCGCACCCACTTGGCCACGGCGAAAGAAATGGTGTTGAGGTCATTGAGATTGCACTGGGTCACTACCGAATCCACCCTTGAGATCACGCCGTCGTCAAGCCGCGGGCAGGGCAGCATAGACAGAACACGGGTCAACATGGTCACCTCGTAGGGCAAGAAGCTGCGCTGCAAAAAGCTGTAAGAGAAAGTGTAACCAGCCTATGTTTCAATCAAAGAGAGGAGCAACATGTCCTCCTTAGCTCAAATAAACACTTACTTGACCAAAATGTTCCTTAATTTAGTGAAGAGTTCGGGGTTCTGGTACTGCAGCAGAAAAAGAGCTTGGGTGATTCTGGCCACCTCCACTGGCTTGTAGCAATGAAGATTCCTTTGGATTACCAATGCAATTCTGGAAAATCATTTTGTAATAATTACATTTTACAAAATATCTGTGGAATCTTTTCACATAAAACACATTAAGTACAGAACATTATGATAAGGATGCCTGAAATTTGACTTTCAACAAGATATTACCTGAGTGGGAGATTTTACAATTAACAAATAAACCTGTCAGAGCTTTCTGATGGGCAAACTATATAATAAGACAATGTTTTAAACAAATTAACCTTGTTGTGAGATTTTGTCAACTGCTGTTTGCAATGTCAAGAATTAATTTTCAATCTCAACTTTGAAGACAGCATGAGCGCGAGGCGAGAGGTAGGCAGTACAAGGCACTGTTCGCCAAAACCTGACGACACAAACACAGTTTCTTTCCCCAAGCAGTCACTCTGTTGTGCACTCAGAAATAGAAATCATTTTGATATTTCTCTGTCCTTTCCGTTTTTATAATCATGTTAAGTGAGGATTGTATTTTCAGAGCAAAGATTAACCGGAGTCAAATACCTTGTTTCTAAGCGCAAACCTGGCCAATAAAGCTGATTCTGAGGTCCTTGACGTTATTATCAAATTTGAACACAATCAAAAGCACCAGAAGAACTCTTAAATGGGCCTGTTATCAAGATCAATAACAAAATGTTTTTTGTCATTCGTGTACCGATATATTGTATATGGTAATACTGATATACAGGTAAAAGCCAGTAAATTAGAATATTTTGGAAAACTTGATTTATTTCAGTAATTGCATTCAAAAGGTGTAACTTGTACATTATATTTATTCATTGCACACAGACTGATGCATTCAAATGTTTATTTCATTTCATTTTGATGATTTGAAGTGGCAACAAATGAAAATCCAAAATTCCGTGTGTCACAAAATTAGAATATTACTTAAGGCTAATACAAAAAAGGGAGTTTTTAGAAATGTTGGCCAACTGAAAAGTATGAAAATGAAAAATATGAGCATGTACAATACTCAATACTTGGTTGGAGCTCCTTTTGCCTCAATTACTGCATTAATGCGGCGTGGCATGGAGTCGATGAGTTTCTGGCACTGCTCAGGTGTTATGAGAGCCCAGGTTGCTCTGATAGTGGCCTTCAACTCTTCTGCGTTTTGGGTCTGGCATTCTGCATCTTCCTTTTCACAATACCCCACAGATTTTCTATGGGGCTAAGGTCAGGGAGTTGGCTGGCCAATTTAGAACAGAAATACCATGGTCCGTAAACCAGGCACGGGTAGATTTTGCGCTGTGTGCAGGCGCCAAGTCCTGTTGGAACCTGAAATCTCCATCTCCATAGAGCAGGTCAGCAGCAGGAAGCATGAAGTGCTCTAAAACTTGCTGGTAGACGGCTGCGTTGACCCTGGATCTCAGGAAACAGAGTGGACCGACACCAGCAGATGACATGGCACCCCAAACCATCACTGATGATGGAAACTTTACACTAGACTTCAGGCAACGTGGATCCTGTGCCTCTCCTGTCTTCCTCCAGACTCTGGGACCTCGATTTCCAAAGGAAATGCAAAATTTGCTTTCGTCAGAAAACATGACTTTGGACCACTCAGCAGCAGTCCAGCTCTTTTTTCCTTAGCCCAGGTGAGACGCTTTTCGCGCTGTTTCTTGGTCAACAGTGGCTTGACACGAGGTATGCGGCAGTTGAAACCCATGTCTTTCAAGCGTCTCTTGGTGGTGGATCTTGAAGCACTGACTCCAGCAGCTGTCCACTCCTTGTGAATCTCCCCACATTTTTGAATGGTTTTTTTCACAATCTTGACTAGGCGCGGTGATCCCTATCGCTTGTACACTTTTTCTGACCACAGTTTTTCCTTCCCTTTGCCTCTCTATTAATGTGTTTGGACACAGAGCTCTGAGAACAGCCAGCCTCTTCAGCAATAACCTTTTGTGTCTTTCCCTCCTTGTGCAATGTGTCGATGGTCGCCTTTTGGACAGTTGTCAAATCTGAAGTCTTCCACATGTTTGTGTAGGCTTCAGAACTGGACTGAGAGACCATTTAAAGCCCTTTGCAGGTGTTTTGAGTTAATCAGCTGATTACTTTGTGGCACCAGGTGTCTTCAAAATTTAACCCTTACACAATATTCTAATTTTGTGACACACGGAATTTTGGATTTTCATTTGTTGCCACTTCAAATCATCAAAATTAAATGAAATAAACATTTGAATGCATCAGTCTGTGTGCAATGAATAAATATAATGTACAAGTTACACCTTTTGAATGCAATTACTGAAATAAATCAAGTTTTTCAAAATATTCTAATTTACTGGCTTTTACCTGTATATCCAATAAGTGGATATTGGCTCCACTTATTAAACTATATCTCAGTATCTGAGTGCAGCCAGATAGCTCAGTTGGTAGAGCAGCCATCCATGTATAGAGGTTTATTCCTTGTCGCGGCGGGCCAGGGTTCGAATCCGACCCTTTGCAGCATGTCATTACCCCCTCTCTCTCCCCTTTCATATCTTCAGCTGTCCTGTCAAAAATAAAGGCTGAAAATACCCAAAACATATCTTTAAAAAAAAAAAAAAACTATATGATATGAGATCTGAACTCACTTGTTCAGTAAGCTAAGATTCCTGCTCTGAATCTCTTCTAGAGCTTCAGCTATAGCCAAAGCCTGATGTGCATTGAGCTCGTCCGCCAACAGGAGGGCGGTGTTCTCCAACCTGAGAGGGATCAAACCGCATAGGAGACGTGAGACTCAAGAACTGTTGTAAAGAGTTAGATTTCCACACATGGATCCCTCCACTGATAATGATACGTACCCGTCTCTGATCTCCTGACTGGCCATGGGAGCCAGAGCGACAAACAGTTTGGTGAAGGAGAAAGGGTCGGTGCTGGAATCAATCAGTTCTTTTAGTCTTTGTTTGACAGCCAGCCTGAAGTCACAGCTGTTGAACTGCAGAGACTGATACAGCCCCATGATGATGCTGATATTTTCTGCGTCCAGTCTAAGAATGTTGCACAAGATGATCTTGTTGCACTTCTCCAGCAGAGGCCGGTAACTGTGCTTGATGTTGCGCAGAAACTGCACCACTCTTCGCGGGTTGTTGTAATTTGAAGGATCCATGGTGTCTAGGAGATGGTCTGCCCTGCTAATCAGGGCATCACGAAGCCGGGGAGACACCAGGGACGACATGCTGATCATCAGAGTAGTTAGGATCCTGGGAAAACATGACCAGAGTCAACATACAATATGAGGTACTTATATTTGATTAAAATTTTGTTGATCTTATCCGTCTCATGACCAACCTGGCATCATCAATGGATGACAACCTCTGATCCACAATACTGGTGATGTGGCCCATTAGAGGACTGTGTTGAAGGTGCTGATCACTTAGACAGATGGAAAACTTGGATAGGGATGCCATTGGAAATCTGCAAAGAAATCCCATCAAAACAACAATTTTGATACTAATTTACCGTTTTAGTAATTTATAAAAAGGAAAAATGCCAAACACTTGGTGGTTTCAGCATCTCTAATGTAGAGATCTACACCTTTTTTTCTATTTCATATCAATATATATTTTTTATATTTGGATTTAGGACTATTGGTTGGAACAAGACAGTTGAGGGTACTTTGGCATTTTATAGACTTTATAATTACTTGATTAATGAAATAAAATAGATTATTAACTAACAAAAATGATAGTTGCAGCCCTACATCCCATCAACTCAAACTAATGTAATGCAATCATACCTGTCTATTCTGAGCCATGCTTCTGAAACCAACTGCTGAACAAGAGAGTCATGTGGATCCACATGCAACCTAAAAGATGGACAGTAATACAGTACATTATCATTCCTATATTGTGATTCAAAGACATAACACTGCAACTAATGTGACTATAATAGCTGTGTCTATATCTTTATGTACCTGAGGAAACTGTAAAGCATGTCGACCAACATTAAATCATCCATAAGAGCAATTTTGTTCTCTGCCAAAACCCGGAGAGTCAAGAACTGTGGGTGGCTTTTGATGAGCTCCACAGTCCTCAGCATTTGTGGCCTCTCCTTCTGGAACTGCCACAGCATCCCCACAGCCCTGCTGACATGGTTCACTGTGAGTTTGGCCTTGTTCTTGCCCACCACATCAAACACCTGGTCTTCAGCAGAGCAAACCCGCAGCTGCTCCAGAACCTGGTCTCGGTTCACTGCCCCCCCATGAAGAAGCCTCCCAAGGAAGGAATTCACACACCTGAGCCGAAGCATCACCACCTGGGCTCAAATTAAATATGCACTGGGGTGTTCATTGTACCAACACAGTGTCCCCACTGTGCACTTCAACGTCAAACCAACAGACAGGCAGCTATCAGCGAGCTGAGATCACACCCCACAAAACTCCAGTCTGGAGGGAGCATAGGTTAGGTGCTCCCTCAGGGACCTGTGTCAACTGAAGACAATACACACAAAAGAAACGCATTAATTTGACCTGCATCACAATGTGTTCAACTACGTACGGTTATAAGTAACATTTTATGCTTGCATAAAAGTAAGGTTAGCTCAGTGCGCCATGCTGACCTTAGATCCAGACAGGTTCATCTCGCAGACAACCCCATTCAGAGATTTTATATTACTTTCCTTAACAGTTACACCAATAGCTTGTTCAGTTTGCTAAAGCGGTATTCACGAGCATAGAAAAATAAATACCTAAAATGACTGACAACTCCAGATTACCCCTGCTAGCTTGGTTTCGGCAGATTATAGCGATTTAAACATAAGATATGTAACACAAATCCCTAATTCAAAGTCAAAACTACCCAGCATGCGTGCCACTCTGTTTCACTTCCGCAGCCAATGACGTACTGAATACGAGGGCTTTTTTAAACCCTGGTTATTGCCTTTCAGGCAGGAGTCTACAGACAGTTAAAGAAGCATGCATACTGGTGAGGTAGGCTAATGGATGCAGTGTATTAAGGTCGAGAATCCTTCAGCAGGTAACCAGTTGTCCAGAGGGGTTCATTAAGGTGAGAACCTCTAAACTAACACAAATTAGACCACGACACCCCCATCCACTCTGATAAGATTTTGTCCCAGGGTCTTCCATCTGATAGAATTTAGCTTTTAGATGTTATGTTACAGAAAGTGCATGAAACCAATGGCCTTATAGTCATACATTCTGTCATTGTGTTACTTATGGATGAAATTATAGTAAACATAAGGAGTCCCCTTTTTTTCTGGGAACCCACACAAGGACTCCTCTTTGAGAACAACTGATGTCGATGATTTCTGAGAAAGCTGTACCTTTTTTACATCATTTAAAAACACAAGTATACAGACATGTATATAACAAGTCTGTACACACAAAACTGCCCATGTACTGTAACATCGGCCCATGAAAAATGTACCAAACACAAAATTTGTTTGGATTTTTTTTGGAGTCTGCCCATTTCTTCTTGTGAATGTTGAATGGTACTGCACACAAAAACATCTTTTTCAATCTCATTACCTTCAAAACATATAAAAATATCTTTTTTGTATGAAATTGATTGGTTGGCCCAGTTTTCCTTATAAAAAGTTAAACATCAATCCAACATATTATGGTAGGCCATACAATGATGCAAATAAATGACAAATTGTTCTTCTTCATATGAAGTGCAAGAATATTAAATACTAAATCTAAATCTCCCTAATGTCTGTTTAGCTGGAAATATTTTTTGCGAGATTTGAAATGAAACCTCTTGAAAAGAAAGCTGCACCTGACAGGTTCGTTTCAGGTCAGTAAATGTCTCACTGTTTCCGTGTTTCCCAGCTGCATGCCCGGCTGCGTTGACTGGCGCACGCTAGGAAATACTGACGTCCCTGCCGCGCCATCTTTAGAAAACAGTGAGCCACAGTGCCCAACACTGAATGAAACTTGATTTCCGTCGTTTTTTGGGAGCTGCTTGCTGTATGGAGTGATAGCCTTGTTTTTCCAGGTGATGTGATTTTGCATTAACCACATCTTGGCGATATATTTGTGTAGTTAATATGTCGAAATTGTATGGTTCACATCATGTAGAAGAATCCCTGTACATGTTATCTGACTGAGGCTAGGTGAACTTGCTAATGCTAACACCAGGCCTACCGTTAGGGTGACGATGTGTCTACGTGAAACCATCATGATAGATTCAAAAAACAAACGACCATCATGTTTAAAATCCCCCCTTGTTGTCGCAGCGTTAACGCTACCTGTGTCAGTAACGTTTATGTTGTCCATTATATGGCAATTGGCAATTATTCATAAAACACCTTTTATTGAACGTAAACTCAAATTCCTTTATATTGGAAGACAAAATGTAAAAAAAAAAAACAGTATAAGCATCAACACAACAAGCCCTGTACAACAAAAGCAATTGTAAACACACACAGTAATTAACCAAATGCCTAAGAGGACAAGGCAAGTTACGTTGAACTAAATTATCTTTTTGTTCTTTCTCTCCTTCAGGTGATTTGACCAGTAAAGGAGATCATGGGGATCAAGGTTCAACGCACTCGGTGCTTCCTTGACATTGGCATCAGTAATGTGCTCGGTAAGGAGGACACCTCAACTTTCTGGCTACTTACTGATGCATTCACTCAGTTGTCAGTTTATTTGGTAATTGCAGCTAAATGATAATGTAGTCTAATATGACAGCCCTGTAATAAATGTTACCTCCATTAATGGTATACTGTCCAGTTTTTGTAGAAACCGTTTTGGAGAGGTGTTGATTAAACTGTATTGTCATTTCGGAGAATAATCATGTGTGCTGGTGTTGGATTGTATTGTATACTAAAATGTTTTTTTAATATGTAGTCTACAATCCTTGCTATAATTAGGGTGGGCATAAGGGTTTCAGTGGGATATATTGCAAATGTGTTGCATTGGCTGTATTAGCACAAATGTACTGACCACTAAAAGTCATTATTTCATCATAATAAACACAACTAACAATTATCTTTCCTTGCAGTCGGCAGAGTTGTGGTTGAATTGTTCTCAGACATCTGTCCCAAAACATGTGAAAATTTCAGGTGCCTCTGCACAGGTGAATAATGGTTTTCTACACAATAATATGCCAGGAAATGTTTTTTCTCCATGGCACAGTTTTAATATTGATAGCTGACAATTTAGTTTGTTTCATTCAGGTGAAAAAGGCATTGGTAAAGGCACTATGAAACCCCTGCACTACAAAGGATGTCTGTTCCATCGAGTTGTAAAAGACTTCATGATTCAAGGAGGAGACTTCAGTGAAGGTGAGTTATGAAAGTTTGGAAGATGTGAATGGGGCACCTAACTTGAAAGCAGTCGGTTTTTACCTGCTACAAATGCATGTATGGCGTCAGGCGTCCGCATCTTAAAACCATCAACCTAACCAAATGTATCTGTTTAACCAGCAATTAGCAGAAGTTTTATAACCCCATAAATTTCTTTCTTGTAGCAGTCCCTTTCTTATGTTTTATTTCTCCTCTGACATCGTAGGTAATGGACGAGGAGGCGAATCCATCTATGGAGGCTTTTTTGAAGGTAAAGAATCCACTGTCAGCACTGTCAGTTGTTATCCAAACCGATGTTGGTTTCAAGATGGCAGTACAATCTTATTCTTTTCCCTCAGATGAAAGCTTTGCTGTTAAACACAACAAGGGGTACCTGTTGTCTATGGCCAATAGGGGCAAAGATACAAATGGATCACAGTTTTTTATGTAAGCACCTTTCCTTAATATTATAGATTTGATGCATTATTATTAGTTTATTCTGTCATCCTTAAGTCATACAAATAATGAAATGCCTTTTTGTCTTGAATGGCCTGTTGTAACACCTCAGAACAACAAAACCCTCACCACATCTGGATGGGTGAGTGCTGCTTTATTGCATCTAAAACAGAATGATTGCATTGTGTACAATATATACAATATGTTTGACTTAGATCAACATAGCTAAAGCTCAACCCCACTGTATTTTCTCAGTGTCCATGTGGTTTTTGGTCATGTGATTTCTGGCCAAGAGGTTGTTCAAACCATGGAGAACCAGAAAACTGATCCTAATAGCAGGCCGTATGCTGACGTGAATGTCTTGAACTGTGGAGAGCTTGTCCCAAAATCTAAAGGTTTGTTTGTGTAAAGTATTTTCAAAATAACTTTCATAGGTCAACTTGTGATTTGTCTGCTGTAGATATTTATAAAGCACTGCTTCTAAAACTCTTAAATGTTTGCAGCAAAGAAAGATGAAAAAAAGAAAGCGCGAGCCTCTTCCAGTTCCAGCAGTAGCTCCAGCAACTCTGAGAGCTCATCACAGTCCTCCTCTGATTCTGAAGAATCTGAGAAGGAATCTAAGAAAAAGAAGAAGAAAAAGAAGGTGAAGAAGCTAAAAAAGAAAGAGAAGAAGGAAAAGAAAAGGTACCTCATTTGTCACATTTGCACTGTCTGCAGTGTAAACATTATCTAGTGTCTTTATTCTGAGCTGCAGTGCTTTCATAGGTCAGAGGCTGAAAGTGCTGAAGAGAAGGAACAAGAAGAGGTGGTTACATCTACTGTACGTCCTGAAGAAATTCCACCAATCCCAGAGAACCGATTTCTGTTGAGGAGGAGTCCCCAGATTGTCCAGAAGCCAAAAGAGGAGGCTGAAAAGGTTCAGCATAAAAAGGAGGAAAGGCCAAGAGAGAGGTTAGTTTGCTTCACAAACAGCTGATATGACAATGAATAATGCCATTGTCTGGTCAATTTCATGCCTTGTTTTTTCTTCTCTTCAGTGCTGGCATAACATATAACTCTCAATCGTCATATCACAGAAGACTGGTGATGACACGATCCGGGAGGAAGATAAAAGGCAGGGGTCCAAGGGTAGGTGCACTGCACTAATGAGAAGAGCTGTGCTAACAGTTTGTCCACTCACATTTCATATTTTGTTAATGAGATTGGAATTTGTCAAATAACTTTTATAAGGCAGTGACACTTAAAATAGAATTTCACCATTCATAAGTGGTTTGTCTCTTTTCCCATCCAGCGCTATCGGACTCCGTCACGCTCTCGTTCCAGGTCTAGAGATCGTTTTTGGCGCAGTGAAACCCCTCCACACTGGCGTCAGGAGATGCAACGTCAGAGGATGAGAGCAGTCACTGGAGAGCGCTGGATTAAGGGTGACAGGTATGGTAACCTCACTTTGACTTACTAAAGAGTATGTTTAAAAAAAAAAAAAAAAAACAATTCACAAATATAAAACAAAATAAAAAAAGGCTGGCCATTTAAAATGAATTCTGCCAGTCAAGGACCTTAGCTTTCTTTAAATATAAGCTTGCACATACAGTATTGCTATCCCTGCAGTGTGCCTAGCAGTGATGAAATGTTTGACATAAAACAAGAAAGCTTATCTGGGTGGGTACCTGAAATGTTTCTAGATATTAGTTGTGAATGAAATGCAAAGGCTGATATATTTCTACATTTTAAAGCTATTAAACAGAACATTCATTATGTAAGCAAATAATGAAACTGTTTTCTGAACTTTTGAGTAATGTTTCCAACACACGATTATATTAGCTCAGAATATTATTTAAGGCTGTCACCTAGCTCGATAGGGGTGCCTGATTTCCTTGTCATGTTCTGCAAGTGATATTTACTGTTCTTTTTAACAGAGGTGACATGAACGAGGCCAAGGATGAGACTGCTAAAGCCCCAAGAAGAGAGAGATGGACCGCTGACACAAAGCACGAACACACAGCTGAGGGTAAAAAAGACAAGAAAACTCGGTCACATAGATCCAAAAGCAAAGAAGATGACAATGATGAGAAGAATGAGAATCATAGCAAACACAAGGCAAAGAAACGGGATAAATCCAAAAGCCGCAGTAAAAGCAGAGAAAAGAGTAGGAGGTCTAAAAGCAAAGAGAAGGGTCAGAAGCACAAAAGTGATGACAGAAGAGGTCGCTCAAGGAGCAAAGACCAAAATGTGAATAAGAAGGAAAAGGAGTCAGAGTCTGATCACAATAAAGATAGAAATAAGGGTCATGAGGTGGATAAAAAGCATAAAGAGGATACCAAAGGAAAAAATGGTGAGAGAACTAGAACAAAGTCACAAAGTAAGGAAACGCCAACAACAAAAGATGGGCACAGATCAAGCAGCAGGAACAGGGATAAGAGCAGACGTGCAGTGTCAAAAGACAAAGAAGAAAAACGAGAAAAGGACAGAGAGAGGGGCAGAGAACGTATTAGGAGTCAGGACAGACGACACAACAGTGAAAGGGAGAATAAGAAGCGAGAAACATCCAGGGATAAAGAACAGCGAACAAGAAGTCCAGAAAGAAATAAGCCGAGAGACTCCCACAGAGGCAGGCGCTCCAGAAGCAAGAGCAATAAGAGAGACCACAGCAAAGATCAGTCCTCTCATAGAAAGGACAAAGACAGAGAATCTGGCAACCAAAGGAGAAGACGTAGCAGCAGTTCTGAGAGTGATAGAGACGAGAAAAGGAAGACTCAAAAGACCCCAGATAGTAAACGAAGAAAAGCAAATAGTAGCTCCAGATCCAAAGACAGAAGAAGCCCGGCCAAACCAAGACCAGATAGTACAAAGGGCAAAGACCGAAACGACAGCAAGAGGAATAAGTCAAGCTCAAGCTCTGACAGCGACTGAGCCTGTGATGATATCCTAGAGGAATAGATTGGGTGTTTTAAAGTCTGTCCCTATTTTTTTACCCACTACACATATAGTATGCAGCATCATAGAGTGGGACTTATTCAAAATCCTCATTCAGTGCATAGAAACCCATTCCACAGTTTAGCCAAAGCTAACATGGTTATACAGAAGTACGTCAAAGCTCATTTCCAAACTCAAACCTGCACTGGCAGAGTGTAGCATCATGTAAGCTTTGGCTAAACTATGGACTTTATTTTGGCACTGAATGGAAGTTGTGGATTTGTCCCCCATTAAATGGATTACACTGCTGATGGTCAGCGGAAGCTGCAGCTCCAGTTTAGAGGATATGTGAATGAAAGAGAAACCTGTCTACAGTGTGTAGTGCATTAGCAGTAAGTACCAGGTCTTTTAACTGTACATGAGCAGATGAGGTCTGTTTTTTTTATTATTTTGGATTCTTTAGTAAATTATATTTTGACTTTACAGTAGTTGCCATTTCAATTTTTACTGCAACCAAAATCATCCTTCCCCCAGACGACATTTTCTTCTAAAATATATATCAGTTTTATTTAACGCAGTTGGTTTTGGAGATAAAGACCGTCTCTTACTTTGGCAATGTCTGATATTTACTTGTCATGTATTTTTACTACAACAATCAATATGGAAGAAAACACTCTTCATTTTGTGCATGCTTAGCCCTCATTGTTTGATGGAATTGCACATTCATACCTTTTCTTAGTATTTTTTTTCCTTACATCCATGACCTTGTACTGTAATCCTATTTGTTAACCCATTTTGAGATAGCTCTGGTTTCTTTTTTGAAAGAAAAAAATTCAATGTCATGCTGTAAGTACAACATAAAATCAATTTGTATGAATTGTGTCTTGTGCAAGTTGGTTTTAAAAAGGAACTCTATTGCCGTATAGAAGGAATTAAAGGCTCAACTTTGATTTTAATCAATTGTTTTAATATTCTGTAAATGCTGTCACAAATGCAAACCTCTAATGCAATTAGAGGCCCAAACATTATTAACATCTAAAATTACAATAATCAAGAGTAATAACAATATTACAGGAAATTCACACTGTGCTGTCAACTTTTTGTCATCCAGTGTCAGGTTCAATTAACTGCAGTGGTGATTAATAGCTTGGTTCAGTCCATATTTTTAGAGTCATCTTCTTTGCTTGGGTAAGTTGATACACAATATGCACAGAACATTTTATTTTAAACCACAAATATGTCTGGAATTAATCTCACTGTAGCTGTCAAGTTTTTATGTTTCATTACAGAATGTATGGAACATTACAGAAGTTTGTAATAAACTAGCGCATTCTGACTACAACATTTACACAATGTTGTCTAAAGCACATACAGTGAGGAAAATAAGTATTTGAACACCCTGCTATTTTGCAAGTTCTCCCACTTAGAAATTATGGAGGGGTCTGAAATTGTCATCGTAGGTGCATGTCCACTGTGAGAGATATAATCTAAAAAAAAAAAGAAAAATTCAGAAATCACAATGTATGATTTTTTTACCTACTTATTTGTATGATACAGCTGCAAATAAGTATTTGAACACCTGTCTATCAGCTAGAATTCTGACCCTCAAAGACCTGTTAGTCTGCCTTCAAAATGTCCACCGCCACTCCATTTATTATCCTAAATTAGAAGCACCTGTTTGAGGTCATTAGCTGCATAAAGACACCTGTCCACCCCATACAATCAGTAAGAATCCAACTACTAACATGGCCAAGACCAAAGAGCTGTCCAAAGACACTAGAGACAACATTGTAGACCTCCACAAGGCTGGAAAGGACTATGGGGAAATTGCCAAGCAGCTTGGTGAAAAAAGGTCCACTGTTGGAGCAATCATTAGAAAATGGAAGAAGCTAAACATGACTGTCAATCTCCCTCGGACTGGGGCTCCATGCAAGATCTCACCTCGGGGGGTCTCAATGATCCTAAGAAAGGTGAGAAATCAGCCCAGAACTACACAGGAGGAGCTGCTCAATGACCTGAAAAGAGCTGGGACCACTGTTTCCAAGGTTACTGTTGGTAATACACTAAGACGTCATGGTTTGAAATCATGCATGGCACGGAAGGTTCCCCTGCTTAAACCAGGACATGTCAAGCCCGTCTTAAGTTTGCCAATGACCATTTGGATGATCCAGAGGAGTCATGGGAGAAAGTCATGTGGTCAGATGAGACCAAAATAGAACTTTTTGGTCATAATTCCACTAACCGTGTTTGGAGGAAGAAGAATGATGAGTACCATCCCAAGAACACCATCCCTACTGTGAAGCATGGGGGGGTAGCATCATGCTTTGGGGGTGTTTTTCTGCACATGGGACAGGGCGACTGCACTGTATTAAGGAGAGGATGACCGGGGCCATGTATTGCGAGATTTTGGGGAACAACCTTCTTCCTTCAGTTAGAGCATTGAAGATGGGTCGAGGCTGGGTCTTCCAACATGACAATGACCCAAAGCACACAGCCAGGAGAACCAAGGAGGGGCTCTGGAAGAAGCAGATCAAGGTTCTGGCGTGGCCTAGCCAGTCTCCAGACCTAAACCCAATAGAGAATCTTTTGGAGGGAGCTCAAACTCTGTTTCTCAGCGACAGCCCAGAAACCTGACTGATCTAGAGAAGATCTGTGTGGAGGAGTGGGCTAAAATCCCTTCTGCAGTGTGTGCAAACCTGGTGAAAAACTACAGGAAACGTTTGACCTCTGTAATTGCAAACAAAAGCTACTGTACCAAATATTAACATTGATTTTCTCTTATTTGCAGCTGTATCATACAAATAAATAGTTTAAAAAATCATACATTGTGATTTCTGGATTTTTCTTTTTAGATAATGTCTCTCACAGTGGACATGCACCTACGATGACAATTTCAGACCCCTCCATGATTTCTAAGTGGGAGAACTTGCAAAATAGCAGGGTGTTGAAATACTTGGTTTTCTCACTGTATTACTCTTCATTTACCTGAAGTACACTTTGTAGAACATTGATAGAAAAGTTTTTGATTGTGTCCAAAATCACTCCGTTTACCAAATGGTGTACTATAAGTGAGAAGTATGCACTATATTTTGCTCTCAATCTCAACAACTGGATAAAGAAAGTAGTCTCCATGACATGGAGGCCAACTTTTGTAAGTAGTATATTTTGAGCATTTCATGACTTTATTAGTGAGATGAGAGAGATGGGAACGACATACTCCCGGGCGTAAAGCAAACCAGTTATGGTATGGTTCATATACTGTACGTTTTGCTTTTAAATTTAAAAACTGCGGCATTACCCCTACAAGGGATGACTCAACATAATGACTTCACAATGTCCCAATTTACTATTCACTACACAGCACACTATTGAGTGTCTATTATAAACAGAATAATGAATGAGTAAGCCAGGGAGTGATTTCAGACAGCCTCTGTCACAACATCTTAAGGATGTTATTAAAACATTTAATGGTAAGCGTGTTGGACACTCTTGAAACCAGACTTGTCAGCTGGGAGTGACCTATGACCATGTAAACCCAAGTCTCCTCTTTGTGTCTTGAATATCTACGGCCTCATTAAGCTTTTTAATGTTCTGGGTGGCACCAGAGACATATTTGGGCATTTGAGCACCAGTACAGTCCTGAACGAGGTAGATAGGCTTGACTCCATTAGAAATGGGACCAAGCCCTCCTCCAACCCCTTCCCCTGCGGCTTTGCAAAGTGGAAACACATTTCGCTGAGCCTCTGCCGCTGCGCTGATGATGTGCCGTGAATACTGTTGAAACAGTTTTTCCTCTTCAGCAATGAGCTCTGCGGTCTTCACTTCAAACTCATGTTCCTTTCTTCTCAGCTGCTGATGCCAGGCACTTTTTTGAGCCTATATTTTGAAGGATGAAAGACAAATGTCAAACTACCACCAAACCAAAGAGGTTCATTTTTGCAACGATGTGTGACGGGTTTTAACATTACCATTTGTGTGGCATGAAATTCTTGTAGTTTTCTTCCATCCTCTTTGATCCTCTGAGCCTTCAGTTGTTGTTTCTCAGAAAATATTCTGTCAGCCTGTTTCTTGGCCTGTAGTCTGTCTTGGGTGTTCTGTTTGGCCGTTTTGTCTCTCTGCTCCTTTTCTTGTCTCTGATGAAACAGAACATTTTGTTAGCTGCAGCTGGAGTCTCAGGTGGAACCAGATGTCAATGTAGCTATACCAGGCACAGGTCACAGCCCCACATAAATGACTGAGTAGACATTTAGTATTAATGGTTTGACAAAAGCTTTATGCTCCAGTAACTTTGTGTTTTGCAGGTGCAGCATCTCAGCATGTGTTACCAAGAATTCTCTGTGTGCAGCGATCGACTCCAACATTGCAGCCTTCTTTTCCTCCTCCTTCCTCTGCTGCTGTGCCTGTTTTGCATCCTGCTCAGCGACAGCCTTTACAGTCCTCTGCTCCTCGCTGTCAGTTTGCTCCTGCTGTGTGATGGTCAGCTTGTCCATGATCCTCTCTCTGCGCATCTGGGCCTCTCTGAAGAATGACACAACACATAAGTATGATCAATATACACTAGGGATCCGTTGAGATGACTGGATGCACACAAAGCTAGGACAAGGTTGATACTTATTGTTTCGCCGAGTCTTACCTGAACAATTCTTTTTCTTTCTCTTTCCGTAACTTCATCATTTTTTGTTTTGCAGAGAGAAAAAGTTTCCTTTGCTCCTCTTCGGCATTCTGTCTTTGTGTATCCGCCGCTCTTGTGAGGTCTCTATTGGTGATATGTTCCTGAATACATAGAGTATACAGTAGTAAACATGTTTTATAAAATAAGGATACAAATATTAGATAACCTGCGCTGCTAAGGCCCTACCAGGTGAGCATGCATAAGGTCTCTCTTCAGCTTTGCTTGTCTTTCTTCCTCCATTCTTTGCTCCCATTGGAAGAGCTCTTGAAGGCGTTGGGTTTCCTCTCCGTCCTTTTTGTTCTCTATCTTCTGTCGCTCTCTCAGTAACTTATTTTCCTTGACCCTAAAGAAAAGAAAGATAGATAGATAGATAGATAGATAGATAGATAGATAGATAGATAGATAGATAGATAGATAGATAGATAGATACATGTTTTATTAATCTTGAGGGAAATTTTAGACCTCCAGTAGCTTAGACAACCATAACACAACAAACACATATATCTCACATACATAAAAATCACTTACAGAAATTTAAAGAATTATAAAAATTGGAACCATATTCTCAGCTAAATGTTTTTTTACTCAAGCCTTCTTCTCAGATTCTTATGTGAAATTAGTCACAACCAGGCACAGCTGTAAAATAAGACGTTAAATGCTAGTTCTCATGCAATTTTACTATGATAGACAAAATACAACAGAAATGCATATCTTTGAAATATTTAAATTCTCTAAAGACCCAGACAACTGGTGCATCTGCAGCATGTTCAAAGCTGCTTGTTGGGTCTGATGTGGGACTTACTGTTTTTTTAACTGCTCTGCCACAGCCTGTCTCTCAAGCTTTTTCTGCAGTGTTTTCTCCTGCTCCTGTCTCAAGGCTTCATCCTCTCTGCTCCCTACCATATTCAGGAATTCTTTGTCAACATCTTTAGAGGCACTCTTGATTCTTTTCCTCAGTTCGACCTGAGCTTCCCTCTCCTTCAGCACCTCTGTCAGCAAGAGTGCACGCTGTGGAAGTCATAGCAGTCATACATTATCCCAAAAACATCAAGATATATATAGCCAGCAATGTACAGGTGACACGCTACTTCTCAAGAGATACTAACATGTAATCCTTTAACACGGTCGGTTTGATAATACAGCTGAGTCTTGGCTTTTTCGATGGCCTCTTTTCGCTGTTGCTCCTGATATTTGGCCTCTTCCTTATCAGTAAATTTCCTTTTCTCCTCTTCAATCTCCTCCCGGAGCTTCTTTGCCTCTAGCTTTTTTTGCCTTTGACCCTTTGATAGATGTAAATATGTTACTGCAGTATATTGTGCTTCTATTGTGCAACCTTACAAGCACATCAGATCTGTACAGGCAACTTACAGCGATGGTATTGGACCACAGTTTCACCACTTCTTTTGATTGCAAGTGAAGGGCCTCTCTCTGTTTTGCTGCCTCTCTCATTCTCTCCTTGTCTTTATTAACCTGGTTTATTTCATCTTGAATCCTTAGCCATTCAGCCTTGGTTAAGACAGTGACTTTCCGGAGGTCTGGTGGCTGGATCATGCTGCTGACTTCCTCAGCTGAAGACACTTTAAAAAAAGAAAAGAGGAAAGAAGACACACTACATCTAGAACACAGTATATTTAAGGGGACTACAAAAAGATACACCACCATTTTGTGTCATTTAGGTAGTTGAAGTCCAGATTAATTATTTAAAATAATTATTATAATTATTAATTAATTAATACATATTACAGTAAATGCTTTCGTCTAGAATGTTATACAATGGGTTTTTTTATGTTGAAAGTTTTACATTTGGTATTTGCACATGAATTGAAGAACATACATAATTCTGAATTATTTGAAATCAAGTGAGGAATTGCCTTTTGACATTTATAAACATTTGTGTCTTTTGGTGGCTAACACTAGTGAAAAGATCCTTCACGGGGCGAGGTTGCAATGGAGTGTTCTGTTTCTGAGCATGCATATGACAAATATACGCAAAAATAATACTGTGCAGTAATATTAAATAGCTGTAGGATTGCACCGGAAGTTGTTTTCTTTTAAAAGTGTATACATGTTTTTTTGTGGAATAGATGCAAAAATAATTAAATCGTGTGTTTTCGGAACCATGTCTTAAATTGTTCTGACTTGAGTTTAACCTTAACGTAACAATATTAAAAGGCGGCTGCCACCATCAAATATTTCTATTATCTTTCTATTAGCGACGCGTTAGCAATTAGCGTAAAGGTTTTTGTTTTTTTTCTTAACTCACCTCTTTTACTAGAGCCTCTTCTTCGACCGTACTCAACCACCGATGTCATTTGTATTAGATATTAGTATATTATTAATTTTTTAAATAGGCCTAGGCTACTACCGCTAAATAAAAAAAGTTGATAAATTAAAACCTTTACCAGGTTATATAGCTACAGCTTTCAGTGTCCGCATTTGTTGCACTGTATCTAGGCAACGGCTGAACCAATCTGAAGCATTTCCGCTAATGGACGACAGGTGGCGCTGCGTTTTATTTATTTATTTTATTACTTTATTAAAGACAATTTCCTGTATACAACACAAATAGGACATAAAAACACATACACACTACAACATTGACATTACAAGGCTGAGGGATACAGGCAAAGAGAAATATTCAAAAGTCTAAATCAAACGACCAACATCATTCATCATGATTATTTATCATTAATGATCATTAAATGTAACACCACATAGCTTAGTTTTGTATAAATCTGGCCAAAAATGTTTGCACCTTTGTGCTTTTTCAAATCATGCAACATTTCTTTTAGAGTATTCAAAGTATTTCTTTGTTTTACTGCAGAACAAAACAAGACAAATTAATGTTTTGTCAAATAAAAATCTTACTAGGGATTCAGGAGTCAGAGCAGGTCACAATATTATTGGAACTTGTAAGACATAATTGGATTTTAAGCAGGTGATTCCTATCAATTGTAATTCAATTGTAAAACTCATTTGTAATTCACTTAGTTTAAATAGAGAACAGCTGATCCATATTCTGCTGTTTTGTGTCAGTGTGTCTATCACGCTGGAAGTCAGACAAGATGGTATCAGAGTATGGACAATCCCAAAGCTACGTCCATTTCTACAGACCTGTTCCTGTGTACACTGTATGTCATTTATGGAAAATGTCATAGTAGGAAAAGCACACAATAAAATCAGTGATTCAATTTCAATTTGATGGATATGTGAACGCTGGCTTACTGTCACACCTTCTTACTGGGACACCACAATACAAAATAACAACATAACACTCATACAGATTCTGCATACAAACGATCTGTGTTTTTTAAATCTAGTGTTGAAAGCAGATATAATGGCATGAATGGGACTGTCGTGTGCAGCTTATTAGTCATGTGATGAACAGCGTTTGTTAATTTAGGATTAAAATGGACTTGTCTGACCTCTTTAATGAAGGACTGAAAGTAGGCTATACAATGAAGGATATAACAAAGGTAGGACGTTTGATATTCTTTGGAGGATTAAAGTGATTTCAACAAAAACACATTACATTTCATTTCATTAGCTTCATATAAACTTTCAGAGTGTGAATTCATGGTGATTACATCTCCTTTATGGTATCACCATAACATTTACCTAAGTTTAGTATCCTTATACCTATCCTAAAATGAATTACATGATATGCTTCTTAATATTTATATTCAGTGTTGGGCAATAATATATTATAGATTACTAGTTACTGTCATTTTTGAGTAATTAGTCATATTACAATATTACTGCTTCTAAATTGTAATGCGTTACACTACTTTTGCATTACCTTTGAGTTACTTTCACCAAAATCACACCGGAAGTTTGACTTGGCTGACTGTAGCATGTGAATTTCACTACCAGATCAATAAAGTCTCCTCTTTATCCACTTTAATACATCATAGATTATTCATAATATTTTGTAAAATGTATATGAATCGGCAAAGTAAAGCTATACAAATAGATAATTAAAATGTACAATGGGCAAGTAGGAGAAAATGAAAAATGCTCAAAACTACCTTACAGTTGTACTGAAGTACGGCATTGTTGTAAAATGTTTGTAAAGCACTGGCATAAGAAATTCATGCTGTTTTGTTTAAAATTGTCAATTATAGTGTGATTAAAACTCACTATTTGCATTATTTACAGAACTTGATTTACAGCTGATATGTTGAGCCTTATTTGTTTAACAGTAATTTTGTTTTACTACGAACCGTCACAGGAAGTGCTTTTATTTTGAAGCAACCTAAACGGAAGTTTTCCGTTGCGTAATACCAGTAGCCTACTTGAAGCTTACTGAGATGAAGTGAGATGCTAGATGCAAAACATGTTCGTTGACGCAATAATGTTATGTGTAGGAAGCCTCAACATTATTCCCGACATGTTTCTATCTGCCAGCAGCTCGGACACACTGCTGTCCGTGCTGACCGTCCCCTGTTGGGACACAGATGTTGTCCGTTCCGTCTCTGGCTCTGTCCACGGGAACAGAGGCGGGACAACACCTCGCTTCAACGCAGCGTCATAAAAAAATATCCATCTAGCAAATTATCTGCAGTCACCTCAACCATTGTTAAAGCGTTAAAATGTGTTGTAACTCGCGTTACTGAGATTGTTAACGATAATAATATTAGCCTACCGAAATGTAATTAGTAACGTTATATAACTGCCGTACAGAAAAAGGGAATACTGTAATTGCGTTACTTTTGTTGTTACAGTATAGTCACTTTTACTCATACTTATAGCTAAATATAGGTCATGATACATTGATATAAGGACACTATATATAAAGTCAGTGAAATAACATAACATTCTGCTTACATGTTAATAAGTATTCCACTATTTCTTTATTTTGATTTTACCAGGGAAAATAATCACATTGAGATAGAATCTCTTCTAAGTAATTATTATAGTATTAACACTGACATAGGCCATTCTCTGACTACCTCTGCCAGCTTTTATTTTTGTAATTAAAAGTAGGCTACTTCTGTACCTTTGCGTGATGAACATTTTGAATGCATGAAAAGTGAGTAAGCAATATTGTTGAAGTCTTGATACTCTCATCAAACTGGTCTCAGCATTAAACATGGATGTGTTAAGAGAAAGGCATTATGGTCCAACTGTTCTCCAGTATGGAGGGCATGTTGCGTCAGAGCAGAGGCGGGTTTATTGTGAAAGGGGGCTGTCTTAAATCAGAGAAAACCTTTCAAAACCAGCAGAGGGAAAGCCGTGTCCATCACTTTGGCTACCCAACACCAATTACCAACAACTACCCGAAGAGAAAAACACCAAGATGGCACCTATTTTCATCAAGACGATTTTAATCAGTGAAAGTGTTGACCCTCGCTGCAAGACTATTCTGGAGGAAAATGGCATTCGAGTTACGGAAAAACAGAATATGAAAAAGGATGAATTGATGGCGGAGATTAAGGTAAAGTTGGCACTCGAGTAGGCTACTGCGTACATGCACCGGGTGTTGTTCCTACCTAGCATGCAATCTTTTGCCATTCATTTTAAAAACAAGTTTAGCTTTAGCTAGCATCATTTTAAAAGCTCGTGTCATTGTTGCCGCTGCAGTTGTGTTGGGGAAAATAAAGGGGAAAAATTAAGCCTATCGAGTTTTTTTCATGTAAAGTTTAATGCAAAGTGTGTGCATTTTTTAAGTACCAATCACGCGCTTTTCTTTTTACTCGGACAAGCATTTTGCGGGATGTGACAATTGATTGTACATTTTGTACCGCCCCTTGGGAAGCTGATGCAATTCATCTCTGACTTTACCGGTTCTCACATCACTTTGGCACATATGGCAGATTGGCAGCCCTCGTCAGGACTCAGGAAGCTGTGCATGTAATAAAAACTTTATGCAATTTAGATGTGTCAGATTAGAAGTAATGGGTTGCAGTGGAAATGTTGCCATTCAACCTGAATTCATTATGTGTTGCAATAGATCCAGGGCTGGACTATCCCAGTGTTAGGCCCTTGGGCAAAAGTAAGCTATGGTCCCCTTTTTCCCCTACCTCCTCTCCTGTTAGGCAAGCCATCTTTAGTTGACCCAGACAACCTGAGAGGTCTGGATGGTTCACAATGTAGCAGCAGATCAGAAATGTATTTTGGCCCTAAACCATTCACTGCCAACAGTAGTGTTTTGAAATAATTTTAGAGGCAGGAAGCCAGTGTAAAGACCTTTAGAACTGAGTGATGTGATGTTAGGTTACCCTCAACCCAGTAAGTCTCATAAACTGTTCCAACCTGCCCTAATGTGTGCTGGGTGTCAGTTACAGTACTTTCACACCTGTTGCTAGGTTATTTGAATCTGAACACAAAACATGTAGCCTTTTTTTTTTTTTTTCTTTCTTTTTTTTCTGGTCCAATTCATCTTTACACTGGCTTTTTGCAAAGGAACCAAGAGGAGTAAACATGAAGGCATATTTACTGAGCAGTGGATTATTTACTAATCAGTTTTTGGTTTCTGCTTATGAGTATATTTATCTTCTCTGGTGTTCACAAAGAGCTCAAGAAAAAGTAATTTAGTCTAAACATTATTAGTCTGGACCCATGTAGGTTATCATAAATTGCAATTAAAGACAAGAAACATGGCCAAAAGAAGCATTTTGTACCATAATAATACTGGCGCATAGACACTGTGATGTCACTACATTTCACTTGCTTTATTATTGGGGAACTGCTAAAATACTCACAGTAGGACACAAGTTAAAAGCACCTCTGGTTCAACTTTTCATCTATCACTTTTAAGATGTAAAGTAAAATCTTCACACTCTCCAGCTGACATGTTAACATGGTTACAAAATGATCTTGTATCAATAGAGGCCACACATCACTTGCACAGATTGGGAGATAGATATAGAACAACTATATCTTATGGAGATAGGTTTGTTAACCACACATGATCAGCTGTTTTTAAACTATTGAACTTATGCAAAAAAACACACATGCTGTTATCACGCAGGCCTTTAGGTTGGTCAGTTTACTTTCCCACCACAAATGAACCGCACCAGAGTCTGGAAGCAGACCAAAACCCTCCTTTTCAAGCGGTCTCAGTCCTAATGTTTATTCTGCACCAGATTTAGCTAATGTGACAGCTTTCACATTAGCCCAAACAAACTTTACTAACACGGCAAATAAGGTTAGGTGCAAAAGCATTGTTACTTTATGATAATATGAGTAAACGCATGTATTTAACTTTGTATCATATAAATTGTAACTAAAACATTTTGTAGTATTAAAACTACCTTTTTTACAAAAGGCTCTGTTATAAGACAGGGCCACAAGATGAGGTAATAATCAGTGTTTTAAGGCCCCCATCATATCAGTTTATATTGTTCTGTAGTGGTGCAAATGATTAAACATTTTGCATTGATTTAATGTACCACAAAGTAATGGACACAGTGAATCTGTGGGTTTAGGGGGCCCTGAAGGTTTTTTGGCTTTAACCACAGTCACATAAAACACAACTGTATGGTTTTTCTAACCATCTTAGGACTATGATGGCCTTGTGGTTAGATCTGCAACGAAGGTAACAGCTGATATCATCAATGCTGCTAATCTCAAAATCATTGGGAGAGCTGGAACTGGTGTGGACAATGTGGATGTTGATGCTGCCACCAAAAAGGGTATTATTGTAATGAAGTAAGTCTCCGCGCTACGCACATATTTGATTTACTGTGCAGTTTCAATATTATGTACTAGCCATTAACTGTAGACTGTTTTCTCCAGCGCACCAAACGGTAACACAATCAGTGCTGCCGAGCTGACATGTGCCCTGCTGATGAGCCTCTCAAGGTGAGATGAGCAATGGTCAACATGCGCAGTCTTTTTAGTGCTATTAATTAATTATGCCATTCTGTTTGCAGAAATGTGCCTCAAGCTGCAATGTCGATGAAACAAGGGAACTGGGATCGCAAAAAGGTATTCATAGATTGTAGTTTACCCTGTGTGCTGTTTGAATGACCATGTTTGCAGTTGGCACACAAAGCTATTACTGTTGCATGGTCGGCTCCATTGTTCAGCCAGTCATCACTAATCAGATGTGACACTTGGACAGGGTCATTGTTTTGTTTATTAATTTTACAGTTCATGGGTGCAGAGCTGTATGGCAAGGTCCTCGGAATAGTTGGACTTGGAAGAATTGGAAAGGAAGTCGCCTCAAGAATGCAATCATTTGGCATGAGGGTAAGTAACAAGATTATACATGCCAGGACTGGTTGCATTTCTCAGTGATTAATTGCACTTTGATAATTAGATGAAACAAACATGGCAAGATTAGTTTTCTTTCTCTTCTTAGACGATTGGCTATGATCCAATCACTCCTCCTGAGGTGACTGCCAGCTGGGGGGTGGAGCAGATGTCTCTGGAGCAGCTGTGGCCCCAGTGTGACTATATTACTGTCCACACTCCCCTAATGCCCTCTACTGTTGGTGAGTGTTTCTAAAGCTCTCATGATTAAATAGCCATCATAAATTTTACTTAATTTGTGGATTTAAAACAAAACATTTTTCCCACAAGGTCTGCTCAATGATGAAACGTTTGCTAAATGCAAGAAAGGAGTTAAGGTTGTGAACTGTGCACGAGGGGGCATTATCGATGAAGCTGCTCTCGTCAGAGCTTTGGAGTCTGGACAATGCGGAGGAGCAGGGCTTGATGTCTTTGTTGAGGCAAGATTATTCGGACAATAACTTGTCTTTACTCACTCAATGGTATTAATACATTATGTGGTGCAGCAGCATACATCTTACTTTGTGTTTATGTTTGGCCCCAGGAGCCTCCTAAGAACCGCTCATTGGTCGACCATCCTAATGTCATCAGCTGTCCTCACCTGGGAGCCAGTACAAAGGAGGCTCAGGCTCGCTGTGGGGAGGACATCGCTCTGCAGATTGTGGACATGGTGAAGGGCAAGAAGCTGGTTGGAGCAGTAAGTTCTATTCAGCGTCCTTATACGTTTTCAAACAAAGGAAGTTGGGGGACTCGTGAAAGACAGATATAAAAAGAGAATGATCAAAATCAATGCAGCAGAGCTTGAGATATTCTGAACTGTAATCCCCAAAATGGGCAAAGCTCCAAAAAAATGCAATAATGTAATTGGATCACATCTTTTATTAGACCCTTCCCCCTGTTCATAACGCAGGCTTTCTGTCTAAAAGTTGTTGTCTCTAAGCACAAGCTACAGAGAACATTACCTTAGCTGTTTTCACTTGTTTGGAGACAAAGTTTTGCCTTACTTTACTTTAATGACAATATGACAAGGTTTGATGGATTTGATTTTCTTTGAATTTATTTATTTATGTAAGGTGAGCTCAGAGCTCTGTGTCAGCAACATCATACAGGAAGCATTTGTGAGGTCTTGCCAAGCAAACAATAAATGCACTTAGTTTGATGCTTAGGTTGTCTTATTGTGACATTAGAAATGATTGTACAATATTGGAAAAGCTTTTTTTCTGTAATTTTAATTTGAAGTTAAAAAATAAACACAGATGTTAGCATTTATTTCCATGATATTTCTATCAATAAGGCACCATAGTTATAAATAAGCGGTTAGGAGAGATTAAGCTAAAGTAAGTGGAGAAACAAACAAGTTTTTACACAAATACAAATACTGCTTGAGTTTGTGTAGCCACCTAAATTGTTAGACTTCTTTAACGTTAGTTTCTGACTTATTAGCATTTTAGAAGATGTGATACATCATGAGGAAATATTAAATTTAAAAAGAACCCACAAAGATTCACAAGAACTGGTTATATGACTAACTTGTAGTATTGTAAGAAAGTAACATTTCATATGAAAATTGATATCCACTGATGGAAGTGACATTAAAGAAGGTGAGATATCGCCTGTCATGGCTGTAATGTGGGTCTGGATAATGCTTAATGGCATCTGTTTTTTAAATTTGTGATCACATTGAGTTCACAAAAGCACTCTGATTCCTTCTTGTAGGTAAATGCACAGGTTCTGGCCAGCACGTTCGCCCAGGAATCTCACCAGTTGATCAAACTGGGAGAAGCTGTCGGAGCTGTCCTGCAATCATGTGCTACCTTTTCTAAGAAAATGTTAAAACATGTCCAAATCACTACGCAAGGTAAAACTACTGGTCCAACCACTTTGTGTAACCTTAAAGGGGGGGGCCGTGTTTTAATGGTGGGTAGTATACTCCCTCTGGTGGTATGATTGTGAAACAGACGCTATTATAGTAATGACCATGTAGTTTTTTTAGTTTTTCTAAAATCAATATTTTTGCTTTGAATGTTTCACTTGATAGAAGTGGCAGTTAACACTGTTTTCTTCAAACCAGGGGATTGCATGAAGTCCTCCACCGGTTACATGACTTCATCAGTACTGGTTGGACTGCTGAACCATGAATCTAGCTGCTGCCCGAACCTCATCAATGTACTCTGCCTAGCCAAGGAGTCTGGAATCACGGTACAACTTGAACTTCTTCTGGCACATGCCACATGACAATGAGTGTTAAGAAAATAATATTTTCATACATGTGGACTCTTCAGGTGAACCAGAACCACTGTGCATCTGATGGGGCTGCCGGTGGCGTGTGTAAGGTGGAGATTGTGGCCAACGGCAGCAGCTACAAAGCCAGTGGCTCAGTTCAAGGTGGTGTGCCAGTCCTATTGGAGCTGAGCGACAGTGTGTTCAAACAGCCGGTCTCTCTCACTGGAAACTTGCTGTTCTTCAAGGCCTCTGCAAGTCCTCAGCTCCTATCTTCAGTGGCTGGTAAGAAACTTTTAAAATGATACAATTAACCAGTATGTTTAGAATAAGGCCATAACTGAGAGATACAGATGGGGCGCTGTGGCACAGCGGTAGAGCGGTCTCCAGCCAATCGGAAGGTTGTGGGTTTGATCCCCGGCCCTGCTGCCCCATGTCGAAGTGTCCTTGGGCAAGACACTGAACCCCCAATACTGCGCCATCTGTATAAATGTGTGTGAGTTTTTATCTGATGAGCAAGTGGCACCTTGTATGCACATTCTCATACACACAGTGTATGAATGTGTGTGAATGGGGAATGGTTCCTGTACTATGTAAAAGCCCTTTGAGTAGTTGTTAAGACTAGAATAGCGCTTTATGAGAACAGTCCATTTACATACAACTAGTTGGTCTCTGTATACACACTCTGGATGGATCTTAAGCAGGGCAAACATATTTGTGACATTTTAAGTGGTGGTACCAAGTTTCAGCTATGTAAAACGCAAAACAAACATGTCAACATTCTTAGTCAAAGTGTCAATAGACCTTTTTTTTTTTTTTTTTTAAGAGTTTGTAATTTAGTGTAATGGTTTACCTTCATACATTTTCTTGTATTCAAGCTTTCATGAGTGAATGTTTTCATGATTTTATCTAGACTGAGCTCACAGGACATCACAAAAGCACAACTAGTTTCAGAATGACACACATTCATTTTCAAACACATTACAAAAAGTGAAAAAAAGATTTTTGAACAATCAGACTTTCAGATCTCCATGTCTACCACAAAATTCATATCTCTGACAAAACGTGTTCTGTACTGTGGAGGCTATCCTATAAGCCTCGGCATGGATGGCATGGTGCTCTCAACGCGTAGCAAAAAGATCTTAAGTCCAGGCATTGATTGCATCTTAGACTCTTGCTCATTGCTCTACCCTCCTCCACCATGTTGGATCTGAGAGATGTCTTTCTGCTCCACCTCCATGCTCAGCCTCATCACCTCTAGGCTGTACTCATAGTTGTCAGTTCAGTCTGAATACTGACAGCTGGACCCGAGACACTGTCCAGGTAACAGAGCAGTTTTATCTGCCAGCTGCAGTTTCTTCTGGACAAGAGGAGACGCGCTGCGCTTCCTCTCCATCTTGGCACTGGCTGGTTGTTGCTTGTTTCAGTTCAAAGTGGCGGCAGCGGCTCCTTCAGATCGTCTGGACTTCCTGTCGCTCTTCTGATTCTTCAGCAGCTCCAACTCTGAGCTCAGCTCATTGTTTCTGTCCTGCAGTTCCCGACACTGCAGCTTGTAGTTTTTGATCTCTGAGAATTGAGATCGTGACTCAGACCAGCGGCCGCAGGGTCCGAACCGCCAATCTTGTCGCAGCTTTGGTGGGTCTGGGCCCCCCTTTAGACCTATGAGAAGATGGTACATATGACACTGAAGACAAAGGGTTACTAGACCTTACTGAAGACTGGGCTTGTAGAATCTGTGGCCTTTCTTTAGGCTGTACAGCCAATGGCAAAGAATGGTTCTGATGGAAAGAGACAGATTTAGGAAGTTGCAAGATAGGAGCTGTGTTTAAATAACTTAATATTTGATTTCAAGTGAGCATGAAGATCGGCATTCATAGCGACGAAGAGGAATGGGTTCTTACGTTGTGGAGGCTATCCTATAAGCCTCGACATGGTGCTCTGAACGCATAGCAAAAAGATCTTAAGTCCAGGCATTGATTGTCTTTGGGTGGTGTTCCCGTTTATGATAAAGTAGAAAAAAGGGTATTTCACATAAAATAGTACTTCACCCAGTGCTGATTAATAAAGTGTTGTGGCGTGCTCACTGCTACGCTAAGAACCGTGTGTTCCCCGCCATCCACACCTTTCCCTCACTACCACACCTGTAAATATACCTAATTCCCAGTGACGTCCCATACCCAGTGCAATACTCCCAGAGTGGCTAAAAAAATAACTAAATTAACCTAACTAAAAAGGAATGTACAATACTGGAGGAATTAGAATAAATACTTAATAAATGGATAAGACAACCTTACCTTCTTTTCCAGGTAAGTTATGTAAACACATCAATAATTCTTATTTCTGATCATCTATACACCAGAATATTGGTTGTGCCATTTCATAATAAATTGATACTCTTTAATAATCACATTGTGTAAAATACAAGGGGTCTCACACAGCTAAGCTAGCTCTGTTTCCCTCCTTTATAATTCTGAATCTGCCATCCTCCGTGGCTTCTAGATGAAAGAGATTAGCAATTTAGACCCATACATTTGTTTAAAATTTTGTCTTTTTTTATTTTTGCTTTTAACAAAATAAACACATTTTCTTCAAACTTAACCTTTGAATGGAGTAAATTTTACAATACACATTATTCCTGTAGATATACAGCGTATCAGTCCTTGCAAACATTGACTATAACCTCAGTGGAACAGACACAGTATATTGTATGTTTTATAATATTGTTTATCTTAAGACTTCCAATTTTGATGAAAGGTGGTATTGAGTTTTGACTTCTTAGGCCTAAATAGCTGTGTTTTTCTTTCTTTAATTGGCACCTGTTTTCTCTTTTCCATTGTTTATTTTTTTTTTTTTGTTTGTTTTTAGGACTGTTGGCCACAGAGGGAGTGGAGATTGAGTCCTACAGTGCTCCCGCAGACCGCACCGGGGATCTGTGGTATTGTGTGGGGGTGTCCTCTCTCCTGCGAGACCTCAGTGCCTTGAAGCCTTTGGTACAGGAGGCTTCACAGCTTACTATTTAAGTGACCGCAGCAATGCTATCTGAAAAACATCTTTTGAGAGTGTCTGAATAGAATTGATCCCTCTTGGTTTTAGCATTTACAACTAACCGCTTTGTTTAGAAGTTGAACATTTGCGGTTTAAAACTTTGATTTTGATTACATTCCAGTGTTTAGATACTTGAAGACTACATGAACTTTGTCAAAGTAAAAATATAAATAAAATTGTTTCAGTGTCACATGCTGTTCAGTTTGTTTGACTTTTTTAAGCAGAGGTGTAAAATAAAGTAACTGTAAGAACAATTTTAACTTACTGGCAATTAAGTTTATTTTTTATTCAGTGAACACTTTTACTTCTTAAATTTTTTTTTTTTAAAGGGATGTACTACACCAAGTTGCTTATCTATTAAGCACCTATGTACAGTGCAATGCAATCTAATACAACAGCCCTGCAATATAACTCTTATTTGGTAAAGAATTCAGTTTTTGTGTGGAATTAATTTCAATTCCATAGTTAATTTTAAGGTAGTAGTTAATAGTATTTATTCCATTACATTGGATGGGGGTACACACATCTCATAAAATCTCATACAGTATGATGCATTTCCAGTTAAACTAACAAACCGCAGTGGTGGGAAGTAAGTTCAGTAAATTTACTCAAGTACTTTTGATGTGGATGCACTTAAGTATCTAAATTTTCTGATATTTGCCACTATATTATTGAAAATATTGTATTTTTCACTCCACTACATTTATGTAACCCTCTTGTTGTCCTTGGGTCAAATTTGACCATTTCAGGAATTTGGGGTTCTTTCATCCAAATAGTCATAGAAAATAACGTAGATGGTTACAACCAGTTCACTATTCTTTAATTTGATCGTATTTGAAGAAAAAAACAAGACAAAAGAACCTTTAAAAAAGTGATAAAATGTTGGGGAAAAAGCTTAAACGCGAGAAGAAAATCGACAAAAACAAAAATTGCTGGAATAAATTGACAAAACATTAAACGAAAAAACCGTCGGAAATGGTGACAAAAAACGTGGAAGAAATTGACAAAAACAAAAAGTTACGTGGTCGACGGGAAGACAACACAATGGTTAATATCATATGTTAGGCTACTCTTTACTTTGCAGATATAGATAAATAAAACAAAATTAAAGTTACAAATACATGAACTATTATTAAAATTATTATTGATCCCTTGGTGAAATTCACGTGATACCAGGCAGTAGGCTATATAAAGGAAAACAAGCCCCATCGTTAAATTACAATTTTCACTGTGACTTCAAAGAATGATCTTTTTAGTTTAAAGATTTAAAAACGTTTTCCACCATTGTTTTATGTATATTAGTAAGTACAATATTTCAAGACTGTAATAGGCTACTTTCCATGTACTTTTTCTTACTATAGTAGGCTACGATTACAAACACGCTGATGTGGTCATATGCCTCAGATCTGATGCAGCAGTGAATATCGTGCACTGTGCTGTTAATCCTTGTTAGGATTAGGCAAAGCCCACACTGAAAGTGGGTTCAAAACGCCATGGCAACGACAAGAATAGGGGGAAACATGAATAGTGAGTGGCTTCTTGTTTGTGCTGTATTGAAGGCGACGCTCATTTGGATAAGATTTGTATGCTAGTGATGCTTCTTCTCCGCCGGTTGGCTATACACTAATAATGCGCAGTCCGTGAGTGCATCACGGGACTGGATGTTATATTTAGGCTCAGGGAGAAAATAGCGGTGTTGGGTGATTCCTCTGTATGGTGGCTTGGTTTTGTCAAGGACCTGCTGGTGGAGACGTTTAGCTGGAGAGAGTAGGAGGAGGAGGGGGGGGGGATGACCGCTGCACACAAATACCAAAATAGGACAGAGCTGTCTGCGCCAGACCTACACTACACGAGCTAAATTGAGGTTCATATTCATGAAGAGGAGCGTTCAGAGGACACATTGTCGAGTGTTCAACAGCACGGTTCATTCATGAAAATAGGATGAAAGGTAAGAATATAGTTTCTTTTCCTAAATGTAGCCTTCTATTTATGAATTAACGCTTAAAAAAAGGGAGGATTTTGCTTTGTTTCACTGCTTGTCTTTACAGCAGATTGTGTAATTTGACCACTAACATAGGTTATTTGCATATATTCCCCCCAGGTACCATGTCACACAAGCCAGCTGACATATACACATACGACTTCTGTGATAGTGACCATCCAACAGAGCTTCTTGATGCACTCAGGCATTTCTACATTAGTGGCGTGTTTACCGACGTTGCTCTACAATGTGGCGAGTCTGGACAGGTGTTTCACTGCCACAAGGTGCTGCTGTCAGCCCGCAGCGCATATTTCAAAGTCATGTTCACAGCTGACATGAGGGAGAGGTCAAACAACGTCATCAAACTCACCGGGGTAGACTACGGGGTCCTGGATGTTCTGGTGAACTATGTGTACACAGCTCAGGTTTGCATCACTGCGAGCAACGTGCAGAGCCTGCTAGAGGCTGCAGATCTACTGCAGTTCCTTTCTGTGAAACAAGCATGCGAGGAGTTTCTCATTCGCTTCGTGGATGTGGACAACTGCCTGGGGATGCATGCTTTTGCTGAGCTGCACCTGTGTCCCAGCCTGGAAAGGGAGGCCCGCAGATTGATGCTGAGCAGGTTCATGGAGCTCATTCAGCAGGACGAGTTCCTAGAACTGGATCGGGGTAAGATGACAGCACTTTTGGCTGCCCAGAACCTCAACATGCAGAGGGACGATCTGTTGATAGATGCTGTGGCTAAGTGGGTGACCCATGACTTGGATAATCGTGTTCACTGTGCTGCAGAGTTGCTGCACTCCATCCATCTGGACCTGGATTGGGTTGACTTTAAAGCTACTTTAGATGTGCACAAACCGTGCTTGCTGAACAGTGAAGGGAAGCTTAAATCTATGATCATTCAGGCTTTAAGGTCCAATGGCAAGGAGATGTCTGCAAGCAGAAAAATGTCTTCCAGCCTCTACATCATCGGTGGATACTACTGGCATCCTCTTTGTGAGGTTCACATATGGGATCCTATTAGCAACACCTGGGTGCAAGGAAAAGATATGCCTGACCACGCAAGAGAGAGCTACAGTGTCAGTTTACTTGGAGCAAATATCTATGTGAGTGGCGGTTACAAGACAAACACTGTTGAGGCTCTGGACACAGTTTCAGTTTATAACTGTGACTATGATGAATGGACCGAGGGCTGCTCCATGATCACAGCGAGATACTACCACTGCTCTGTGGCTTTGCATGGCTGTATTTATGCCATCGGAGGCTACAGAGGAGGAGCTCCAGAGCAAGACACAGAATATTATGATCCTTTGAAAAAGAAATGGTTCCCTTCAGCCAAAATGATCCAAGGTATGCATGATATTAAGCGATCTATTCTGAGTTTCTGATTTGTATTAGCAGACTGAAGTTGGTTTAATGGCATTCTTGTTTCCCATTTTCTTTCTCCTGAGAACTTTATGGACTTCTTGTCCATGTTGGCCTAAGTTATTTCTGATTAGTTCTTGTGGTTACTAATTGAAAGTCAATGTTTATTATTTTAATGTTTATGTTTATTGGGCTTATTGAGCTTAAAGGTTAATTCTTGTCCTTGTAAATAGCAGTTTGACAAAACATTCTTAACACACATTCCACTTACTTGTCTTCTTTCTGAGATTTCAGCCGCATCCCAGGTCCATCATCTTTGCTCAGTTGCCATGCTTATGCTTCAGTTTTCATAACAACTGAATCATCCCCTGAACATATATAGCTGAAAGCCCTGAAATAATTTGACATAGGGAAATTGAGTTTTAAAAAAGTGCATACTTTTACATTTTTTACAACTTAAAGCTGCACTAATACATTTTTTTATATTAACAAAACCCACAAAGAATTATCACCTAACTCTGCTGTTCAGCTCTGATCTAGAGATAATGTTGGCATCATTCAGCCCATTGTTTTGGTTTAGTTATGGATTAGTTCACTATCACTGCTTTTATCAACAACATTTTCAGACACAGCAAGCTGGTTTTTAGTGAAGAAAAGTTCTGATAAACCCATTGTATGCTACCTGCCCAGTACCAAAAGACAGACAGGCAAAGTCAGTTAGATGGCTAGTGAAAATAGTGAAGGGATTTATTGGCTAAATGGCCAGATGCTTATCTCAGGAGTTGGTGGAGAGCAAAACCGATCTGAAAGAACAGTGATTATTTGCCAGGTGAGCAGAAACATGACTCCAAATGAAATTTTAAAGTTGCTCCAGATCTACTGAATGTGTAAATAAGCAACTGTTTGTTACATGTTTTCTGTATCAACATAAGGTGATTGATTGTCAGTGTTGTGTTTTCAGCTTGTTGTGCTTTCCCCAAAAGGTTTTAATAAATGCAGGTTTAAGTTTTATTAACACTTATAGACATGAGTGATTGATCAAATGATCCCTTTAACCTGTGTTTCCTTTGAAGGTGTAGGAAATGCCACTGCCTGTGTAATGGGAGATAAAATCTATGTGACCGGAGGTCACTATGGGTACAGAGGAAACTGCACCTATGAAAAAATCCAAGTCTACAAGCCAGATGTCAATGAGTGGAGTATCATTACAATAAGTCCGCATCCAGGTATGAGAATAAGAAGAAATAGGAATAAAAAAAAAATAGTCATTACTGTATTCTAATTTGAAATCCTCTGTTTTCAGAGTACGGGCTATGCTCTGTGTCTCTGGACAACAAGCTGTATTTGGTGGGTGGACAGACAACTATTGCAGACTGCTATGACATAGAGAGAGACACATGGAAACCAATATCAGTGATGAAGGAGAGGAGGATGGAGTGTGGAGCGGTGGTAATAAATGGTTGTATTTATGTAACAGGGGGATACTCCTACTCAAAAGGGACTTATCTGCAGAGCATTGAGAAATACGACCCTGAGCTGAACTCTTGGGAGATTGTGGGGACTCTTCCTAGCCCAGCCAGATCACATGGAAGTGTTTGTGTTTACAGTGTTTAGTGTCAAACCCTTATCACATAATTTTGTGCCAAATTAATCAGATGATGACTTGTATTCTGTCAAAGTCTGCAAATGTCAGGCACACACTGTCACACAAGATGTCGAGTTAGCACATTATACCTGCCTTTAGGGCTACACATTTGCCAAACTGTGAATATATGCATTAAATTCAGGGGCTTCACACTTTAGTTAACTTCTGGGTGTTTCTGTTTGTATAGTTTGAAAGGAAAGACTTAGACTTAGAAAAAATAGTATTATTTAAAACTTTGCATTCATTGAATCCACCTTCGACTACTGATGCACTAGGAATCAAATGTAAATCTTTTCCTTTATTTTATTTTTTAAAATACAACTGTACAATTACTTGATTAAATAAATTACAACCTGTATGATGTGATTTCTGCCTGAAGGTACATTGAACAACTTTTATTACATTGCATCTAAACCTGATCTACAGTCACACAAACTGACCTTTATGTTTGGCTCCATACTACAATTTTTGGATGTTAATATTTCAAGTAAAGATTGTTGTAGTAAAGGCAAGGCAAATGTATTTGCATAGCAAGTGTCAACAAGTAAATTAAAAGTGTTTTTTTAAGACTTAAATATACATAATTAAGACAAGATATAGCCTAAAGACACAAGGCAAGATGTATGCAAAAAAAGAACATATAAGTAAGCTAATATATTATTAATATATAAATAATAATAATATATATATATAAAATATATTACTAAATGATCATATAACAGAGAACAAGTGCACTTGTTCTGCATTAAATTTAAGTTGGGTGCTGTAACTCAAAAAGAACTGCATTGTGTTTCTTTGCCCAAAACACATTCACGAAAAAGACGTCACTTCAGTAGTAAAAGCAAAATATTTTGCCATTATCACAGCAGTTAGTAGCTGCTCAAATCCCAAAAGCCGGAGAGCCACAGCCACAGTGAAGTTAGCGCGAAAACGATCTCTTTTTGGTCCTCAGTATGTTCCGTAGCACGCACGCAGCACTTCCACAACGTGCGAACAGAGAAGTGAAAACTGTTGGTTTCCACGGCTGAACGTGTATCTAGCTGAGACTGAACGTATCGTAAGTATAACCTTCCAAGACGGTGTAAAAGGTCTTTTATGTTTTATAATATATCACCATGGAAATGTTCAGTAGGTTTACAAAAGAGCAGAGGAGACATTGTCGCCTAGCATGTTTGAGCTGCATGCTTCTGCTAGTATGGAGTTGCGCAGAGTGTAGCTACATAACTAATTTAACGCTAACCTACGTAGCTAGCGTTATTAAGTAATTTGCGGCTGACTAAATATAACCTCGAATAAAACCTGTACTATCAAAAGCTTGGACTTTCAGTGTACGGAAAAAAACGTACCCGGTGTAGCGTTAACGTCACAGCTGCAGTTGATAAACCCGCATGTTAGCTATCAAGCTAGCAGCATACAGTCTGACTCTTAAATACATCAGAATTAACGAGAACTATTTGCTGTTCATGCGTTAGCTTTTCATATTTAGAATTATGATTATAATTCACAAATGGGTCATTTGTATTAAATCTTTCCCTAATTGTTTGTATAATTGTTGTCTACACAGCACAATATGGCTGAAACGAAAGAAGAGATGACTCCAATTGAGATGAAAGTGGCACGACAGATAGAGGTAATTCAGATTGTAGTAGTTATATATTTAGTAAACGTCGTTTAAATTCAGCTCTTAATAGCGTCTTTCATTCCCACCTCTAGTACTACTTTGGGGATCACAATCTTCCAAGAGACACGTTTCTCAAAGAACAACTGCAACTTGATGATGGCTGGGTTCCTTTGGAGACGATGCTCAAATTCAACAGGTTTGTTATACCCATCTATATCGCATTCTCTGTTTTAACTTATGTAAAACAATTACTGCTCAAATATAACTCGTATTTATTGTAGTCATTTATTCACTAATGTCTATCCTTTTGTGTAATCTCAACACAGTTTAATTTGAGTTTCTAATTAACGGTGACCTGGGAGGACATTTTGGGGTGCTATAACAAAATCATATCTTTAAACACATAAAATTTCTTCGCAAAGCTTAGTGTTAATTATTTTGTTACATTAGGTGTACTAAACAACACAAAACCAAGTGATAAGCCTCAAACGCTTATTTTGTCTGCTGGAATGCTCTAAAACTGAACTGAAATCTAGTTATGCAACATAGTACCACAGGGAATTTAGCTGCAGCAAATTGATAAATCTAGTCCCATGCTTTAAAGGTCCCATGACATGGTGATCTTTGGATGCATTTATATAGACCTTAGTGGTTCCCTAATAGCTGAAGTCTCTTTTCCAAAATTCAGCCTTGGTGCAGAATTTATTATTTTTGTGGAAAGAAACAGTGGTTGTGACTGACCAATATTTGATACTGGCAACGCACAGCATGTGGACTTCATCCCCATAACACAAGCCAAATGATTAACATATCTAAGGCTGTAGCAATATTGTTTGCAACGCACATGTGTGCTTTGTTTTTAACAGCCGATGAGGAAATATTTGCTTTGACATCCCTGATTGGGGTCTCACCACCTCTACATGACTGAGTCAGATACTGAAGCTTCCATAACAAGATATGGCAAACATCAACTAAACAACCATGTTCACCACGGAATGGTGAGGTGGAGAATTTTTTGATAAGCTGATGGGAGGAAAGGAAAACTGGAGGTTGTGAGAGACAGTGACTACTCATCAGTTTGTGTGAGTCATGACAAATGGGACAAGATTAGAAAATGGCCTCACCCTGTCCCTAGCCACATCTTGAACACATAAGACCTCTCCTTTAAGAAAGTAACATTTTTCTGAATTTAAGGGATATTAATAAGTGTCGTCAGACTTGGACTGTCCTATTGACAACTTGGCAAAGTCCAACTGCTTAAAGTATATATTTGGAGGTTTATATAGGCAGAAGTCATTGTGAGTCAGCAGTTTTACTTGCTAATCAAGCCTAAGTCGTTGAAAGAGCAGCACAGTAGTAATACATTGCCTTTATTCCCATTTGAGTTCAGAGTATTTGTTGAAATGTCTGTAATCTCTTCCCAGACTGAAAATTTTAACTACTGAAACAAACGTCATCATTGAAGCTCTCCAGAAATCAAAGAGTGGCCTCCTGGAAATGAGTGAAGACAAGACTAAAATCAGGAGGTCTCCAAACAAACCCTTACCTGAAGTGAATGATGATTACAAAGATGCTCTTAAACACAAATCTGTGTACATAGTAAGTTTTTAAATGGAATGCACACTAATTTAGAATTCTTATTTTAATTAAAACATGTATTTATTACTAGGTACACCTAGCTATAAAATCAATGCAGTGTAATACAAAAGTTCTGTGACATATTTTACCTTCAATAAGGTTCTAATTTTTCTGTTTTACAGAGGTGTTGATTCAACTGTACTTGAACAATAAGGTGTTTGTCTTTTAGCCTACGCTCTTTGATATAAATGGGCAAGAAAACTGATAGTAACACGACTACATCCTCAGTTGAACAACACCTCTCTAAAACAGTTTCAACGAGAACTGAACATTATAACCTTCATGAAGGTAGAGTATAGTGCAGGACTGTTGTATTAGGTAGATTTAGCTATGTGTACCTAAGAGTATACATTTACATTCTATAAACTTAGACCAGGTGTTTTCCTAGTTAACATCTGCATGTAATGGCACTCCATATTTGTGTTCAATTTAAATAACTGCTGTCACATTTTTGTACATATGATTATATTTTTTACTTTCTCTCGTCTAGAAAGGGTTTCCTCTTGAAACGTCCCTTGATGAGATTCAGGAGTGGCTGAATGGGAAAGGTACAATAGAAAACATTCAGATGAGGAGAAACCTGCAAAGGCAGTTCAAGGTAAATTAAATATATTTAACAATTTTAATTCAATTTTTTTTACTGGGGACATTTTTCTAATTACTTCTTTTACAGGGATCAGTGTTTGTCTGTTTTGACACAGAAGATTCATCTAAGCAGTTCCTTGAACGTTCAGACATAAAATCATTCAAAGACAATGAGATGCTTGTGTTATCAAGGTAGGTTGTATTGCTTCTTGATTAAAAATATGTATACAGTGGACAAATGCTCTGCTTTTGATAGAAAAACAGTCACCTCAAGATCGGAAAGGGGGGAAAAAGTGGGAGTGACATATTTGATTATTTTAATGCAGAGTTACTCTGCTTAAACGTGGAGGGAGAAAGTAAATGCATTATGTGCAAAGGTTTTGCACCCCTCTCTAAGCCAGATCAGCACATTTCCAGAGCTTAATACATTTTGTGATCGTTTTAACTTCTGTGAGCCACTGCTCTGAAACTAGATAAAGGAAGTTGTTTATAGTCATTTTTGTAGTAGTAGTGATAATCATGTCATTGCTGCCCTGCTTTCAGAGAAGACTACCATGTAAAGAAAGCAGAAGAGAGAAAACAGTTCAAAGCAGAGAACAAAGCCAAAGCTAAGCAGTGAGTACATAAACATCTTTTTGTCCTAAAATATAATGTACATTTTGTGAAAAATTACTGACCATCCCCTGCCCAATACAAATATTTAGGGACAAGGAACAACAGCAGAAACATGCAGAAGACAAAGAAATGGTAAGATCCTCCTTAGTGCTAACAAGAGTACATTCTCCTCGATGTGCTCTGGTCACAGTAATAATTTGTCATTTGTGTTACAGGGCCTGCTTTTGGATGAACAGACGGGTTGCCTGTTGAGGTTTTCAGGAGAGCTTGAAGATGTTTCAAGAGAGGACTTCCATGAATTGTTCTCTGGGCATGGAAAGATAAAGTGGGTTGATTTTACAAGAGGGGCCAAAGAGGTAAGGAAACCCTCCACCACTCAAGCCTTCCACTCTGGGTAAAGAGATGGGATTGTAGTAAAAATTATATTTTTTTTACTTTCAACAAGGGCACTCTCCTTTTTGATGGGATTGCAAAGGAAGCGTTTGATAAAGCCAAAGAGGCTAACGGAGGGGAATTGAAAATCAAGAACAACAGTGTTACGTGGCAGGTGCTTGAGGGAGATGAGGAGAAAGAAGAACTGAAGAAGATCATTGAAGCTCAACAAGAATCATACAACCGGTCCAAAAGCAGAGGTACATACCATTTTCAAACTTGAGCTGATCTAAAGCAATTTGTAAATCATAATTTATTCTACTTGATTTTGTCGGTCTTAACAGTTGGCAGAGGACGATCAGGTGGCAGAGGATCAGGTGGCAGAGGAAGAGGAGGCCGAAGGGGAAGAGGTGGCAGAGATCAAGGCAGAACTCAGTACAAGGGCAAAAAGACTACATTTGAAAGTGATGAGGAGGACGATGGTAAGTTCAGCATCTTGTGGATCTTCAAAACATGGTTCAATCGCGAGATATTTATCGACATATCTACTGTGCTTTTCTTCTAGCACCCAAAGCCCCAAAGAGAGAACTAGAAGACGCTGATGGTCCTGCAGCAAAGATTAGCAAAACTGAAAACGGATCTTAGTCACAAGGTCACACCTAGAATTTTTCTTTAGTGAAAACATTTATTATGAACAGTGATTATGCAGAGGCAATTCACTCCATTCCAGTGACCGCTTCAGGCTTTGGAGAATCGTAGGAAGTCCACCTGGATGTCAACCTAGACAACAATTTGCAAGCTGTCAGTTTTCAGCCTTTTTAAGTCCCTGTATATTATGCCTCACATTATTTGTGTACTTTATTTCTCCTCTTAAGATGGTTTTGATTTTATAAACATAAATTTGCTGTTTGACAGTGAACATGTAGGTTTTGTAAGACCTGTGTGACATCTAGAATCAGTTTGACTTGTTTTTTTTCTTTGGAGATTTCCTACAATGACTGATGAGGACATCTGCTATTTTTATTTAAAGTTTGCATATGTCAATAGCAAATAAAACATAATCAAGATCTGTGTGAATGCGTATTGTCTAACAATTTGAGACTAACACAAAACTTGTCTCTCAGTAGTGTAACAGTATGTTAACTTACCGACTTCTTTTTGTGGAACTTGTAAGATGCTGGCAAGTCATATCTAAGTTCTGTGAAGAGAGTACATAGTAAGTATTTGAATATTTCAGTTAGAGAAGGTGTACTGTATTCTTACCTGCTATTACTTCCATTTTCACTCCCCAATCATTGGCCTTCTTTTGTATGTGCTGTAATCAAATGAGGAATTGCATTTTAGTCTTCACACAACTGATGTAATCCTAAAAATGAGATTTAACTTGACTGTTGTGGGACTTGGCTTAACGAGTTTTTACCTTTTCACTGAAAAGGACATGGTTACAGATATCTAAAATAATTTTATGGTTATCAATTAGACCTGAAAGATGTAACCAGATAGGGACTTAACTTGGACTGAAAAGTGCAGTCTAATACAAGACTGTTGTAAATGAACTTACCTCTCGTGTTGTTGTTTTATGGAGTGAATACACGGTCTTTGCCATTGTTATAGCAGCCCACAAAAACTTCATGTCCATGCCTTGAATAAAAATAAATTTGAAATAAAGCATGTTACTCAATAGGGCTACACTTATTTAAAGGAGTACTACACTGCACATGGAGATCAGTATACATGTAACAAGGAGAACTACTCAGCTGGTGCTCAGTTAACTGGAATATTTCCCATCTCTAGCATCCATGCTGTATGACCTTAATATGGCATTATACTGTGTAGCAGTATTTGGGAACCACTTATGTCACAGGGTAGGACTGGAATTGAGACAAGACAGGGAGGGTCTGCTGAAAGATGTTACTGGGTTGCATTATGGGGACTGTATGATCCAGTGTTTGTACCCTGACCCATAAAATGGGACTACAAGCCAGGATATATTGGCCTTTGCTAGGTCGATTTTTTGTTGTTACTTATAGACGCACAAAACTAAAAGCCCTGAAACTGTGTACTCACCTTGATTGTGTTTTGTCCCAAATGGTGGATTCATTATTACGGTGTCAAACGTTTTGGCATAAGCTTCTGCATCCAGAGAACCCAGGTCACACTGGACCAGATCCACGTTAGAAATTTCAAATTCCTCTGCATTTCTTCTGAATATGTCTAGTGCATCGTTGTCAATGTCGAAGCCGACGCACAGACTGAAGCGAGAGAGAGAGACAAGGGAATGAGGAGTAAAGCTGATTGAAAAGTACAGCTGTTTAATATTCCTGTTGACATGGTTGAAAACAATGCATTGATGATGGTCAGATGTTCTCACCCTGCAGCCAGCATCGCAGCCCCGATGCTCAAGACTCCACAGCCACATCCCAGATCTGCCACTAGTTTACCCTCAATGTCATTAAATGTGTTTTGGATTGTATAAAGCATGCATGCTGTGAAAAACAAACAGAAAGATAACGACAACAATATACGATATTAACAAACTATCCTATGGTCACACGTTGTCACCTTACCAGAAATATGAGGACTGGTTGGATATTGCTCAAGAAGAATCTTTGGCTCTTCAAACGCGTCCACTTGCTGTAGCCAACTCTCTAACTCTTTAAGTTTCATTACTAGCTGCTGTGATGACCCAAACCTGTGCGGCAACCCCGATTTGTTATTTAAAACCGTTATTCTTCAACTGAAAATATGGGAGTTTAATTTTAAGCATGGTTGAAGCATCGACAGTTAAAGACAACAACTTCCTTAACAATGCGTGCATCAGCCAAAACATTCCGACTTTGACCCGCGAACGCGTGGTGGTAGTTCCTACCATATACTGTAAATTGTATTTGTTGATGGATTACGGCTCCTACGTGCATTTGCGTTTGTTTATATGAAATAATGTATTTTTCATAAAACAGGCATTTTAGAATAGGATTTTGTTCATTTTAATATAATTGATAACATGATTGCAATAAAAATATCAAATAATATAATAATTAATAATAATCATCACAATAATACAAAAAAGGAAATGCAATAAACAAATAATCATATAATAATTAAAATGTGAAAATTTTCAATTCAAAGTATGTACAACATGAAAGTGTTTTATACAAGTGTAACAAAGTGGGATTACATAATCCAGTAATTTACAGTAGGTCCGTGTACATTTTGATCGTTTGTTTTTTCGTTTGAACCACAAAACGAAATAACGAGAAAACCACCTTTTTTCGTTTGTCGTTTCAAACCAAAAACAAAGAGATGGTAAATAAAGAGCCGTTCTCCTGTTTTGGTTTCTGAATTCAAAAAACGAAAAACGACTAAACCAAATTCAAATAACGGTCCGTTTTTTGTTTTTGAAATTCCTTTTTTCATTTCTCCGTTTGAAGATCTACGTTAAAAGAAAGACAGGTGGGCCATGTGACCCGGAAGTAATAGTAAATAAAGCTATATCAATAAAAGCCAAGCTTTTAGAACGAGCATAATATGCAGCACTAACGTTATACCAGAGTAACGTTAGAAGAAAACTTAAAAATCAATCAATAAATAGGCTGATTATGAACCTGGACCGAAAGAAATATAAATATAACAGTAGTTGATTACAGTGATTTAATATCGTGCACGTACACATCACCAGCCACGTTTAATGAGCGCATTGTTTGGTTCAATACAGTTAGTAATAAAGGGTAACCTAAGAACTTACTGTGGTTACAGAGTTGGTACTGTTAGCGCTATATTATATAATAAATTAATATTTAATGTGGTTTCCACCGTAAAGGGCAGTTTAAAACGATTACAAAAACAGACCAGTAGGTGTCGCACCATGCCTGCTGTGTGCGAGCTACTGTCATCTGGAGATAATATAGAAATTAAGCTTTATGTTCTGTAATTTTGGAAAGCTAAACACTTTCCATTATTTTCATTATAACTGTGCTTTCACAAATTCCGTTTCTTAGTCCTGCTGCTTAAGGCATTACCCTACTCACCAAAATGAGCTCTTTCTCCTCATGATGTTTGATTGTCTGGTTTACATGTGTGCTATTATAGCCTACTGAGTAAACAGTTTTAGGAGTTGACTGTACACTCACAAATTTAAAAACAGGTCTCACATATAGGCCTATACAGTCCATTACGGTGGAAATCTCATTAAATATTAATTCAATTATATAATATAGCGCTAACAGTAACAATTCTGCACACACAATAAGTTCTTAGGTTAACCTATATTACCAACTGTATTGAACCAAACAATGCGCTCATACGTGGCTGGTGATGTGTACGTGGATAGGCACGATATTAAATTACTGTAATAAACTACTGTTGTTAACATATTTCTTTCGGTTCGGGTACAGGCAAATGTATTGATTTTTTTTCTTCTTCTAACGTTAGTCTTGACGTTAGTGCTAAATAGTATGACCGCTCTAGCTTGGCTTTTATTTATATAGACTACATTTACTAGTACTTCCGGGTCACTTGGCCCACCTGTCTTTCTTTTAATGTAGGCTAGATCTTCAAACGGAGAAATGAAAATAGGAATTTCAAATAACTAATTGGACCGTTATTTAAATTTGGTTTAGTCGTTTTTCGTTTCTGGATTCAGAAAACAAAACGGGAGAACGGCTCTTTTTCTTTTTTTGTACCGTTCCTTTGTTTTTGGTTTGAAACGACAAACAAAAAAAAGTGGTTTTCTCGTTATTTTGTTTTGTGGTTCAAACGAAAAAACAAACTATCAAAACGTACACGGACAGAAATCAATCAGTTTATACATAGATTCGGGGTTTTAGCTTGTTGTTGTAAAATTTGATTTCGTTTCCATGAATTAAAAAATGGGTTATGATTGGAACATTTAGATTTATGAAAGGTATTTTGTGAGTAATAACATCAAATTGATTATGTAGTATTGATTTCTTTGTAGCAGGGTAAGATTAAAAGCCCAACACTACATTTTTATTGGAAAGGGATGCGAAAGTCCGTATCGCGAGAAAACCCGAGAACATGGAAGCAAGACAACAAAAATAAATTTGTGGACAACAAGCCAGAGTGCATGATGGCGGCGTCGCTGGTTCGCCGGGACAAGAAAGCCACTGCCACCCGCTTGACGGCAGACTTAAATCGCACTGACAATAGTTCCGGGGTGCGACAACTTCAGGAGCTGCTCGACGCTGTGCTAAATCCCGAAAATCCAGCGGCGGACACAGAGGCTCTTGGCTGGTGTAAATGTCTAATTGCAGGAGGCGAAGGTTTTGAGGATTTCTGCAAAACGGTCCGGTCCTATGACAACGCGACTCTGTGCGGCTTGGTTTGGACGGCTAATTTCGTGGCATATCGCTGCCGGACCTGTGGCATCTCCCCGTGCATGTCACTGTGTGCAGAGTGTTTCAATAATGGAGATCACACGGGCCATGATTTCAACATGTTCAGGAGCCAGGCTGGCGGGGCCTGTGATTGTGGAGACAGTAATGTCATGCGAGAGAGTGGGTGAGTCCAAGCTAGCTGCTAGCTAAGCTGGCTAAGTTAACTAACAGCCAGTATTATTTTGACAGGTCTTGGTGGGAGGTGAGTTACCTTAACCAATACAATTTCTTGATTTGGGTTTGTTACATTCATGAACATTAGTCTGTTAACGTTATAGCTAGCTTCCAGATAATTATGTTTGAGAACTTACGAATTACTGCCTGTCAGCAACAGTGTTGAATTTTACGACTCTTCTGTCATTAATTGATAGGAAACCCTGAGCTAAGCAGCTCTGCTTTAACCAGCCTGGCTAACCATAACAATATATAGTGTATAGCTGTAGCTGGAGGTTTCTATATATTGCAGATGACTGATATGGTCTGGGAGTTCGGTTATCGTGATATAAACGTGATATAAATTTGATGCCACGGAATATTGTGGCATCAAATTTGGTCAGCATTAAGCAGCTGACTTTGCTGCTGACTGATTCCTCTCAGTCAGTCTATAGCAATATGAGCAAGAGGTGTAGTAGGTTGTGTGTTGATATCGATCACACTGTGTATGGACAAGGAAAAAAAATACAAATATAACTCCCAGATTCTTACTGGAATGTTCACCAAAATCCCAACCAAATGTAAACATCAACCCAACAGTCAACTCTACACTTTGCTGTTATCACAAGTATCTTTAAAAAAACAAACAAAAAAATAAATTATATTCAAACCCGACCTTCTGATTTAGCAGGGCCATTATGGAGGCCCTACTGTTTTGATACTGGATTGAGAGAGAGGGTTAATCTCTCTGATCTTCATGAGATGTCTTCAACATCATTTTGTTTTTTTCCTGACAGGTTTTGCAGACGGCATCGGTTGAGAACAGGGGAGAACGTCCCCCAATACCTCGAGACCTTCTTCTGATGTCGGAGATGGTTCTTCCTCGCTTTATCCTGTGTATCATACAGTATCTGAGAGATGGATACATTGAACCAGGTGAAAACACTCATGACAACAGTCTTCTCTTTACAAAGACATGAGATGATATACTTTGACCCACTAACCATTTTAAACTATGAAAAATTACTTTAAATGTGTTCGTTGTCTTTCAGAAAGCTAGTATCAAAAGAATTCCATGTTTTTAAATTTTTATTTATGATGTGGATTTCCTGTTGCATGTCAAATGTAATAGTAACAGGATCTGTTGTTCTAGCTGGATACCTGTGTTTTACAACTATTTACATAAAAAATATGTTTACAAAGTACTCAGTCTGATGGCCCATCTCTTATCTTGCTTTACCAGACATCTCAACTGAGAGGGATCTACAGAAAGTTCTGCAGCAGCTGGAACCTCAGATATCCTTCCTGGAGGAACTCACAAAGATGGGATGTGCAATGAGGACAGTACTGACAAAGATCTTGACCAATCAGCAAACATTCAAGGACTTGAGCATGGGTAAATATCTATACTAGAGTTTGTGTTAGACCAATACATGTTGATAATTAATAAGCATTGTCATACCACAGAATTTAAATTTTTTTCTTCTTCTTAGTTTTAGGAGATGTAATGTTATTGTGTTGTTTCTTTAGTGTCACATTTATGAACAACACAATGCATATACTAGAATGTATAACCTATCGTTAAAATATAAAGAACAGTTTTTATGGTTTGCATTTTTATTCAAGCCATGCATTCTGTAGCAGAATACCTCATCCAGGTCTCCTTTACTTGAAATACTGTGCATTGGCTTGGGATACAGTTGTCTATACCTTGAGATTTTGACATTAAAGTATTTGTTGCAATTTATGTCTTGTTCCACTGTTGCAGGCCAAGAGGAGAATGTGTATGCTAAAAGCAACTATAACAAGTATTTGTCAGCCTTGAAAAATTCAGGCCTGGTTTCTGTGGAGGAGAAATCCCACGGTGCTGCTGCTGATGTTACTGTTGGTGCTGAAGGAGGTGCAGAAGCAGTGGTCCTGTTGGGTAAGATGACCAATACACTTTATATAAAGCATATTTTCATTAACTTTCTGTCAGCTGTAAATTGCTTCAAAAAGGTTTTTAAAATTATGTTTACATACATAATTTTGAAGTAATTAAAAAGTGTGTTGCAGCCTTTTGTAACCCATGTTAAATACTGCTGTTTGACCAAATCCTCAGTTTTGCTAACTGTGATATCTCAGTTTGTCCAGTGCTTAAGATGCTGCTAATGGCTACTTGTGGCTAAATGTTTTTCTTGGTGTTCTTAGGAACCACCGCACCAGGGAGCCCAGATGAGGCTAATAAAGAGGTATGTACCAGCATCACACATAGAATAGCTAACTAATTTTAACTGTTTATAACTTATAACTTTATAAAGATTATTCCACCATTTTCTTTGTTAATGTATGAATAATTATACTTTAAATGTAAAAAGACATTCCCATCACAAGTGACCAGAGCCTACATAGGTGTCTTAAATTATTCAGCTGTTTGAAAATCCAAACATATTCAGTGTGTGTTTAGGATTTTTACTTGATACTTACATAATTTAATTAAGTTTTCTTTCAACATTTCAGGTTAGTTTATTTTATTTTGATATGAACTGATCTACAGTTACTGTTATACATTTTGTTAACCTGTTGGTTGAAATTTGTGTTGCTTTTTTTCCTCAGGAGGACCAAGATACAGGGCTGTCTGTTGGACAGAGGAAGAGGGTTAAGCTGAGCAGCAATACCAAAGGTATACAAGCAATAGCTCACAACAGGCCATGGTATGTTGTAATTATTGTACAGCTAAGGGCGTTATCTCGGCCTGAAGCAAGCAAGTGTTTTTATAAAACAATCATCAAGTATGGCAATATGAACACTATAGTCACATTTAACAATAACAACCCTAACCCTACCACAATAAAATAGGGCCTCCTGGGCTAGATGCCCGCATGTACCGAGGTGGTTGCTGTGGAATGAAGATAACATTAGCCTACACTAGCATAGGCTATTTTTAACGCTAAAGGGTTAGTTTGGATTCACCAAAATCACACAATAACAAATAAAAACAACTGATCGATACAGCAGTAGACCAGCAGCTCCTGTGTTCTGCAAGGTACAATTACTGTATTTGTCGATCGAGTTTGTAGAGAGCATCGATAATGAAAGGAAAGGTATATCTGATGGCAAGGTAAAGTGGTGAAAATAAAGTACACTTAAAGTGATACTTTGCTGATTTTTCTCAGATGCAGAGTGATACTTATTGAACAAAGGAAATAGACGTCGTAGCCATTGTTCGATTTGAGTTACCCATTTTATAAAAAGAAAATAGAATGTACTAGTATATGTTACATGGAATGGCCACCTTATTATATGCGTTTTTTGCCCTCAGACCCGTGTATTATTGAATCTCTGAAGCATAAATGCTTTCTGGAGGAGTTGCTGTTTTGGACAATAAAATACGAGTTTCCCCAGAAGATGGTCACCTTCCTACTGAACATGTTGCCAGATCAAGATTACAAGGTATTTTACTTTCAAGACATGCATTCTTTTGCAAGAATGCTAGTCTAATATCACTTTAAGATGCATATCTGGCCTTTTATTGTAATATGATTTCTTTGCATGTCATTGCATAGGCTCTCAGGTAACTGAAATCCTCAAAGTGTCAGCATCATTGCAGTAAACCTTAATTGTTTTATGGGCTTCTCTCTTCCTCTCTGGCAGATCACTTTTACAAAAACATTTGTTCAACATTATGCATTCATCATGAAAACACTGATGAAAAGCCACGAGTCAGATACCATGTCCAACCGCATTGTACATATTAGTGTGCAGCTGTTTAGCAATGAGGAGCTGGCTCGACATGTGACAGAGGAGTGTCAGCTGCTGGACATCATGGTCACAGTCCTTCTCTACATGATGGAGAGTTGCCTTATTAAAAGTGAACTTCAGGGTAAGTTGGCCAAATGTTTTTGATGTCTAATTAGTTTTAAAAAGGAAGATGGACTCCTTTTTTTAAAAAGAGCAAAATGCAGCTGTTAAATTGGCTTTGTACATCATTCTCTATGCAGAAAAAAACATGCACAGATGTTTCATCCCTCTGGCCATTCTCATTGTGCAGGCTCTGAGTGAAATAAGGTTGAATTTGTAATTTGTTACTGCAGTCTTTTTTCATATATACTGCAGACACAATTGTTACCCTGTATGTCAGCCCAGAGTTTTGTAACTTTTACTGTTGTCTTCCTCTACCTATTTGTCTCTTTTTGTTGTTAAATGACTAAATACAAAGTGAGCCAAAATGCAATTACCTTAATGTCCGTGCGTTTCCTTGTCTCTTTCCTTTTTTCGTTTTTAGATGAAGAGAACAGTCGCCATGTTGTGGTGAACTGCAGTGAGGCTCTGTTGAAGAACAACACCTACTGGCCATTAGTTAGTGATTTTATTAACATCCTCTCACACCAAAGTGTGGCGAAAAAGTTCCTTGAGGACCATTCATTGTTGATGCTGTGGATGAGCTTTGTGTCATTTTTCCAAGGTAAGTCATAGTTGGATAGGTAAATGGTACTGTATATCCAAAGCAATTTGTTGCCTATAAGGTCAAACACAACACTTGATTTAAATTATTGCTTGTGCAAATTTTCAGTTAGATGTTATAAACCAACATTTGTACAGCTTTAGACAGAGACTGGCCTCAACTGTTTTCTACTGATAATGCCTCATAGAAAAAGTGAGTTGTTGGTCAGTCTCTGAATTAGGATTGTGGTTAGTGTTGCTCACTTGCCATGTGTACTCTACCACGACCCTAAAAATAACACTCACCCTCTCACAGTGGGCTGAAGTATCCTCTTGCTAACTTTATGTGCACACGGCCACTATTACATTGTATGTATTTCTGCTGCACCGCTACTGCTTTAAATTCTCGTGTTTTAATAGAGATTTATTTTGCTTTCATCAGACACTTTTGATTTCTAAGAATGAAAATCTTTTTGCTAATGTGGAAAGAAACATATATTTAGGGTTAAAGAGGTCTACACTGAATCAAAAGGTCAAACACAAGGTCCAATCACATAAAAAAAACAAACAAAAACACAATTGATTTGCTCATGAGTATCATAAAGCCATGGATCATGGGATGACTGTCTAACCCTTTAAACCATTTCCTGCTGTGATAGGAATGAACCTGAATAAGCGGGAGTTGAATGAACATGTGGAATTTGAGTCTCAGACATACTATGCAGCATTTGCAGCAGAGCTTGAGGCCTGTGCACAACCAATGTGGGGTCTCTTAACACACTGCAAAGTCAAAGTAAGTCCAGTGTTTTTACACTCAGACTACTCACACACATCTCCTGTGTGTCGTTGTGATGATCTTGAATGATTTAATGGAACATGCATCTCAAGCATCCTGTGCTGCATGCATTTGCCATCTAACCCTATATAATCTTTAACATGTTAAATTGTCTGTTAACAGGAGACTCAGGAATATACTAAAACTGTGGCACGCTACTGCTTGGAGACCCTGCAGATCTGGTTTGATGCCATTGGCTTCATTGATGAGGTAACTTTAAAAGCCAAACCACTGTGGTTACAAGCAAACCTTCTCCTCTTTTTTCATGGCTCCTATATCTCTTCTAGCCCGCTCCAAATCAAGTGACATTTCACCTTCCACTGCATCGCTACTACGCCATGTTCCTCAGTAAGGTATGTCAGAGGCTCTCATCTCTTAAGACATGACTCTGAAGTATATTCTTGTTTTTTTTTTGTTTTTTTTTATTCCCTGTCACACAAAACCGTTTTTACTTGCCTTTTTTTAAATATGTTAGGTCCAAATGTATTAGTGTTATGGCGTGAATGTGAAAATGAACTGCTACCTCCTCTGTCAGCTCTAGCCACTGAAAAGAAATAAGCTGAGAAATCAGGCCAATTACAAAAGCTGGTCAGTCTGACGTCTTGTTGCCTGAGCTCATTACTAATCATGAGCTTGCCCACTTGCGATGGGTAAAGCATGCTGATAGCCAGGCTCTCATTGGATAGCTGTTAGCCAATCAGAGTCAAGCAGCTTAGCTTGTTGAATATTAATGAGAACTGGCACAAATCGAGCTGAGTCTTCTTGCAGGCTTTCTATACTATGCTAGAATGGCTTAAAACAAGGTCACCAAAGCATTTTTTCCACAATAAATGTTAGAATCCATGGTAGAACTTCTAACATTACCACACAGTAATGAAATACTTGTGGCAGGGCACCTTTTTTAAATTAATTGTTTGATTGAAAATGAGCAGGCTGTAAAGTGCCAAGGCCTGGACCTGGACAGCCTCCTGCCTGACCAAGAGATGCTGATGAAGATCATGGTGCATCCACTCCAAATCCAGGTAACACTAGAGGCCCATAAACAGATTTGTGGTTTGTATTCATGTACAGTGGGGCTCGAAAGCTTGGGCACCCCAGGTAAAGAATTGTATTAATGTGCATAAAAAGAAAAAAAAAGATGGAAAAATCTCCAAAAGGCATCAAATGACAGATTAGACATTCATATAATATTTCACAAAAAGTTAGATTTTATTTCCATCATTTACACTTTAAAAATAACAGAAAACAAAAAAATGGCATCTGAAAAGGTTTGGGCACCCTGCAGAGTTAATACCTTGTACCGTCCCCTTTGGCAAGTATAACGGCTTGGAAACACTTCTTGTAGCCGGCCAAGAGTCTTTCAATTCTTGTTTGAAGTATCTTCGCCCATTCTTCCTTGCTGTCTATCACGCACTGCTCTTTTAAGGTCTATCCATAGATTTTCAATTATGTTGAGGTCAGGAGATTGTGATGGCCATGGCAAAACCTTCAGTTTACACCTCTTGATGTAATCCACCGTGGATTTTGAGGTGTGTTTAGGATCATTATCCATTTGTAGAGGCCATCCTCTCTTTAACTTCAGCTTTTTCACAAATGGCATCAAGTTAGCGTCCACAATTTGCTGAAATTTTATTGAATCCATTTTTCCTTGTACTTGTGAAATGTTCCCTGTGCCACTGGCTGCAATACAACCCCAAAGCATGATTGATCCCCCCTATGCTTAACAGTTGGACAGAGGTTCTTTTCATTAAATTCTGTGCCCTTTCTCCTCCAAATGTAAGTACCTTTGCTCATTCCGGCCAAAAAGTTCTACTTTAACCTCATCGGTCCCCATAACTTGTTTCCACAATGCATCAGGCTTGTCTATATGTTCATTTGCAAACTACAAAAGCTGATTTTTGTGGTGAGGACGTAGAAGAGGTTTTCTTCTGATGACTCTTCCATGAAGACCACATTTGTACAAGTATCTCTTTATAGTGGAATGGTGTACCACAACTCCAGTGTTTGCCAGGTCTTTCTGGATGGATTGTGCAGTTAAACGTGGGTTTTGACTTGCTTTTCTCACAATCCTGCGAGCTGTTCTGTTTGATATTTTTTTTTGGTCTTCCAGTTCTTGTTTTAACTTCCACTGTTCCTGATGACTGCCATTTCTTAATTACATTCCGAACAGAGGATATTGGCATCTGAAAACGCTTTGCTATCTTCTTATAGCCTTCTCCTGCTTTGTGAGGGTCGACTATTTTCAGTTTCAGTTTTCTAGACAACTGCTTAGAAGAAGCCATGGTGCTGATTGTTGCGGCAAGGTCAGATGAGTCTGGGCATTTAAAACCTTAAGCTTGTCATCACCTGGTCTTTCCAGACGATGATTGAGAACAATCCATGACACTGTCAGGTCTCAGCTTTCCAAAGGGGGCGGTGCATGCTATAAACTCTGCAGGGTGCCCAAACTTTTGCAGACGCCAATTTTTTGTGATGGAAATAAACTCAAACTTTTTGTGATATATATTATACGAATGTCTAATCTGTCATTTGATGCCTTTTGGAGATTTTTCCATCCTTTCTTGGCTTCTTTATGCACATTAATACAAATATTTACCAGGGGTGCCCAAACTTTCGAGCCCCACTGTATGTATCCCCTCCAAGTCTGTAGCCACATGTTAACTAAAACTATGTATGGCTGTAGGCATGCCTGTCTGAAATCCACAGCAACATGTGGGTCAGGAATGGTCTGCAGATCAAGGGACAGGCTATGACCTACGTGCAATCGCATTTCTGCAACTCCATGATTGACCCAGACATCTATCTGCTCCAGGTTTGTATTTCTGTGTTATAGAAAACTGTTGCACTTATATACTGTTTTAACAATAATCATTATTTTGATTTTTGTTACTATTTTAATTTTTAATTTCTCTTTATGTATTTACAGGTTTGTGCATCAAGACTGGATCCTGACTACTTCATCTCAAGTGTTTTTGAAAGGTAACTCTTACACATGCATTCATGTAATATTTTACATTTTGAATGCAACACAGATTAGTAGCATTGTGCACACTGTCTTCTGTCATACAGATTTAAAGTGGTTGACCAGTTGACCATGGCGTCTCAGCATCAGAATGCTGTCTTGGACTCTGAGCAGGAGAGACCGATGCTTGAAGGAGCGCTGACCTTCCTGGTCATATTGACAAGCCTTCGCGTTCATTTGGGTAAGTGGTACAACAGAGAATGCACACAGTCTACAAAGAGTAAGAAACAAACACACCGCTGACAATATAATAAAATAAGCCTATGGTAAAATAAAACGACATTTTAAAAATAAAATAAAAAATGGAACTGTGTTATACGGCACACTACGGCTTATACTGACTAAAAGACACAACATACTGTGCTGCTGATGCCACAGCCTACAATCTTAGTTCTGAAAATTGGTATGTAATGTCTGGCTATAATCTTTGTCAGTTTTTTCTTTTACGTTCTACTTGTCACTCTCACTAACAGGGATGACAGATGATGAGATCCTTCGGGCTGAGATGGTCTCGCAATTGTGTATGAACGACCGTACACACAGCGCGCTGTTAGACCTTGTATCCTTCAATAAAATTATATTAAAGGAGAACTATATTCAGTCATCCATGGCAATCTTTTTCCTTAAGAGTTTTTCCTTAGATTCCTGAGAATCCCAACCCAAAGAGTGGCATTGTACCAGGAAGTTGTAGTTTTGAGGAGATGCTCTCAGCTGTGGCTGACTTCAAAGCACCGGTGTTCGAGCCTGGAGGCTCCATGCAGCAGGGCATGTACACACCAAAAGGTAGGGTGTTTGTAGTGAAGTTGAGGACATGATGTACAAACATTCATTGTAACAAGTAACCTGTACTCTGAACTCAGATTTTCCGAGGTCAAAGTTGAAAACACGCCCCACTGACCTTGGAAAATCTGAGTTCCGAGTACAAATAGAACGCACTATTAAGTACAGGACTCAGACAATAACCTTCCTGAACTTAGATGCTGAACGCCCTCTGGTTGTTTGTGGCATCTGCACAGTGGGGTTTGTTTCTGCAGGATAAGATGTAGAGATCTATATCTGCTGCCCTCCACTGGCCAACAGTACTGTTCAGTTACAAGGATTGCAATTTTTGTTATTGATTTATTGATTTATTTATTTTATTATGCTTTATTAATCCCACAAGGGGAAACTACACTTTACACTTGTATTGTAAATTGGTCATTCCTTCCAAATTGGGAGAAAACTACAAATAATCTAAAATTGGCATAGTGTGCCATAGAATTTTAAGCAAATCACTGGGCTGTATTTTCTGTTTGCATTGTATTGATATAGCATGGCACAAAATGGGAACAAATGTGTCTAATATTAGCCTTTTAAAGCCTAAAAGCCTTAAGCATTAGCTCTGTGTGATTAGTCCTCAGCAGACCACTTGGGGGCAGGCTTACAACACTTATGGAGAGCAGGTGAAAATGGGAAAATAGTGAATCAATGTCACTTTGTACCAGAGGTTAGAAAACATTTCTCTACCTTTTCTCAACTAGCGGAGGTGTGGGAGAAGGAGTTTGACCCCATCATGGTCGTTCTCAGAACGGTCTATCGGCGTGACGTCCAGTCAGCGATGGACAGATACTCAGCATTGTAAGTTAACACTGTTACCTTGATTTCCCAATTCAGTGGTTTGTTCATATAATGCAATACAGTGCTTTTCCATGAAACCATTTGTATCACTGTATATCACATATTGTCCTTGCATTATGCTTGACTTCGTTAAGAGTATTCATGTTCAATTGTCCCTGACAAAACCAGCATGCATCATGCTCTGTCCAATGTCATTGGGGCACCTCTCTCACCTGCCTATGAATGGACATGATAAGAAAGGTCAGATCTACTGGGTGCCCAAGTCGGTTCCATTTAGATACCTGTCGCGAAAAATCAATATTTCAGTCTAAATTGTAATAGGATTGAAGAAATCTTTCTTGTTTGATTGTGGTACATCTACCAAGACAAAAGTGTCTATGGAGGTGAAGGAGATGCCTTCTTTAAGGTCGCTGGAACGTGTGAAGATGCTAATTATAAAGAAAGGGTCTCTCACTGAGTGCTTGAAATACTAGTTGGGAAGATAACCTTTTCATAATGGGATTTTTTATAACCTTTTTATAATGGGATCCTTTGGTATAGCTTGAAGATGGATCACTGATGTTGTTAATTGTGGTCAAATACAAATATGCTTTTCTATGGCAGTTTTGGTGTTCTAAACCAGATGGATCTAAGGCATATTTTGTCTTAAAACATATTGATGCTGCAATCACCACCTTCAGAGTCTGATACCAACCTCATGTTGCTCATTCACGCTGTATGAATATGATGGATTGCCTGTCAGGCTGGCCCTGGTTTTATACAGCAATGATCCCATCATCACTAATAGAGTGAGCGACTGTGCTGCCAAAGGTTGCACACATCCTCATGGGTGTGGGAATTACTCTGTTTTGTGTGTTAACGATTCATCCTATGATATTTTCTTTCTTGTTGATGATTTTGTGTTTGTTTTCTAGTTTAAAACAGTCTGGCATTCACACCGGCAATCCATGGCCACCTTACAAGGAGAGGACTCCTCTTCATCCATGTTACAAAGGCCTAACAAAGCTGTTGCACTGCAAGACCCTGCACATTGTGATATTCACTCTCCTTTACAAGGTGAGCCTTCATGGCATAGTTTTTTTTTTTTTTTGCGGCAGATAACATCTGCCGCAAAAAAAAACGTCTGTTTTTAGTATAAACTAATAGTTTGATATGTTCTAGATATGGATGGACCATCAGAACATGTCGGAGCATGTGCTGTGCATGGTGCTGTATCTTATTGAGCTCGGCTTGGATAACCAGGTTCAAGACAACAAGGAGGATGAGGTGAGATGGATGTTTGAGTTTCAACCACTCTCCTTGCTGTCCAGACTTCTGGTGTCCACCAGTGTCTTAAAGGTTATTATGCTTCCAGGAGCCTTGCATCGAGGAGCACTGCCATGACAGCTGGTTCCCTGGCACAAACCTCCTCTCCAATCTGCACCATGTCATCAACTTTGTGAGGGTTCGGGTTCCTGAGACGGCTCCTGAAGTGAAAAGAGAGGCCCCTCCCAGCACTAGTGCTGAAGCTTCTTCCTATGGCCAGGTAAGATGCAGCTCTGCATGTAGGCCAAGCTGGATTACAGTACTATTGATTAGCGTGTGATGTCACTACATTAAAACAACTGGAAGTGAATCTTCTAGTGGCTATACTAACTCCCAGTTTTTTTATTGACTGTATGCTTCCTGCCAGCACAAATGGCAGTGAATTAAAGTAGTGGCTGGGAAGGTAAGTGAACATCTAAAAGTTCAAGACCCAGATATTTTTAAGCTAAAAGGCTAATGATTATTGAACTAGTGTCCAAAAATACACTTCAATGCCAATGTTGCTGTGTATCTGCTCGATTTTAAGGCAGTTGTCAGCCATAACACTTGATATGTGTAGAGCATGCCAGGCTTTAGGTTGCTGTCAGTTTTCTTTTGGTCTCTTTTTGTCCTCCAGTGGTCAATGGACCTGTGCAGTACCAGTCAGGCGTGGTCTCCAGTCGTTCAGTTTAGCATAGAAAACGCACATTTGTATTAGGCTGATTTGAATTGATTTCTCTGTTCGGCAAATTAACAAAACACAATGTGAACCAACAGCATCATACACAATATAGATTCATAAACACCTTTTTCACATGGCAGGTAGTGGCTAAATTGAAATAAGAAAGGTGCTGTGGTGTCTCTAACAAATTTTGAAAGGCTGAAAAGATAGAATTTGCTCCACCTGCTACTATTTGATTATCAGCTGATGGGACTTAACATGTACATGCTGCTTCAAATGCCACTTGTGCTTTCATTCAACATTCCCCGCCCTGGCTACTACAGTAACAAGCAGCACGCTGGCACAGCCAAAGGGAGCATAGCCAAAGACGTGTCTTGTCATCAGCATGAGGTAGAAACTACAGGAAGTGATTGTTCCCTTTAGATTTTTGAAAAGTTCATATACAGTATATGACTTCACAGCTGTTGGTGACAAAGTTTGGAGTTACAGCCTATAGGACAAATTTTTGCACCAACTTCCATATTTCTATTGGATAAAATATGAAAAGACATTTGATACAGTTTTTTATGGTCCCTGTAGGAAGAGATTAATGTATCCAGGCCTGTCACGGTAACAAATTTTGCTGGACGATAAATTGTCCTAGAAATTATTGCGATAAACGATAATATTGTTGTTCTGAGACCGATTTCATCTAATATAATGATAATGGCATAATGCAGGTACACCTTTTCAATGATGATTTAACACTGAAACTGGAAGACATTTTAAATATCCACAATAAATGAACAAAACAACCAAAAACATAAAATGAACTCTCTGTTAACAAAAAATGCACTTGGATAAAAACCAAACACGGCCTAAAACAATGAACAAAATGGATAAAGCAAACAAGCATGTCAATCTAAATTATTGTGGCCGGAAAAATTATGGAGCTCATTTTTATTTACCATGTAATTAATCGATTTATTGCATGTTGCGACAGGCCTAAATGTAACACTAATCATGATAAAAATTATGATAATAATAAAACTTAAATTTATATAGAACCTTTCATAAAGAGAGTGTAGCTCAAAGTGTTTTACAACAAAGTGAGAAACCACAAAACATATCAATTAAAACAAGGGAAGACATTTGTGTGATTTAAAACCAAGCAATCAAATTAGCAACAAACAGAGGCAGCAAATATGAAGAACAGAGGCCTGTAGTACAAATCAAGATCAACATTCCCTGGATTTATTTCAGTTACCCAGCTTCACCTAACCTAACAACCGCATAAGCTGTGTCATGAAAGTGGTTAACAACTAGTTCAATCAACACAGGGTTTCCCAATCCAGTGACATGCGCGTTCACATAAAAGAGACAGTGTTTACACAGCATGACTAATCACAAACATCTACCAGAGTCGCACATTTTAAATAAGAAGAGCAAACCATAATTCTGCATAAATATGAAGAACACAGACACGGTTTTACAGGCAAAATGCAATACAGTCGCTGCTTTCTAAAACAGGATTGATCTCTAATCTTCAACATAACCTGCTCCCGAGCAGGTTGGGTGGTCAGCATAAGTTATCGCAGCAGTTTAACCCGGTAACAAGGGATCCACCATCGTGATACACAAAACCCTGGGTTGAACCTGAAGTTACTTAATTAATGCCAAATCTTACTTTGTAGTACAGGCCTCTGGTATGCCACAAACAAGAGAATATGTGAAAGCTCAAAATAAAACAAAGGAAAGCAAAGGAGCAATACAACATAATATAAACTATAATACAATAAACAAAGACAATTAGTTCAATGTAACGTTGGCACATTACAGCAACAAAAACAATCTTGTCACATTTTCTATGAGCTCTCAACATGCGTACGGTTTATTTATCATCTTACATTGTTTGGTTGCCTTTGTATTTTTTCTTCATTTCATTGCTATTGTTTGTTTTGCTGTACGTGCTCCACAGAACTCCAGGCGTCTTACAGGGAATTGGAGAGAGGTAGCTATCTACTTCCTTTTTACATAAAAAGGTTGATGGCTTTGATGCCACTAACAGCTGCGTTTGTCTACTTTTTATCTTAATAATGAAAGGTTTTCTTTGCACATTTGTTTTGTGCTTTTCTAAGGAGGTCTGCCTTGGTGTGTGTTCAATGCTGCGCTTCAGTAGTTTCCCTCCCTCTTGACTGCCGAAACTAATTACATTTGAAATGCAGGTTTGGGTAAATGCTTTTTAACCGCATGTCAGTATGATTGATGTTGCCTTGACTGAGCAATATTTTGTATGTTTATTTAATCGTGCAGCACAGGTCCTTTTTGTCAGGTCAGGTCATGGTTATCTTTTAGAAGCCTTGTGTGCTCATCAGGATGATTTTAATTTTCCCCAGAAATATGGTTGTCTTGTGTGATATCAGCAAAGGTATTCATGAAACCACGTCAGCTGAAATGTTATAATGGACATTTAATTTGACTTTTATGTGTATTGTGCTTGTCTGACTATGGTAATGAATCACACCTCCAATCCATCAAAGTCCATCAGACTACTAGTGATGCCATTTTAGGAGATTGTGTTTGAGCTCAAAGACAGATCGGCCAAAGCACCCAGATGGAGGTTGAATGAAGGGATGTTGGTCACAAGAGGTTTCTCTTCATTTGTTTAAATATTTTGCTGATATGATGTGGGCTTGATACCTAAAATGGTGTGTGCTGTGACAACTTTTGTATTGGTGGGACATCATTTATTTATGTACCACATATGTTTACATTGTGTCCATATAGCTTTAATTATAGGGCATGGTATTCACTATGACAGACTTAGTTGTTTGGTCACCCATACAAAAACAAATGATGTTGTAAGGCACAAACTAAAATGATCACCATATGTACTTTCATATAAACAAATGCATTGTTAAAAATGCTTTGCTTTCTCAGAACCTGCGTGAAGCTCAGGTGTTCAGCCTTGTAGCGGAGCGAAGAAGGAAGTTTCAAGAGATAATCAACCGCAGCAACACTGAAGCCACCCAGGTTGTCAGGCCCAAGAGCTCCTCAACACGCTGGGTCCCACCAGGCACACCCCCTCAGCTGGTGACCGAGATCCTTGAGATCCGGGAGAGCATGCTGTCTCTCCTCATCAAGCTCCACCAAAAGTTGTCGTCGAAGCAGAGTTATCTGTCGGCATCCTGGCTGGAAGATATGGACACGAGCCGTCACGCTCATGGCGATGGCATTACAGCCATTGAACGCATCCTTACTAAGGCAGCCACGCGCAGCTGCCAAATCAAGCGTAGTATCCAGGACATTTGTGGAAAGGTGTGTCCTCCTGTGCCACCAAAGAAGAACAATCCCACTGACAAGAAAACCATGGATAAAGAAGAGAGGTATTTAATGTTAAATAACATATTCACCACTATGGATTTACATTTGCACAGCTGCATATTAATATTGTTCATTATTGCTTAAAAGTGACCTACAGTATATCATTATTTTGAACAACATTCTATAATTTTGATAACACTACAAGAGTTGTATTACAGTACAATTGCAACAATAGCTCAAAAGGGCCAAGTCATGTGTGCAAAGGTAATCAATGTGTATAGTTTCCACTTGTTGTTTTATCTATGTACTGAATGCTAAAGGTTTGAGTCAAATATAGTGCAAATCAAAGGAGGTGAACATTTTTCATTATCCTCTCAGCCAATTATATTATGTCTTTTAAAAGCATGGCACAACAAAAACTGTTAAATGTGTAAGCTTGCTTCTCTGAATAAGAAATCTGAGTACTATTGTCTGGGAAGTACAGAGTGGCAAGAAGCAAATAGTCTGTATAATACAACTAATATTGGCTGTTTTAAACTAAATTTACTGAATTTAAATGTATTTTTACCAGCTTTTTAATTTTGAAAGAAAAATAATCTACACAATTACCGTATGTGTGGCCATTAACACTGTAGTATATCTTTGCACCACCATTAAACCACCACCATTGGCTGTTTAAAAAAAAATCAAGTTCACATGTTTTGACATTCACCCACTACTCCCATTTCTCTCCACTAATGATGATGATGATGATGATGATGGAATGGTCTATAACCGTTTAATAATTGCCTCCTTTTTGGGTTGGCTTCACACCACAGACAAAGGTAAAGGTAGAAGATCTATTCACACAAACTAGTACTGTTTCCAAGGCAAACGTCAGGCAACAGTGTGGTCAGTGGCGCTGAGAAGCTGCTGCCCATTCGTCATGCTGGTTGTTGGCACCCCGTAGGCCATCAGTGAAAAATACTGAGCTGTGATGCTCCTCTCAGCATTTATGTCCTCTTATTAGGGACTTAATTTACAGTCAGCTCTCACCCTGTATGGGGTTCAACCCACCATATTTCAATAGTGAAATAATTAATAATTTCCAACTTTCACAACACAGCGTTGTTAAAATCAGACATCTGCTCTATATGTAACAGTATCTTCTACTTCATGGAATGAATCTGTTGCACATGCTAAGATTGATCAGGGTAAGCATACTCTGCACAACAAACAATGCTTATTCCCACGTAACTAATGCATTTGGTAAGTGGAAGTACAGTGATAAATGGAAATGGAGAAAGTGGGTGCCAGGAACCTATTATGTGGAGTAGTGCTTGTTGTCAGAGGATGTTATCCCAGTTTTCACTTTCTGAGTATATCTTTTCTCAGGAAATTGTCATTCCTTTAATACTGTATAATCCTGCTAGTAGAGTTTTAAAAGGTCTGAAAATTGTGTTCAGTTGGTTTTAAACTTAAGTTAAATACTGCATATTGCTAGATATATTCATCAAATAGTTAATCACTCTTCTTTCTTTCAGACGTCAGAGGGCTAGAGAGAGACAACAGAAGTTGCTTGCTGAATTTGCCTCCAGGCAGAAGAGTTTCATGGAAACAGCCATGGATGTTGGTAAGAAAAGGCCAGCTCATCTTTTTTGCCATTTTGTTGCCTCAGTATAATAGTAATTTAGTTTTAAATTACTAACGCATCATTCACAGCAGACACTGCCCAAATTCTGTTTGCAAAATGTGGCAGTATGCTCTGTGGAAGCAGGAACACAGCAGCAATGGGGCACACAAGCTTTACTTCATACACCAAGCGCAGTATTCAGTCTACTTTCTCTTCCTTAATGCTGTACACCGGAACAGGCAAGCAAAGAATAGTGAATGTATTTTTTTGAGTTGCGAACTTCCCATCGTTAACACATGCATAAGGTAATGTGTGTTGTGGAGGTATTTTACAAGTGTACCTTCACTTTTCCTTCAGTTCTAATCCAGTGAGTTTTGAAGCATGCATTGTGTTAGGACGGTCACAAATTGTGAGGCAGAGTGTTTATTTTCAAGTTTGAATTACTTGAAAGATATGATATTAGAGATATGTATTTTATTACCAGTATAATAGAGGAATAAACAAATGCCTATGGTCTGTCATTTATTAACTGTATGCCTCCAAAACTGACTAAAATATAGAATGAAAATCTGAAATTTTCACAGAGCACTGCTTTGGATATGTATGCCTTCAGCAACGAGTACAGTGGCAACAACCTCTATGAAAGAATGCTTATGTTATCAAACTGGGTTTGTTCTGACATAGGTGTACAAGACATTTATTTATATATATATATATATATATATATATATATATATATATATATATTCATAATTCAAATTGAAAGTCCAAAGAGAAAAAAAAAACAAGATCAAATATTATTTTATATTAATTTTAAGCACAAAACACAGTAACACCTTTTTGTTTGAAAGACATCTTGCTATTGTAGCCCTTGAAGAAAAGCGCTGTATCATTCCTATACCTTTTTCATTGGGGCAAGGTGACAGTGGGCCGACTCTTTGCTTGTGGTCTCTGTAGGCCTGTTAGGGGAAATTGAGAGGAGAGCGCTCCTGTGGGAGTGTGGGTTGCTGCTGGCTGAGGGCATATAGGATCAAAGCACTAATAGTGGGCAGGACTCCCAGGGCCCACATTGACACAGCATGGTTAGTGAATGAAATATAGCTGCTGTGATTAGACGGACCATTCCAACAGGACTCTATTATGACCTCTTCTGCACACTTCCTGCTGAGCAGTAACTTTAGTTGCTTTACTACAAGCTCACTGCTGGCTTTGCGTCAACTGTACCAAAGTAAGATTTAGATAGGATGCGAAGATGACAATTCAAATCTGGCTCATGGACAAAATAAATCTTAGATGAGTGATTAATCCAAAAGAGGCAGACCGATAACCTGTCCTGTATACACGTTTTTGTTATTCATTCATTTCTACTTATAAAAACTGCAGGTAACAAAGAGTCAATTTCATTGTCATTAGTTTGTTTTATTTGCCCACCTTATGAGATATTTTTCTGAGATTTTCACCTCCTTTCCTTTAAATAATAAAGGTGAATTAAATTTCTTTTGTTGTACTCATAGCAATGAAAATTTGATTTGATACTATATTCTATAAGCAATGTGTCATTCTTAAATCACTGTCCCTATTACTCAGAATAATCAACAGAATTCACTGAGAAGAGTTTTTATTGTATCTTTAGAAATAGTCCCAAGAGTAACCTGGATGCTCTTTCTAGAAGATAATGTTGCAGTTGAAATTTCATACTTTTCATACTTCAGTGAACCACTGGCAGAAATCTCAAAGACCGATACATGAACAAACACCTGAACACATACCAAAGTTATCTAAAGCGAGATACTCCATGTCATCATTAACCTAACCAGCATTATTTAAGAACAGGCAAATGTGACACATAAAATATGCCAAAGTAAAAACCTATTGAGTGCGAGCAATACTTTTAGAAGAGTATTCAAAAATGTATGCAGTAAGACAGAGCTCTTCAACAGGGGGTCCGGGATCCCTAGGGGGTCCTCAGAGTTGCTGTTGTGGCCTGCTAAATTGTTTCATGTTTTAAAAAAGGACATATGCCTGAAAAAATTTTAACTTTAAAAACCTTATTGTAGGCCCAATTTATTATGCAACTTAATTTTATATAATATATATAGTAGTAGTCCCTGCTCCATCTCTTTTTCTGCAAAGGGGTCCTTGGCCTAAAAATGTTAAAGGACCCCTGCAGTATGAGGCATAAAACAGCAGCACGCCAACAGTTAGTTTGTCCTTGTCATCTTACCTTTCTCGGTGTGTTTGTTGGTTAGTGACTTCATGTACTGGGATGGCCTGGGGCTAAAGCTGTGGTGTTGACATCTAATGCATCTTTCATTTCCCCAGGAACACAGTGACCTCTCTTGAAAACCTATTTTCCAAAAGCGCAATAAATCCATTTCCAACATAGCTTGACATTTGTCCACAATATTTACTGCTCAAATTGAACATTTAATTATTTTACTTTTAAAATTTTTTTCACATCATTAATGAATTTCTAATGCTGTGCCATCATACAGATGCAGGGTTTGCAGAGAATGTCCCCAGTAGGTTACATTATCCATTCTTCTTCCCATGACTGACTGTAGTAAGGGAACTACTAATAGGAATTATTGAAAACACCAAAAGATCAGTCGGAAATGTTGTTCTTAGAATTGTTGTTAGAAATGTTTTTTCAGTGTAAATTAAAAAGGAGTAGTGTTGTGCAACTGTGTCGTAGATGTCGCCTCATTAAGAACATGGCTTACAGTCTGGGACCTCCCTACATCATGGCTTGTTACCTCAGTTTCTGATCTACTTAAAGGAATGCCTTTCAGACCACATTACCTCAAAGTGTTTTTGTTTCTCATACAGTTGGATGCTTTTCATTCAAGCAGAGGTTTGAATACAAATGATACATTCTCAGAATTTTCTCAAAATTGCTCTTCTAGGTTTCTAATAATTATTTTCTTCAGCTGTTGTATCCCATGTTTATGTTGTAAGTTTGAAAGTTTTTGTGGTGAAGCTTTTACAAACTTATATTAAGATTTTTACTTTTGGTGCTAGAATCCCCTGACACTGAGGCAGCCATGGACCTAGGAGCGTCTGAAGTGATGGAGCCTGAGGTTCTTTATGACTGTGTGATCTGTGGCCAGAGCGGACCCTCCACAGAGGACAGACCCACTGGCCTCGTAGTCCTCCTCCAAGCATCCTCAGGTACTGCATGTCCCAGCATTCTCCCCTTCCGGATGCTAAAATGATTAACCTTCACCAGCTTACTGTCTTGGTTTGTTTTTGGAGTACAATTTTAAACAAGCACACACATGATTATTCTATTTCTCTGTTGGAAATCTTGTATTTTAAACCAAAACAGTTATTCATAGCCCCTTTAAACCACCATATTGGATATCATATTTTGAATAGGTTGGTTAACTATTGTTTTAATTAGCTTAATTATTCTTTCATTTTGATTCCTGCTCTCTTGTGCATGAAACCTATCATTGTAAGGATCACTCACTGAAATTGTGATGGCCACTATTCACTTTTTTTTGGATATTTTGAAATCTAAATGATTAATGAAGAAAGTAATCACCAAATTAATCAATTATTTGTAATTTGTTAGTAGCCTTAATACTGTATGAACTCTGACCACAATCCCAATCCTTTTATGTATAACTACTAAACAAGTTAGACAGATTTATAGTCATCACATCATAATTCATAACTTTCATCTGTGATTGGCTTTCAGTGCTCGGGCACCGCTGCAAAAGCAAAGAGGCTAAGAAGCTTCCAACTAGTGATGAAGAGCACATCTACGCTGCAGACACGTGTGGAGTGGCTCATGATGTCAGGCTCACGCTCATGCAACAGTTCTTCAAAGATGTAGGTGTCAGAAAATATTGTCAGCTTTACAGAGGACAGGAAAAAGGCCAAAAACATTTGGAGCACTATTAGCCATACAGATTTTTGTATGTTAAAATAACAGCTCTACCATCTCTAATAACAGACTGTTTTGAATTTATTGACATTTAGTTTACACTGTGTGCTAGTCAGCAATGTGTGTCTGCTGAAGTCCATTTTAAGAGACTGTAGGACGTGAGATGGTCTTGTTATTGAATACATTTCTTAAATGCTTGATTGAAATGCAAGATTATTTTTTGGGCATTTTGAGGCCTTTATTTGACAGGACAGCTGCAGACATGAAAGGGGACAGAGAGAGGGGGAATTGCATGCAGCAAAGGGCCGCAGGCCTGAGTCGAACCCGGGCCCCCTGCGTCAAGGAGTAAACTTCTGTAAATGGGTGCCCGCTTTACCAACTGAGCTATCCAGATGCCCAAATGCTTGTAGTTGACTACCACTGATAGTCACATTATAGGCCAGGCTTTCATGTAAAATCACTTTTAAAGACATTGTGTGACAAATGGCAGAATAAAAATGCATATACCAGTAGGCAGCATTTCCACAAAACGATTCAAAGTCATCACTAAAAAGTAAAACCAAAATGCTTCATTGAAAATTGCTTTGACTCAGTTGCTTTCGTTTGCTTCTCATGCCAATGTTGTGTATTGATTAACTTGCAACACAACTCCAACAATGATTACACTGGTTGAATTGGATATAATCTAATAAAAAGCAGGTAATTCATTCATGCTGTCTAATTGTCCATTAAAAGATGCTGGTTTTAACATACCTCATTAATAGGGTGTTTATTGTAGTTTGTTAATTAGCTTTGAAAAATGTATGTATCAGCACCACTATATAAATAAAAGGTCTAGAAGGTTGAATGTTCTGAAGACTTATTTACATACTCTAATTGATGTGGTTTTTCTCTTGTGAATTCTACAGAGCTCTTGTCTGCAGTCTGTGTCAATAGGTTGGGATGGGGGCGTCTATGTTCAAACCTGTGGACACACTTTGCATATAGATTGTCACAAGTCATACATGGAGTCTCTGAGGGTAAGACAAAGTTTAACCATAGGAAATTATTAGTCATCTAATTACAGTAGTTATTTAACAGACAATCAATAACAATTTATTTATTATTTAATTAGCCAAGTGAATATACAAAACATTTCCTAATTAGACCTATATATGTGAGAAGTTTCTTACTTATTCTTTTCATAAAAAAATATAATACCTTTGCATCTTTAACCTATGATTTTCTTTTTTTTTTTTTTTTTTTAAGAATTGCTAAGACTAAATGATGAATTGATGAACTGCATTGGAGACTTAGAGCCACTGTTTTCCTTGCAGTACGGACTAAAGATTATATAGTCAGAAATTGCGCAATCCTACTGTCCAGTGCCAGTTGCCTTTTTTGAGTTTTGAGTTTAGATTGTATAAGTCAAATTTAACTTTTATGTGTAATTTCAGAATGACCAGGTCCTCCAGGGTTTCTCTGTTGACAAGGGTGAATTCACGTGCCCACTGTGTCGACAGTTTGCCAATAGTGTCCTTCCCTGTCGTCCTGGGCGGGAGACAGAGGCTGGTGCCTGGCACACACCCACAAACAAAAAGACATTTGTGCTTGTGAAGGAGGTAGAAGATCTTCAGGAGAAACTTGGCCTCTTCCCAGTGAGTTTTACAAGCCAGGAGTTATCACTAAAAGCATCATGTATTTCAAACACACTGTCAATCTATTACTGGCTGGTGGTAATATATACAGTGATTATAATTACTTAAAGTTAATAATAATAATAATAATAATAATAATAATAATACTTTTTATTTAAAGGCGCCTTTCTCCAAAGTTATGAGCTTACTCCAAATTGTAGGGAACATTGAACTTTGATGCAGATGGAAACAGGGCTGTTTTATATGAGGGAGATGGTTCTTCTATTGGAAAATTCATCAAAGGCCTGACATTCTTGAAGAGTCAATAACTACCAATGGCACATTTTGTTACTGAACCTCATCTATTTGATATCTTTTCCATTTCCAGTCTTATGATTGGTGGAATGCTATATGCTGTATTGTTTTGGTCATATGACATAAATTTCCAGACCAAAGAATGACTGCTTTACACCTTCTGTAGCCTTTTATTAAACTCAGTTAAGAGGTTAAAGGACTACACTAATGTATTTGCCTGTTTTGCCATAATTATTACAAAACCCATATTCTTGATCAGTAAAGTAACGATTTTTACAGCATGTTTTAGTGTTGTATTTGGATCTCGGTGACTTTCAAGCCTCCTTTTGTTGGAGATAAGATGTGCTATTTATGCAGTTGTAAATGCAGATTGATTCAAAATCTCTGCATGGTAATACCATGCAATTATTAAGTCACTTTGACAAACTAAAATTAATTACCAGGCAGCCAATACATTTCCATTCTCTTTAGTTAGTTTCATGCTGCTTTTGAATAAAATGAAGATCACAGTTGTTTGTAAAATCCTTCTTCCATAGTTGTAGTCAAATGTATGAATTTAGATTGCATCGAGCATTGTGTAACATTGCTTACATTGTAAGTTTTTGTTTTTGAATTTGAAGATGTGTCGCTGTAGGTTTTTTTTTTTTTAAGACACATTGGACCAAGTCACTTTGTCTCACCTTGATAGCTTATAACCGAAAAGCAGCTACTGTTATTAGATATGTTTGATAACACCCTGTTTGACATTTGAAGTCTCCTTTTCCAGTGTAATGCATTTTCTTTTGCCAGATCATGAATTGTTTATGTAAATGTAAAATGTTTTTTCTTAGCTTGGGTTAGCATCCCAAAATCCATTTCAAGAAATCATTTTGACTTAATTTTATGATTTATTTTTTTAGACAGAATCCAACTTGAGTAAAGAGATGGAGCTGGTTATTAAAGACATCAAGAATACCACCCAGAAGAAATACATGGACTACGGGAAGAACCCTGGCTCCCCTGACAATGATTTCCTCTTCATGTACTCTGTTGCAAGGTGAGGCTGTGGACAGTCTAACTGTCTTTAGATGGGGCTTACCTAATAGAACCCTCATTAACACTTATTATTTAAGTTTTACACTAAATGTGGTTCGCAGCTTCTTTGAGGAGATAATAGGGCATGTAATCACTCAAGTGTGGTCTTTTTCTTTTCTAGGATCCTGACAAAATACTACCTCAGAAGTTGTTGTGCATGTGTATCTGTGTGCATCAGTGAGTTATAAGCAATGACTTGGTCATATTGGGTTATCTCTTAACAAGTCTTTGTCTACTGACCTCTGTGTCTGCAGTCCTTGGAGGTCCTCTTTCTGCACCATCTGACATAATTTTACACACACTGTTGAGACCAGTGGGATTAATAGCTGCCCGTTTTTTTGCTTGTCTGTAATGCCATTTCCTCAGCTTGAATAGCAATGATTGCAAACAGACAATAGTGCCCCTTCTCAGTGTTAGTCTTACTTTGTTAACATTTTACTCCAGGAAAACGCCTCGAAATGGAAGTGGAATTCAATACTGCAGTTGTTGCATAACACTGGCACCAAATATATGGATTGCGTTGCATTTTTTTAAAACTTGTTCAGGGAGCTGTAAAGGTGTGGTTGTTTTTACTTCACACTTGTCATTATATTGCTGCATTGACCCTGGAAGCAGCATTAGCAGCTTTGTCACCTTAGGCCACAGTAAAATGGTTTTGACTTTTGCTCTATCTTCACTTGTTAGTTCTGACTGAGTATGGATTTATTCCACCTCCTCTGAATTCATTTTAGTACCACTGGTCTTTTAAGTGGTCCTTCACACAATTTCTTTACATTAAATTGTTGTGGAGCACCTGGGGGTGAGCTCGTGGTCCAAGGCGCATATAATGCAACTGAGATGTTCCAGTTCGGCATCTCCCCCTCCCCACACCCTTTGGCGAAAAGGCCAGAAACGTAATCTTGAAAAAATTAGTCCTTTTGCAGGTATCTTCTCAACAAATTAGTCACAGGTCAGAGAAATAACTGGCTTTCAGTTCACCTTGGGTTCTCTAACTTCTCGCCACTCCCATTCCAAAAACTCTGCCCTTGCTAGAGTGTAACCATCCAGACCTTTTGCCCACTCAACACTGTGGTTCCCTCAGCCCTCTACCCTGAACAGTAAGATCCCCTGAGATTGTCTGGATGCCTGTTGGCTCTCTGAAGTTCAGTGAACAGCGTAAATTGCCTGAGGAGCGGAAAATTCCTTTGTCACAGGGGCACTCTTATCAGCAAAAGCCAGATGGAGCTTCACCGTGGTTGCATTATCTATGTGAAATTGCTTTTTCTCCCAGGAAACCCAAGGATTTGCCCCCACTTCTCTGGCCCATAGAACGAAATGGCTGGTGGTGAGATGAAAACAGACGCAGATCAATCTTATTTTAGTAAGACCTATTGGTTTCACCATCAATATACTTTGTTAGAGCTTTTAGTTAATTTTTTCACTGTTTTGGTATTGGGGAATTAAAATTCAGGCGTCAAATTTGTTTGGATATGCATGGAAAATGCACATTGGGATTATGCATTACTTGTGGTTGGAACAGCTTTTATGCTAATGGCCCAGTTTGTGTAAAATCAGTCTTGGAAAGCTGTCAATTGCTCGATTATGGAATTGCTTCTGCAAAACAGGAACATTAAAAGGCAAATGGCTTGACTAGGCAGCATCTTTCATCTTCCTAATCAAACTGGTAAAAGAGGCAGGCTACGTAACTAAAATCTGAATATGATGATAATCAATCATTTATACCAATACCTCCATCCCCTCTGTCACGCATGCATGGACTCTGCTTTAATCGTTGTTTTATCAATCTTGGGTGCAGTATGAATACTGCACCCAAGATTGTTTTTGTGTCAGTGACCCATCCCATATAACCTGAAATAAATGTCAAAGAACGTTGTACTTGCTTGGTCGATTATGGAGAGGTTTTATACCAACCATATAACTTTAAAAAAAATAAAACTATTTACCAAACTAAATCTCAGTAAGAACTTTAATACATAGACACATATTTTGACAGAAATATTGAGATATCAATCCATCTTCAACCGTTTATCCGGTATTGGGTCGCAGGGGCAGCAGCTCCAGTAGGGGACCCCAAACTTCCCTTTCCCAAGCCACATCAACCAGCTTCGACTGGGGGATCCCGAGGCGTTCCCAGGCAGGGTTGGAGATATAATCTCTCCACCTAGTCCTGGGTCTTCCCCGAGGCCGCCTCCCACCTGGACGTGCCTGGAACACCTCCCTAGGGAGGCGCCCAGGAGGCATCCTTACCAGATGCCCAAACCACCTCAACTGGCTCCTTTTCATGCAAAGGAGCAGCGGCTCTACTCGGAGCTCCCCTCGGATGACTGAGCTTCTCACCCTATCTCTAAGGGAGATGCCAGTCACCCTCCTGACCCAGCCTTCATGACCATAGGTGAGGGTAGGAACGAAAATTGCCCGGTAGATCAAAAGCTTTGCCTTCTGGCTCAGCTCCCATTTGTCACAACAATGCGCTAAATTGAATGTAATACCACTGCACCGATTCTCCGACCAGTGTCAAGCTCCATAGTCCCCTCACTCGCGAACAAGACCCCAAGGTATTTAAACTCCTTCACTTGGGGTAAGGACTCACTCCCTACCTGGAAAAAAACACTCCATCGGTTTCCTGCTGAGAACCATGGCCTCAGATTTAGAGGTGCTAATCCTCATCCCAGCCGCTTTACACTCAGCTGCAAACCGATCCAGTGAGTGCTGAAGGTCACAGACCATCAGGACCACATCATCTGCAAAAAGCAGCAATGAGATCCCGAGCCCACCGAACTGCATCCACCTCCCCGCCTCTACTACGCCTCGATATCCTGTCCATAAATATTACAAACAGGATTGGTGACAAAGCGCAGCCCTGGCGGAGGCCAACCCTTACCTGGAATGAGTCCGACTTACTGCCGAGAACCCGGACACAGCTCTCGCTTTGGTCATACAAAGATTGGATGGCCCTAAGAAGGGACCCCCACACCCCATACTCCCGCAGCACCTCCCACAGTTTCTCCCGGGGGACCCGGTCATACGCCTTCTCCAGATCCACAAAACATATGTAGACTGGTTGGGCATACTCCCAGGCTCCCTCCAAGATCCCTGCGAGATTGAAGAACTGATCCGTTGTTCCACGACCAGGACGGAATCCGCATTGTTCCTCTTCAATCCGAGGTTCGACTATCGGCCGAACCCTCCTTTCCAGCACCTTGGAATAAACTTTACCAGGGAGGCTGAGAAGTGTAATACCCCTGTAATTGGCACACATCCTCTGGTCCCCCTTTTTGAAGAGGGGAACTACCACCCCAGTCTGCCACTCCTTAGGCACCGTCCCAGACTTCCACGCAATGTTGAAGAGGCGTGTCAACCAATACAGCCCCTCCACCCCCAGAGCTTTCAGCATTTCTGGACGGATCTCATCAATCCCTGGAGCTTTGTCGCTGTGGAGTTGTTTGACTACCTCAGCGACCTCCACCAGGGAAATTGACGACAATCCACCATCATCCTCCAGCTCTGCCTCAACCACAGAGGGCGTGTCAGCTGGATTTAGGAGTTCCTCAAAGTGCTCCTTCCACCGCTCTATTACCTCCTCAGTTAAGGTCAACCACGTCCCATCCTTACTGTATACAGCTTGGATGATTCCCCGCTTCCCCCTCCTGAGGTGGCAAACGGGTTTCCAGAAGCACTTTGGTGCCGACCGAAAGTCCTTCTCCATGTCTTCTCCGAACTTCTTCCACACCCGCTGCTTTGCCTCTGTCACGGCAGAGGCTGCAGCCCTTCGGGCCCGTCGGTACCTTGCAGCTGCCTCCGTAGTCCTCCGGGATAACCTTTTCCTTTGGAAAGACTCATCCTTCAGTCGGACGGCTTCTCTGACCACCGGTGTCCACCAGGGTGTTTGTGGGTTACCGCCCCTTGAGGCACCTAAGACCCTTAAACCACAGCTCCCCGCCGCAGCGTCAGCAATGGAAACTTTGAACATTTTCCACTCAGGTTCAATGCCCCCAGCCTCCACAGGGATGCACGAAAAACTCTGCAGGAGGTGTGGGTTGAAAGTCAGGACAGGGGCCTCCTCCAGACGTTCTTAATTTACCCGCACTACGCGTTTGGGCTTACCAGTTCTGTCCAGAGTCCTCCCCAATCCCTTGACCCAACTCACTACCAGATGGTGATCAGTTGACAGCTTCGCCCCTATCTTCACCCGAGTGTCCAAAACATACGGCCTCAGATCAGATGAAACGATTATAAAATCGATTATTGATCTTTGGCCTAGGGTGCTCTGGTACCAAGTACACTTATGAGCATCCCTATGTTCGAACATGGTGTTTGTTATGGGCAATTCATGACTAGCACAGAAGTCCAACAACAGACAACCACAATCGGGGCCCCGGGCTTCCTACGGGCAGGGTCACTCCCTCTCTCCCTCGCTTTTTCATAGGGTTTGCAGTGCCTGCAACATGGTGGGACATGAAAGGGTATTTTTCTTTTTGTGTCCTATGAACCTGTTTACCTGTATTGATATGTGTACCTGCTTCCTCATAAGAGTCATGGCTCTGTCTTCTCAGGACAAACCTGGAGTTGGAACTTGTGCACCGGGGAGGAAATTTGTGTTCTGGAGGGGCCAGTGCAGCTGCCAAACGCTCATGTCTCAGTAAGTAGTTACTCCTAGACATCTTTATCTTTTATATTAATACAATTTCTCCTTTAAAAATCGTATAACTTCGCAATGTGTAAGACTGATACCTTATTAATAAGTGGAATACCTTTTTTAATCCCTTTTTAATTTCATGAAGAGTTTTTACTGTTTAAAAAATGCTATTGTGGTGCTATGTCACATGTATTCTGCTGTTAAGTTGACAGTTATAGTGACATGTGTTAATGCAGGGGGCTGTATATCATTTCCCATGAGCCCCTGTCTAATAAAGTGTCTGACTTGAGATCAAACCCTTTCTTCCGTGTTACAGCTGAACCATTAAAAGAAAAAAAAAATCAAAGGGTCGCTTAGCAATGGCAGGCAAGGATAGATGCTGTCCCAGGTGAGCTGTTGGAAGCAGTTGTGGTAAATGAAGCAGACAAATGGGTCAAATGCTGTTTTAGATGATTGTATCATAGCTGACAAGGCCATGCATCAAGGAGAGGATGAAAACTGGGATCTTAGTTCCTCAAAGACAAAGCTGAACATTAACTACTACCAGCATTCATCTTACTAAATATTTTTGGATAAAGGCTGGGATATTGCAAAAGAAAGTGTATATGAATGTGTTAGAGTTGAAGGAGAATTCCGGTCGATTTCAACATGTAGCTTTTTAAAAAATTTGTAGTGCTGTCAGTAGCGAGACAAATGAAAACAATCGGTGCAGTCTACGCCGGGTTATCCTCCTGCTAGAGTTAGCACCCAACAGGCTTAAACAGGAGAAAATATGACTCAGTGAATTTGACTGCAGTAGATGTGACAAAACATTTACTGCAGTCAAATTCGCTGTGTTCACTTGGAAGGAATAACTGTACATGGCTAGGTACTGGTATTGACATTTTGAGCATCTTTAGAGGCTAAAAACAAGTTTAAAATGTGCCCTGTTTAAGCCTGATGGGTGCTAACTCTAGCAGGAGGATAACTCGGTGTAAACTGCACTGATTATTTTCATTTGTCTCGCTACTGACAGCACTACACATTTAAAAAAAAAAAAAAACAGAGCTACATGTTGCAATCGACCGGAATTCTCCTTTCAGATTGGTATACAGACTACACCCCATTTTCTGTTTTTGTTTAATTATTCTGTCAAAGTTGGGGCTGCTGCTATAAAATGGCCTGTCATCCTTGAGTGGCTGAAAAGAGATTTCACACTGGAAGTTTGCCATTTTTTAGCTACATTAACCACGTAGTCATGCCGACCGACAAATTTACTCCGATGCAGTACATTAGTGTTCGTTCTTCTTAGGGAAATTGATTTGTAGGAAAACGGCAGACGTGTGCTTACTGAGAGCTCATGTGGTTCTTAAGCCTGTTTCCCAGTAGGCACTTTTTCTGTTGAGCTGATGAGGATATGATGGACCACAGAGGCAAACTGTCTGCAATTCCCTTTAAAAAGGGCTAAATCAACTCTATTGAAAGTCAGTTTACAAATAGCATGTCATTGGTGTATTTAACTGCAAATATTTGAATTAATCTGGTTCAATGTGGTTATGGAGGATATATATATATATATATCCTCCATAACCACATTGAATCAGATATATATATATATATATATATATATATATATATATATATATATATATATATATATATATATATATATATATATATATATATATATATATATATATATATATATATATATATATATATATATAATTCAAATTGAAAGTCCAAAGAGAAAAAAAAGCAAGATCAAATATTATTTTACTATGCTACTAGGAACAAATCATGCCATAATTAATTTTAAAAAAGGAAGTTGAAAAAAGCTAAGTTGAAATGTAAAATAGTTTATTTTTAGAATTTTACATTTCAATTTAATATTTGGCTTTTCCATTTCAATTTGACAGATATCAAAATGAGGAGGCGTGGCCCAAAGACTGGTGGGAGGGTTTGAAACAAAAGGGGTGCAGAGGCGCCTTATGGACAGCAGGGGGAGGTGACTGCTGCAAAGCACTGGGAGGTATAAGACGGTAGCCACGAACAAGTTTATTTCACACATTGTCATCAATATTAACAAGGTTTAAAGTGACCCATTTTTCAAATTTGAATATTGTTTCAAAATCTGAACCCAAATGAGCAAAAAGTACACAGCCCCAATTAAAGTAATTAAAGTAGTTATTAAAGTAACTACATGAAAACTTTACTGTTGAATGAAATATCGTTTGTTTAGCCTACATCATCCATTTCTATCATCTAATGTGAAACAAGAGGCCAAGCCAACCTGGTGGCAAAGCTGCAGCGATATGCTCTTCAACAGTGTGCTTCGCAGCAGTCACCTTCACCTGCTGTCCATAAGGTGCCTCTGCACCCTTTAGTTTCAGACCCTCCCACCGGTCTTTGGGCCACGCCTCCTCATTTTGACATTTGTCAAGTCCAAAAGTAAAACCAAATGTTAAATTGAAATGTAAAATTCAAAAGATAATAACTTTACATTTAAACTTTGCTTTTTTTAGTTTCCTTTTTTCTTTTTTAAATTCAATTATGGCATGATTTTTTTTTTTTCTAGTAGCAAAGTAAAATATTTTTAATTTGATCTTGCTTTGTTTTCTCTTTGGAGTTTCAATTTGAATTTTGAACAAATATATTCTCTATGTGGCTGCTACTGTGTAGGCATGTTATACATGTTGGCCTCAGTTGTACAAACTTGCAGTACTTGATGAGTGTTGGACAGCTGTATTTGTGTTATTTAACCCCCCCCCCTCATTCTTTTGTGTAGCTGATATTATTTTGCAGTTATGTAGACCATTGTATGATGACATGCCCTGAAAGGACACATGCAATTGTCAAATATTTTCAAATGAAATGAAAGGAATATATGTTACAGTTTGGAAAGCACATGTTTAAATAATGAAATGATTGACTGTTAAATTCATACTCATAGTTGACAACTCTCTCAGACAGAGGGCACATCCAGTTACTCTAAAATGCTTCCTCTTTTGCTTTACTATCTTCTCTTTTCATTTGTTGCCCAGTGTCTTAGACTTTTCCCAGTAGTGTAGGAAGCAGAATAACACACTTTGTTGTTTGATTTATAGCAATTTTGTAAGAGCAGACTTATTGTAACCTTTTAGATAAGGTGTTTGCATTCTACGACACCATTGTCTTTGTGTAAGCTCTTCTAAGGGACTTTTAATGAAAACAAGCTATTTTACTTTAAATTGGTTTGGCAGGACAGCTGTGATCAAATATTGGACCTGAAGCTTAAAATACAGTGGTGTGAAAAAGTGTTTGCCCCCTTCCTCATTTCCTGTTCCTTTGCATGTTTGTCACACTTAAGTGTTTCGGAACATCAAACCAATTTAAACAATAGTCAAGGACAACACAAGTAAACACAAAATGCAATTTGTAAATGAAGGTGTTTATTATTAAAGGTGAAAAAAAATCCAAACCATCATGGCCCTGTGTGAAAAAGTGATTGCCCCCCTAAACCTAATAACTGGTTGGGCCACCCTTAGCAGCAACAACTGCAACCAAGCGTTTGCGATAATGTGCAATGAGGCTTTTACAGCGTCCTGGAGGAATTTTGGCCCACTCATCTTTGCAGAATTGTCCTAATTCAGTTACATTAGAGGGTTTTAGAGCATGAACGGCCTTTTAAGGTCATACCACAACATCTCAATAGGATTCAGGTCAGGACTTTGGCTAGGCCACTCCAAAGTCTTCATTTTGTTTTTCTTCAGCCATTCGGTGGTGGACTTGCTGGTGTGTTTAGGATCATTGTCCTGCTGCAGAACCCAAGTTCGTTTCAGCTTGAGTACACAAACAGATGGTCGGACATTCTCCTTCAGGATCTCTTGGTAGACAGCAGAATTCATAGTTCCTTTTATCACGGCAAGTCTTCCAGGTCCTGAAGCAGCAAAACAGCCCCAGACCATCACACTACCACCACCATATTTTACTGTTGGTATAATGTTCTTTTTATGAAATGCAGTGTTCCTTCTACGCCAGATATACTTGGACACACACCTTCCAAAGAGTTCCACTTTTGTCTCATCGGTCCACAGAATGTTGTCCCAAAAGGATCATCAAGATGTGTTGTGGAGAAATTGAGACGAGCTTTGATGTTCTTTTTGCTCAGCAGTGGTTTTCTCCTTGGAACTCTGCCATGCAGGCCATTTTTGCCCAGTCTTTTCCTGATGGTGGAGGCATGAACGCTGACCTTAACTGAGGCAAGTGAGGCCTGCAGTTCTTTGGACGTTGTTGTGGGGTCTTTGTGACCTCTTGGATGAGTCGTCGCTGCGCTCTTGGGGTAATTTTCACTCCTGGGAAGGTTCACCACTGTTCCATGTCTTCACCATTTGTGGATAATGGCTCTCACTGTGGTTCGCTGGATTCCCAAAGCTTTGGAAATGGCTTTATAACCCTTTCCAGACTGATAGATCTCAATTACTTTCTTTCTCAATTGTTCCTGAATTTCTTTGGGTCTCGGCATGATGTGTAGCTTTTAAGGATCTTCTGGTGGACCTTACTGTGTCAAGCAGCTCCTATTTAAGTGATGCCTTGATTGTGAACAGGTGTGGCAATAATCAGGCCTGGGTGTGGCTAGAGAAATTGAACTCAGGTGTGGACAACCACAGTTATAGTATGTTTTAACAAGGGGGGCAATCACTTTTTCACACAGGGCCATGATGGTTTGGATTTTTTTTCACCTTTAATAATAAACACCTTCATTTACAAATTGCATTTTGTGTTTACTTGTGTTGTCCTTGACTATTGTTTAAATTGGTTTGATGTTCCGAAACACTTAAGTGTGACAAACATGCAAAGGAACAGGAAATGAGGAAGGGGGCAAACACTTTTTCACACCACTGTAAGCCTTTTCTATCTGTATACATTTTGCAATTTTATGACGATAGCAGGACATCCTTGATTTTATTCACCTCTTCTCTATTCCTCATTTACTATTTTCCCCTTCCCCTATCCTCCTGGTGAGTGGTAGTGAGGGAAGAGAGCAAACAAGCCATCGAAAGGACAAATGGGATGCAATCAAGGACTGACACTTTGCTTTCTTTATGCTATGTCTTTATATACCTGTAGAGGGCAGTGTTACATTACGTATTGGCAGTTCACACAATTCAAGTAGCAGAGCTCATTATTTGAAGCACTTTTTCTGCATTACAGCAACATAATCCCCTGTAAAACAAAATCAAATAGGATTAGTGTTGCTTATTGAAAAAGGTTTAGGTTATACAGAAGGTTGTTGAGTTCACCTGAAGATTAAACTGATCAGTTTAATGCTGCTGGTTTCAAACATGGTTCATATGTGATTTAAATCTATTGCTGTTGTGCTCTTTTAATTTCTGGATTTTAGAAAATGTAGATTGAGTTCATAATCAGAATACATTGTTAAATTATTTTCTAAATTAATTAGAAAGACGCGGACCTTTCTTCACTTTGGAATATATTACATCTAAAATTACTTCCTGTCTTTAGCCCATGTTGTGGTTTTCTATAATGTAATAAATGTTGGTACTTGTAACAGGTTTGCTCTGGACAAAGACAATTGAGGTTGTGAATTGTCCTGCTATTAAAAGCTATTGTGTATATGAGAGATTGTGTGTGTGTGCGCAGGGGGTCTCCTCATGTTCCATTAGTTTCACAATGAACAGGTGTGACCTGACCAAAGAGTTGCTCAAGGCTATCAAGCACTTCATTTATCCATCTGGCCTGGCCTGGCCTGGTTTTATCAGAGGCAAACCATTAGCCTGCAGTCAGTTCAAGTCAACTGTTTTCATCATTTGATCTACAGTGGTTGCTGGTGGGCTATGACAATGAACACTGAGATAAACGGACACCTGCTGGTTTTGTCCCTGTCGAACCTTGTGGGGAACATAACGATGTGTTTTTGTTATTTATTTATTTCTTACAGATCAGCTGTTCCATGTGCTGGCCATGCACATGCGTCTGTACAGCATTGATTCAGCCTACAACCCTTGGACTAAGCTGACTCAGGTTATTCAAAGCAAAGAGGCATAGTGAGTGACTTTCTCTCTGAAGTACCTCTGCTAACAGTAAATCTAGAAATATGTTCATATATTCGTGACCCCCGTACTTTCCTACACACGTTTCCTTCCTCACATAAACATGCAATCAAAGGGCCACTTTAACCCCTTTCTAAACACCACCATTTCATCCTGCCCCCAACAGCTTTTTCTCCACACAAAGAGGAGCTAAAAACAGAAAAGGGACCATGCGTGGTTTCCATAGATACCAATAATTGCTGCATCTGGCAAATTACTGGGCACTCCACAGAGAGCAAAACCACCCTGTCAAATACTCTGTACTGAGATGAGAACGACTGCACCATACCAACACCACTCCAGCACGGCATTTACCAGTATTTAGTAAATCACACAAACATTTGTTGTTATCTTGAAACACACTGTACATCAGAACATTTATTTTATGCACAAATGTTTGGTTGTCAGGATTGATGGTGTGTTTATAAAAAAAAAAAAAAAAAAGCTTCTGGCAGCACTTAATAATACAAGATGAGCATGAACAACCTTTCCTCCCAGTTAGTGTTGTAAGACAGCTTCTACACCTGTTACTATTAAATTGCTCACAGCCATACAGGATTCTCAGAGGAGCCATTTGGTGTTTAAAAATACTTTGTTTGGGTAACGGGCGGGAGCACTGTCATTGACACCCTTAGGCAGATAACCTGATCTAGCCCAGTTAAATAAAACAAAAAGAGATGTTTCTACATACACGCAAAACATTGCTCTTGCCTTATTTTATTGGATGAACCAAAGAGGAATGTATGAATATTTTACATAGTGCAAATAGTTTGTATTTAGTGGTCTTGGCAGGGTTGTAAGCTCCATCCTCTGAGGCTTCCCTCTGATTCACATTGTCAACAGAACAAGAAGACATTTAAATAGACACGGCACTCAATGCAAATATGTAACCAAGGCTACGTTAAAGACGTGGGTGCAGGAGTGTAAGGAATGGGCTATATACCATGGATTTGTTAAGCAAATTTAGAACAATATATGTACACTGCAAGACCTTAGCTCTCATTGCCTTTTAAAGTCCTCAAGTCTGCAATACATCTCTCTCTCTCTCTCTCTCTCTCTCTCTCTCTCTCTATATATAATATAAATGCATGATTAAATAGCTATTTGACATGAGGCATCTATATACAGTACCGTCTGATAATGAAAAGCGCTTTTGCATGTTTTGCAGTGGCTTTGATGAAAAGAGACCTGAGGTACCCATGCTGTTTCGTGATGTCCCATCCCTCCTGATTATCTTTGTGCTAACAATGCCACAGCCTTTGCGAAAAGGTACAGTTCCAATGTTTGCATCATGACGCTACAAGAGATTAGGGAGTGCCTCAGTGGCTGCTCTACAAGGCTCCCCATTATCAGTAGAAATCAGGACTGAGCGCTAGAGCGAAGCGTTTCACATCTCTTATCTATGCTCTTGTTGAAGTTATTTGGCCGGAAGGATCATAGAGACACAACCCCAGTGATGCCCTTTATCTGTGGCTTGTTGCTACTCCATGTTAGCCCTTCACCACAAAAGGTAGAGGGACACCTAAAAACTTGGCCGACTGCACACAGTCATGTTTAATGGGAGAAGTGTCACAGCAGGCAGATCATTTAGTTGATGACTGAATTAGGTTAACCGCTGGCAGGTACATTTGAGATTTTTTTGGAAAAGTGTAGCTTTTGACTAAAACAAGTAAGATTATAGTTAGATATCTTTTAATGTGTTTTTTAAATCATGATCATCAGAGAATGTTTTTTGTTTCTCAGATTGTTCATAAGGTGTTGGTGTTTCATAGCGTAGCGTATCATTGTTACAGGGTCTTTTTTCTTTTTAGAGAAATAGAAAAGTTGAGAGGCGTGAGTAGTCCCCTAAGGAGTATTTGCATTGGATTGCTATTTGTCACAGTGACCAGGACATTTGAGCTGTCAGCATTCTTTAGATACATACTGTTGCATACTGTTCACTGAGGCTCTCTATGCCAAACTGAGAAACTAAATACAATGTCCTGGCTGTGAATAGCTGCTAGCCCACTTGAACTGGCCATTTGATGCTAGAAGAGATTTTTAAATTCACATATTGAAGTAATGTTCTGAATTAATTCTTAATTAATTATTTCATATTTTATCTGTGTAAATTGTGGTTCTCCACTTCTTTTTGTTCCCATTTGGTTGATGTCAATGTCACCTTCCCTGTGTAGAGCACTTTGCCTGTGTAGTGAAGATGCTGTACAACCTGCAGTTCACCCAGGCTCTGGCTGCACTTTCAACCAAGTTCAGCCCAGAAGAAAGGCAGGCCTGGAGCACATCTGGAGCACTCAAGAAGGTAAAAGTGAGGTCACATCGAATTAGCCTGATTCATAATTACATGCTGGTGCTAAACTCACTAATCACTGTCAACAATACAGTAGGTCCTTTTCATTTTTCTTTAATCACTGTAATGTTTAGAGGCTTAAATGATGTAGACCAGATAATATAGTCATTTAGTTACCTGGTGACCTCACAGATAGTGATTAATATGCTGCCTAATACCTACTTCTGTTGAATGCGTATGTATTCTTTTATTGGTTCTTATTACTGGGTTTGTACTTATTTCTTGTTTCTGATTCGTGTGGATTGCCTACATGGTCCTCTTGATTCAGTATTAGCGGTCGACCAATAAATGTTTTTCAATGGTTGATGTTTTTTTAAACAGAACTATACTAAAGAAAAGTCAAAAAGGTCATACTGTAAATTATATAATGGCCCAGCACTTAAGACAACATAAATCCTTTAAGTACTGCTGAAATAGTTGTGTAAAAAGAACCTTCACTGTACTTTCTGCTCTCTGTGCAGTTCCAACGCTGCTGGGTAACGTTTCAACGGGTGTTAAACGTCTACTTGTGTCCCCTGCTCGTTGAACCAGTTGTATCCTCTGATTGTTCCCTAGAACCAGTCTACAACAACAGTAAATCATTGCGTATTAGTATTGAGATGAATTGAGCCCCTTTCGGTTTCATTTACGTGATTTTCACAGTCAATCTTCATTATCTTGAAAAGTGTGATTGCTGGAGAGTGTTTCATTAATTGACTCTCTATCTTCAGTCTATTAAATCTGTATTAGTGAGTAGCTGACTTGAATGTAAAAAGACAAATAGCTGAAACCATCCCCTTTTTAGAGTGTTTCTATGCATAATACAGGTTTGGATTAGTATCTTCCTACTACGCTGTCATGAACAGTAGTGCAGGCATTCACACATTTACTGCCATTAAGATGGATTTCAAATCCAAAATGAGGATGGCATCCATATTTGGTGGAATGCCATTGTAATTAAACTGAAGTTGTTAAAAACGATGCAGTCTGAACAAAGATCCGAGTCTATGGAAGGAAATCCAGACTTGAAATTCCTCCCCTATAAATCTATGACAAAGGACAGCAGACGAGATAAAGGCTGCTGTTTTATATTCTACCACCTTCAGCTTGATAAATGCATGCAGCATTTTCCCGGTATATAAAATACTAGCTAAACCAGTTGAATTTGTTATCAGAACACACATTCAGTAATGTCTTTACCACTTATCAGATTTTATATTTAAAGGAAAGAATTATTGTTTGCTGCTTTTTCTGCACAAGTCATTATATTTTACAGTGCAATACATTTTATACCTACTGTAGGAGGAGGAGGACTACAGTGGCAAGAAGTGAAGCTTTCTGATATGCGGCATTCATATATTTGGAAAATGACAATAGATTTTATAATACCATGAATATTTTATTTCTTTTTATATGTTTTTCTCCCTGGCTAAGGGTCATTTAATTGTCTTATCAATTTCTGAATGCCTATAGGCTATGAAACATGTTCTCTGCAAGAAACAGCGCGTATCCATCTGTGAAATCATTCAGTGGGATGATTAAAGAATAACTGTCTAATGAGTCACACATGCCTTCTGGGATGAAAGGCTAATTTAGAGTGTTGAAGACCCATATTTGTCATGGCTTTATCAGTTGGAGTTCATGTTAATACCTAGTTTTACAGGTGTACCAGAATGTTACCATCCTACTTTCCTATTAAAATACAATGGCTTTTTTAAACATGGATAAGCCTTGGGAGGGACAACAACATTTCGGTAGCTAAAAAATACTGTGGTTTAATGTTTTCCCCATGTAATAATGTTTTATTACATATGTCAACATTTTGATTATTTTTTTTTTTTTGCCACAGAATGCTGCAAATGCTGAGACATCTTTTGAAGCGCTGCTAAGTCACGTTATCAGTGAGCTCTCGAAGGGCAACAGTATCTACAAGGTGAACGCTGAAGAAACATTAATGGTGAGGCACTAACATGACTGTTTAGCACTTCGGCCTTCAGGAGAGTGCTTTCTCCCCCCTTAGTCTTGTCTTTGCTCTGGTCTTTTTCATTTTCTTTTAAACAATGAATTGGCTATTACAGTGCGAGACAGTGATCTAATATCTGCACTAATCTCCAGTGGAGATATACATCACGGTGTTATCAGCAAGCCGTTGGCTGGTTATTGATCAAGTATTACTGTTGTCTCCCTCTCCAGCTGATCTCCAGTGTGTGGTCTCCACAATCTATCGAGTTTAGCCTTCAACAATTCTGCCTGCCCTTCCTGCGTCTCTCTTGCCTCCTGCAGCATCATCTCTACGGAGACAACCTAACTAGCTGTCTGGTATGTTTTATCATAAAAGTCATCCTACCTGCTGAAGCTACCCTGCCCTTGTAGTCCTATATGATCAGTATTTTCTGTTAATCTTATCTTGTCTACAATTGTTGTTAAATTTCTCATGATGATGACATGAAAACCTGCATGATTGATGTCCCAATACAGGACACACAAGGCGTTTCAGACAAAAATGTGAAAAAATGAAGTTTAAAAAATAAAGCAAACGCTGTGCCACTGCCAACAACTGTAGTTCCATTAATGGCAGGCTCCAAAAGCAAGTCAATCCCCATTGGTCTCGCTTTGCCAGACCCCCCTCCAAAGTGCGCTGAAGGGTCTAGCTACTCCACGTATTATTCAGAGATGGGAGGAAAACGTGCTCTGGTTAAAACGCATTTCTGAATGGTCAGCTAGCTGTCTCAATTTACCCTGCAGAGAGCTGAGGAGCAGTCAATAGTCCACATAAATCCACCAAATTTAAAATTCCAATATAAAGAACAAGTAAGGAGATGGAAAATCATGCATCTGGTGGAATTTCCTGCCGCACCATAGCAATCCCGTTAGTAGATTGTGAAGGATATAGACTAATCCCTGTAGACAACCTATGTTTAAAGCCCAACTTTACAGCAGAAATAAACATGTTTACAACCTGGTCCAAAAAACGATTTTGGTTTCTATTGCTAATTTCATTCAAAAAATTAAAGTTCATTCAATTTTAATGATAACTGTGATAGGTGACTTGATTGTATATCTCCCCTGTTGAAATGATATCAAGGCTTAAAGTTGGCTTTGCCGATTTTAATTGAGATCTGTGTCATCTTTGTGTGGGCAGTGTGTTTAGATGAAAGGCGTGTGCCATCCCTCCGTGGAGCCAATGCATGTAGCTTGGAGCAACCATGCATGGCCAGCAAACCACTCATCTTATCACACTAGCCACACTGCCATGACACAGAGCTGGTTTTAAATCAAAATATATCTTTACGAGTGGCCCTCTTTGAGTGACAGGTGGGTGTAGTCACAGGTGGCTGGCAGAGACTGTAGGCTTTATTCAGCCTGCCTCAGCTCCTCCACACTTTACCTCATTGCCCGTTTTTGGATTAGCTGGTAGCAGGTGGTGTCAAGATGGTGACTGCCCAAGCCACCCACTTTGAGCTACAGTTCTGTTCTTCAGAACCAATGGCTGACGTCATGGGGCCAGTTGTTCAAAACATTTAATCTGGATAAAAATGATCTGGATTTGGAAATCACATTTTTTCCTATTCAGGATCAGGTCCGTCTTACTTTTATGCTGGTTTTTCAAAGCTGCATTGGATTGGATCACCCGGATCCAAATACAAAGTTTTCAATATTACGAAATCCGGATTACCAGTGCTCTAAATAGGACAACATATCACAATGTGGGCTACCAGCTATGTCAAGAACAGGTAGAAGAGCCAACATGGGGTCACTGTAAGTATTTCTTATTTACAATAATAACATCCACTTGCATTCAAAATATCTTTTGACCCCTCATCTGAACAACTAAAAAAACAAATATACATTAACACATACATTGTGGATATTTTTAAAACGTCTTTAAAAAAAAAAAAAAAAGGCTAAAAGTCCTATAGTTAAGAAAATAAAGAATGTTCAGGGTTCTTCTTCATCTGAGGAGGAGAGACCAGAAATTATTTTTGACAGGCTCATCTCTGATGATTGTTTATTTGAAATTAATATAAGATGGTGAATGCCAGAAAAATTGAATATATTATTTTTGTTTGTTATTGAAATCTGTTTGGGGGATTGTTTCATGGGGACAAGATCATTTTTTTACTTTACTATACTGAATAGCTTAATTGGTAGCCTAAGTCTAGTTTATCACTGTTAGTTACACAAGTATTAATTTGCACAGGTAGTGGCCCCTGTAATTTGTCTTTTAATTGTTTTTAACCCTGTGTTTGTCGGTATGTCTGTAATGCAGCAAAGTGAGTTGCTCAGTGTCCAAAGTTAGTTACTTTAAGTCAAGTGCAAAATATAAATAAAAGTATATACACTAAATGATACAAATGTATTATTTGACCAATTTTAAGGTTTTACCTCCTGGAATCCACCTTGAAATCCTACCCCCTGTTGGGATCAGGATAATTCTTTTTTTTTTTTTTTTTTGATCAAAATGATCCAAATCCGTTTTGAACAACACAAACTGAAGGTTTGATCCAGATTAAAAGTAGGATTGGATTCCGTGATCTAATCTGATTTCAGAAACTTTCTTTCCCTTTTGAAAAACCCATTTTCAAGGTTTGATCCAGTCCGATAACCAAAATCCAATCAGCTTACCTTTGAACAACTGGCCGAAAATTACCCCATATTTTATATAGTCTATGGTTTCAGCACATTGGTAGACTAGAGTTTGGAGTCTTTGACTTCCCATAAGTCACAGGTGTTGGTGAAAGCAACGTGAGAAACCTCATCAGCTGTTGTCTTTTGTTTGTGTGTTCTCAGGAGGAGGAGGAGTTCTCGTCTTTGGCTGTGTGTTTGGGGCTCATATCCTCGGCCCCGCCCTCCAACACTGTGCACAGTGCCTCATGTCTGAAGTGGGCAGTCAGTACCTTTGACTTGGTGTCACAGTGGTGCAATGAGGTCACAGGGCTCTTTCAGATGCAAGCTGAGCAATCATTGGTATGTGTGCGAATTTCAGACTAGAGGCTTTACATATATATATTATGACCATGATATAACAAAAAACAGCAAGTATATTGCAGTAAAGTCACATGTGAATGAGATGTCAAAAGAAACGTTTAAAGATAAAAAAGAAATCGTTAGTATATGTGTTCTTTAATTAAAATTGTAAATCTTTTTTAAAGATTATTTTTTGGGGTATTAGGCCTTTATTTCCACAGGACAGATGAAGACATGAATGGGGAGAGTGAAGGGGAATGACATGCAGCAAAGGGCCGCAGGTCAAAGTCAAACCCACGGCTGCTGTGTCGAGGAGTGAACCTCTGTGTATGTGTGCCTGCTCAACCAACTGAGCTAACCCGGCCACACTTAAAGCTGATTTTGAACATAAATCCCCATTCAGTATGACTATAGTAGTTCTGCCTCTTTAACAAACTAAAGCTAATTCCCAGTGGATTTCATTGTGCATCATAGGTTAAATTTAGAAAATATCAGTATGAGAAGTTGAGCTTTAATTGGCTTTGGAGTTTCAAAGGAATAGTTTGAATACTCTCTGCAATAAATATGCAAGCCATATATTTTGAACTTGATGTCCTGTAAATTACTCATGAAACTCAAGTGCTATTGACTTTTAACCTTGGTTGACAAAATCCTCAGCTGTTAGTCTCTGATGAGAGTGAATGCATCTATGTGCCTTATGCCCTTGGCATTCAGCAATGCACTAACATTGGATTCTGTACATCATTTGGTGAAAACATAGTGTTTTGCATGTCAATTTGGGTTGCTAATACTTAAAAGGACGTTATTTATAACATTTCAGTGCCGAAGGAAGTCATTAAAAACTAGGAAAGCTGAGACCTGGTGAATTATTTTAATTTAATGCAGGCTAACAACAAGTATGTCTTTTTATTTTTATTTTTTTTTGCTTAAGAAATGTTATCTTTTGTGAGGAGTTAGTCTTTTTACTCGAGAGTTTTGGGTAGAGCGGGGAAGAGTTTGAGGACAAAGTGTATTATTGACTATAGGGAAGGCAGCTTTATTTGTATAGCACATTTCAGCAACAGGGCAATTCAAGGTGCTTTACACAAAAAACAGTTAAAAAACATTTAAAAAAATAAAAACAGATAAAACACAAGAATAAAAATTACAGTGCAGTATAAGAAATTAAACATTAAAAAAATGAACCACCATTTTAAGAAAGGCAACATCAAAAAGAAAGGTATTCAGCCTTGATTTAAAATAACAGAGTAGCAGCGGATCTGCAGTTTTCTGAAACTTTGTTCCAGATATGAGGAGCATATAAACTGAACGCTGCTTCCCCCTGTTTAGTTTTGACTCTGGGGACAGAAAGCAGACCTGTCCCAGAGGACCTGAGAGGTCTGGGTCGTTCATAGTGTAGTAGCAGACCAGAAATGTATTTTGGCCCTAAACCGTTGTTTAGTGATTTATAAACTAACAAATGTCCTTTGAAATCAATTCTTTGAGGCACAGGAAGCCAGTGTAAGGACTTCAGAACTGGAGTGATGTGATCGACTTTCTTGGTCTTAGTGAGCACTGGAGCAGCAGCGTTCTGAATCAGCTGCAGCTGTCTGATTTTTTTATTTTTATTCTTTTTTTTTTTTTTTTATGGAGACCTGTAAAGACATTTCTTTAGAAATTCTGTCATATTGGAACTAGTTTTGCTTGAACACTGTGACAACACATATCCTGTACTTGATATGGAGGCACTGACTGTCTAATCTTCTGAATTTTGTCTTTGAAGAAGGAGTCAAAGTCATTGCAGGTCTTTGTAGATAAAAGTTCAGATGCTACTGGTACTGGAGGGTTTGTTAACCTATGGACAGTAGCAAACAAAGGACCTGAATTATTGTTTCTAGTGATAATGTCAGAGAAGAAGGACCTCATTGCATTCCTCAGTTCCAAAATATAAATGCAAAGTCTCTCTTTATAGGTTTTATAATTGACCAGGACATTTGTTTTTCGCCACCTACGAGACTATAGTGGGTGACTATAGTGCATTTATGGGCTAATTTTAGTACATTTTTCATATTTTTGTCTTTTTTTCTCCTCTGAAGACCTTGCTTCTCCAGGAACCTCAGTGGGCTTCTCCCCGCCTTCTCCAGCTACCTGACAACTACAATATCATCTTCCAGTACTATCACAGGAAGGCCTGCACTGCCTGCAAAAAGGTGCCAAAAGACCCCGCACTCTGCCTTGTTTGTGGCGCCTTCGTCTGTCTCAAAGGCGTGTGCTGCAAACAGCAGGGTATCTGTGAATGTGTTTTGGTAAGTTTCTCAGTGCTTCAAAAGCAAGCCCATAGTTATTTATAATTATTATATTTTTTTATTATTCCACATAAGGGCCAAAGACCTAATTTAGAGCAAAAGTAATAATTGTAGCCCCTTATTGCAAGCAGAATGTACATAGCTGTATGACAGAGTCAGGATCATTAGGAAATCAAATGTTTTGTTTTGACAGCACTCCCAACATTGTGGCGCAGCTACAGGCATCTTTCTACTGATAAATGCCTCAGTCATCATCATCATCCGTGGACATCGTTTCTGTCTGTGGGGTTCTGTTTACCTTGATGCCCACGGAGAGGAGGATCGCGATTTGCGGTACGACTCACTCACTCACTCACTCACTCACTCACTCACTCACTCACTCACTCACTCACTCACACAGTGTAATGCAGTTAACTTTATACAGTTAAAACATTTTAACACTTATGTCACAGTTCCGTTATACATACTATGCAGTATATGTACTGATTGTCATAGTATACTATTTTTGCAAGTAGTGGAGAATAAATAACAATAACATGACATCATCGTAATATGATTTTTTTTTTTTTTAGTACATGTAAGCCTTTAGGATCTAGTATGAAAATGGGACTCAAGTTTGTTTTTAAAAATGTGTTGCTGGAGAGAAAACAAACACAGCACTCACACTTGTTTTCCCCTCTGGCTTTTCTCTAGCCGTGGCAAGCCTCTCTTCTTATGTGAAGAGAGGTATCGAGTGTTGGAGCAACAGTGGGTTTCACACACCTTTGATCACATCAATAAGCGTTGGGGGCCTCACTATAATGGACTCTAAGATCTTCCAAAGTCCACTGAAAACACCAACCCGTGACGGAGAAGATTCATTTTTTTCTGGCTTATGTGTCTGCCTCCAATAAAATAAATGGGAACTCATAACATGGTAAACACAAACATCCCAGTGAGGGTATTGCTGCCACAGCCTTGGTTTATGTGAAGTTTGGTGTACAATCATGCCTAAAGATTAACACGTGTGTGTGTTTAAGTGATTTATTGTGTGGTTTTCAATAGGGAAAAACAGAATTCGGTAAGATCAAAGCACAACTTTGCCCAGAAATTCAATTGGTGTAGAACAGGTTTTTTGAAGCCTGTCATATTTATTTGGGTTAACAATATATATTATATCTCAAATGTTGAATTTCCCTGCAAAGTTTGATTACTATTTGCACCATTTCCGATGATGTTCATGCATATCCCATTTATTTATCCAAATGTGCTCTGCTGTGCTGGCATGAGTTTCAAGCTCCTGATGAGTGTAGCGGTGATATTGCAATGTGCACTCATTGTTTGCTGACATGTGAGGGTCGGCAGGTCAAGACCACCCATCAACACACTAGAGTTTTTTTGCAGACACGCAAAGGCTCTTTTTAATGGGTCTAGTTGCAATCCATCCTCAGGAATTTCTTTTTGTTTTTGCTGTTTAAAATGTTTTAGATATTTAAATAAATGCTGCTGCTCATTGTTTAAGTAATTTTAACTTTTGTGATGAGTTCTTTTTTCTATGGTTGTGCTTTGAGTTTATGGTAGATGGCTGGGAATGATGACTCAAACTCACTTTGTTCAATGAGGTATGCGGTCACCTCATTACGCTCACTACAGTTATTGTAGTCCTTCCCTAATGCATAGAGCTTCTTGTTTCTGGTTGGGTTCTGAAGAAATCTAATGCTAACTCTAACAGCTAAAACTACAACCGGTCTATGAGAGTCATTGTCATCGCTCTACAGAAACCTGAAGTCAAACAGAATTTAAAGTAGCATACATTTTTCAGAAAATGTCTTTGCACAGATATGGTGTCTTGTTGCACTGGCAAAACTGAACACTATATGAGAGCAGAAATATTATATTCGTTCTGTCAAAGGTTCCTCTCAAGATATGAAACTCCATGAAATTCAATGAAATGTGAGTTGCTTTTGAGAAGAAATGTCAATACTCCTGATCTGTTTGTACTGTCAAAAGTTTTTTTTTTTTTTATGCTTTTTATTGTCTACTGCTGAGTCCTAACTGCAGTACAGAGCATTTATTGTAATAGCTATCTCTAACTCATGCATCATCCAGTTGTGATTAATAGTTGCATTCCACCATAACAAGATTATCAGACTTGAGTATCCGTTATACACTGTGCATGACATCCTTTAAGCCACCATTATTTAAGTGTCTTAGCTACTTCATTTTCTGATTATCATCTTTTTTTCTGGTAGAGAGGAAATTTATCCAGTCGTGCCTGCAAGATAAATGTTTTTGAGTGATAAACAGCACACTGCTGATATCCCTGACATCTGGCTTTGGAATTCTGGGCCACATCGTGTTGCATCAAGGAATTTTAAAGGAACAAGTTAACACTTGAAAAACCTTTCTCTTGAATTCATGCATGCTGCTTTTCTGTTTACCGAGTTTCTCCTCTCTTTGTTTTACAGTACCCACTTTGTAAATGACCGCAAGCAAATAGCCAATGAGTAATGGGTGTAAATTGTAACTGAAAGCTCTTATGTGTTCTGAGGAGAGAATACAGTACATTACTGTTGGTGCTGACTCAAAATTTCTGAGTTTGACCAGAAAGTATGACTTGGACATTTAATGCAAAATGTAACATATGTCAATAAAATAGAAACACACTGATTTGTGTCCTTAAATTGTTTTTTTGTTTGTTTTTGTTTTGACAGTTTTTGAGCACTACAATGAATGCCCTTCTTTACTCCTTATGTACACTGTATAAGAGCAGTATTCTCTCAATGTCATAGTTGCTTTCATCAGATATCAAAACCACTCCTCTACCGGTGCTGTCAGAAAAAGCAGATACTGTCATAATTTCTAGCAGGTGTAATTGAAGTAATTTCCAAGAGACGTGAGTGCTAGAGGGACAAGAGGGGAAAAATGCGCTGCTATCATCTCAGCTCCACAAAGCTCAAATATTTTCTATAATGACCTTTCTCCAGTCTCAATCCACTGGTGTGAGCTGTGGTGAGGAACTGTGGCTGGTAAGAGACATCCAAACTGTGACCGCCAGGGGTCTCAGTTCACTGGAGCTCATCAGATCATCATGTCCACAGACCAGTTCTATGACCTTATTTGAATGAATAATGTGACTATACAAGAATACAGCTTGTGTGAAAAGCTGCTATCTATTTTCAATATGCAGCTGAGCAGAAGCGTCAGTACTGAGATATATCTGTGTGCCATTTGTAAATGGGTTGGTTGCTAGTTGTATGTAATGAAATGAAAATAAGACTCAAGGAAATGTATCATACTATTTCACACATACATGTATGCTGTATTGGTGATTTCTATATACTGTTTATCCAACTTGTCCACTGCCCTTTTCAGAGTACCAAGAACTTTTATTGCCATGTGACTGAACCCTTTGAGGATAATTGGGTTGAAGTTTCATAAACACAGGAGGCCCTCTGGTTAATGACCAATGGCTGCACAAATCCTGTCTTTTCTGCCAATTAGGCAAAATGAAAAAAAAAGTGTGGGCCAGCGGAGGAATTTTATCCGGGTAAAACCACCAAGAATGTGCGACAAGTTTCACGCTGAGAGATGATGGAGTTAGAGGCGGTGGTACGGCGAGCATCACTGGACATTTCCTCATTTACCTTCTCTTCCCTTGAACTGCTACGTTTCCAGGTAGGTATACTGCCATCTCAAAGAACATGAACATACCATTGAAGATGATATTGGTCAGCTTAGAGCTTGCGGTGAACAGGACAACATACTCAGTCTATACTCTTAATAATTAAAACCCTCCACTGAGTAAACGGGGATTTGTTACAATGGACGGTAAGGTGCACACAGAATTGTTAAAGTAGGCTTATTGTAATGTTTGTCTAAAACTGTCAACGGTGTTGGCTGTGATCATCCCGATACACAGAGATGGATACAAGACAGTAATCAGCTGATGATGTCTAAAAAAACGTTCCCCTATTTTGCAGATTTTAGAGATGGAAATACAGAGGATGCAAACTCAAGGTAGGACTCGTGTTTTTCTTAAGTAGGCCACACTGTCATCTTGTATGGATTTTTGTAAGTCTGTTACTACTTCACTTACTGTATAAGCTTTATGTGGTGAAATAATGACATAGGCTACTATTGACAGTATAAACAGCTTTGTTGGTAACGAGTAACTGGAAAGATAGGATAATGAAAAAAGTCATGCAAATGCGTACACGAGTAGGCCTACATTTGTTTTAGAGGGTCACAAACTTATGATCATTTAAAAAAAGAAAAATCCTTTTTTTTTTTATTTGTTTGGCTCAGCTTTTACTACAGTTTAATTTAATTAGCAAAACTTTTACAAAGATTTACTAAAGAATACTCCACCAGTAACATTGGCCTCAAAACCTCAGGTAGCACACAATTGAAAACGGCTGTATGGTAATACATTAGTTTACATAAAGTTAACAACGCATCAAAGCATTGTGTATGTTATCGGTGAATTTAGATAATTGCTGCATTTCAAAGTAAACATGTTCATCAAATACTGCTGTCAAACATGAACTAATTCTCATCAAAACCGTTTACAATAGTCATTCTGTCAGGACAATTAGCAATGACAAAATTAGTGCAATGATGTAATGTACAACTTACTTTAAATGCTATTTTTACTTATTGAGTATAGTGTGTTGGTGTAAATGCAGTCTAGTTTTTCTGTTCAGTAGCCTATCAACCACTTTATTTTTTTTTTTCCAAGACATTAAACAATAAATATTTGAAACACAGGTTTAATCATCTCAAATCCCAAAACAGCTACAGTAATGATGTAATTGTGGAAAACATAACATCAAACCACAATTTACATGACCATAGCAAACACTCAATATAGTGCAATTTGGAATATATTTCAGTGGCGGTTAAGTAATAATCTTGAAATCACCAAGGCAAGACGGTTACATTAAGAATAAGGGGAATCCGTGATCTTTGTAATAAACATTGAAACCATAAGCTAATATGAGGTGGTGTTTACTTTAGAGTTTGTATTTAGAGATAACAAGAAGTTATATGGGCTCTTTGCATTGACAGTTTTACACTTTGAAACCATGTTTGTTGACAAAAATAGACTTTATTCTTTGAACATGATTGAGTTTGTGCAACTTTATTCAATTACATCACTGTATAACAGTCAGTTAGTTTTGTTTCATTTACACAAACAATATTGCACTGTACAGTGTTGCACCACATTATACTGTATCACATTCGCTGCTAGAACAGCTGTGAAATTTGTGATTAGATGACAGAGAATCCTTCTTGTTCAGGTTTTTAGATGGATACATTTAATGTTGACATTGGCTTCTTCTTAATTAGGTTAATGTTTAGTGTTTCCAAAGTTGCCACTTGAAGATTAATAATCATGAAGTTGGACTGCTGAGATTTGGGGGTTAAACTACAAAAAAAGGTGTTGTGTGAGGCTTTGGTTGTCCAGGCTGAGAACAAGTACACTGTGCTTTCAGCCTGGCTCGTGGCTAGTGGAGGTTTACTGCAAAGCCTCTTCATATCCCCTTAAAAGGGATTATAGTCCAGAGTTTTTTCTCTCCACAGATTTACCAAAGGGTTTACCAAGTGAAGTTCCCGCAAGGCTTTACCAGAGAGGGTGGGATTGTGTGAGTTTGATGGAAGCAGAAAATTAGATTACTCACTTTCACTTTCCACTGTTTCTGGTGATAAAGATGGTCCCTCTGCTGCAGCTGTTCACATCATCTAAAGCTGTTACAACCTCCAACCATCACTGAAACTTGGAATTATGCAGATGCACCGTAAATGCAAATGCTGGGGGGCATACTATTTAGCTCAAGAGGCATCTGCACGTACTATTATCACAAGGCAGCACGTAACACATAACCCAGTTTTTACATAAATCCCTGTGATTTTGATGTGTAGTTTGATGATGTTGGATTTTTTTTTTTTTTTTACTATTTCAGTGTGTCAGAGAGAAGCTCTTGATCACCAGATACAATGTTCCTTCTTCAGGTATGCTGAAAGTAGAATAAACAAAGGGTAACCTGAGCGCTGCTGCACCAGTGGTGTCCTGTTTCTAAAGCAGCAGTGATGAGTCTCATGTCCATTGCAAAGAACAGCATTTGGGTTTTACCTTTGCTTTGTGACAAAAAGGCAAAGCATGTACTTGTGGATGGCAACAAATGTTAAGTGAATCTGATTCAACTTTAAATAAACAAGATTGCTCTAATGCTAGCAAGGCTGTCAAGACTCAGGTTAGCAAACTCATCATTAAAACTGATTTTAAAACAAAAAAGTCTGTCTTGCTGTCAAGTTTAGTAGTTCCCAATTGTTTTTGTTTGTGACCCTTTAAAACAATACTATGTCTCACTCTGACCTCTCTCCATTTAGTGCGTGTATACTGTAGGTACTGAGCATGTGTGTGTAATTCAAGCCTGTGTGTAATAACAGAGTGTAAATTGTAATTTACCCTTTGTGGGATTAATAAAGTATACATTATTATTATTATTGCTACCCCTCTGCAGGTTGCATAAATTTACAGATTATAACCAGGGCGACCAAAGATTAATGGTAAATTCAGATTCTTTTTAACGGCCTATCCTAAGGAAAATGATGCAGTAATTAACAAGGATTAGACAAAAGTTTTTTTTTTTCTGCTTTCATCTTGCAAAACCCTCAGATTTATCTTGTGACGCTCTTAAGGGGGTCCTGACCCACACATTTGGCATCACTACCCTAGTTTCTGTCAATAGCAGAAGAGCCTTTTGTGTGTAAAAACACATGTTGTATTTGCAAACACTCATGCATTAAAATAATCAACATTTCCATGTTCTTCAACCTTTGTTACTAGTTTCCCCAGCATTGTAACAAGCTAATACATTATTCATTTGCCCAGGCAACGATGGGCTTGAGTGGGAAGGCTTGAAACCTTTTTGGCTTCCACAGGTGGGGCATGATAGAAAATGTTTGGAAACCACAAATATAAAACATGTATAAAAAACAACAACATTTGAGGAGCATTTTCTGGTGATATTAACACTCTTTTCAGCTGGTGTGACTATCTTCCATTTCATTAGATCCCCAGGGCTTTAAACTCACAGAGGTTCTGCTTTGTAGATATACAATATATAGGTATGGTTAAGGTTGACAGATAATTATAATATTGTAAGATCCTACAATGACTATAAACATTGGAGTTGTGGACTTAGATTTAAATTCATGGACAGTTTGTCCTTAGCTCAGTGGAATCCTTTTGTCACAACATCGTCCCAGCAGGCATGTGACCTAGCAACTATCACGAACTTCCTGGTAACCTGCATGCAACCTGAGATGCTTAATATCAGCCACCATTATGAGTGGATACATCTGCCACCTGAATAAGTAACAGTGCTGCAGATCAGGTTGCAAATTACTGGTGAATTATTAATCCCTATAGATTAGCATGAATTAGACTGGAGCCTTTCAGTTTGAGTGAGAGACAAACACTCTGAAAAGAGACAGGTATGTGTGACTCTTGGTTTTATGATCTGAGCTTTATTGATCTTTAAACAGTTATTTGAATAATGAATAGATGTGCAGAAGAGTAGATGATGAAGTATTGGTTCTTTGTGTGTGAGAAGCAGTAGGTGAGATAATTTGTGCTTAATATTATAATTGCCTAACACATGTCCTTTTGTTAAAGTGTTGTTGTATTTTGCTTTTTGTTTTTGTTTTGTACTCATTACTTCCTTGAAAGCGCTTGCAGAACAAGACGCTTGACAGTATTAGACATTACCCACTAATTCACTGACAAACAATAATCACTCATATGATCTGCAGGCTTGAACGTCTGTTTATAAGTCAAAGGAAAAGGTTGATATTTTAAAGCAAGTCATTGGAGACAAAAAGCTGTGGTTGAGGAATATGAGCTGTCAAAAGTTGATGAAGGTCTCATGGCAACAGGTGACTGATGATCAAAGCACATAAGCGGCAGGTAAACAGATTTGGATCTTGTTGATTAATAAGGCAGGTGTTATGCATTATTCAAAGAATGTTTAAAATGAGCAACCGATGGATTATTAGACTGAAAATGAAACCATACTTGTAGCTAAGTGATTCAGTAGTTGCCTTGTGTAATAATTATTTAAATGATTGTTGTAAAAATGCACAATTACAAAAGGTACTTTTGCTAGTGCTGCTATCACACGTGTCTCGCTGAAGGACACGGTGAAGGATATCAGTGCTGCATATCTGATCGTCCCCCCCCAAAAAAGTGGCATCTCCATCAGTTATCTACCTGGATACCATTGCTCAAGCTGCATGCACAACAACTCACAATAAATCTGTCCTCATGTGTGAGTGGCCACAGCTCCTGAGGGTTAAACATCATTCATGTTTTTTTCACATAAATGTCGCCCCTCCCTCAGGGTCACACAGTCTCTGTGATGCAGAACACATTTATGACAAGTGGAGCACTCGTGAGAGCTTACACAAACATTCCTCTCCATCATGCTAATCTGGAAAAGGTGTCATTTAAAAAAAAAAAATAGAATGCATGTTTCTCAACATGCCTATATCTGTTCCATCATGTTTTTTGTCTCAGCTGTTTTGACACTTAATGTTTTGCATCGTTGATCTTGACGTGTTCTATTTGGTCACAGAAACATCACTTGTAGACTTAAAGGATGATTTATATTGGGATTATGCATCACTGTTCATTAGCCCTGATAACCTTATAATATATAGCGTAAATCACTTCACAAAACAGCGTGTTGCTGGTTCATTGCTCGTTCAGGAGGCCACTATGTCAAGTTAATCTCTGTCCAATCCAATTGATCTTGGGGAGATTGCACTTCTTAGTGGGCAGTGACGAGGTCCCTGTGGACACAGCTAATTCAGTGTCCGTGAAATGCCACTTGTTGCTTGTCCTCTTGAGGAAGCTGTTGCTGTTGGTGCTGTTATATTATGATCACAAGAGACTCTTTAGTTGTAATTTTTCTCACCCCTGATGAGTCAGAAGGAAATAGCACTTGCCATGTAAGTAGAGTACTTTCATCTACACCTTCAGCTGTCTGCATTGTTTTTACTTTGATTTCCCCTGCTTTAAACCTGTTAAGTGGTTCCCTTGGCTGATATAGTTTTACAGAGCTGAATGAGAAGGCTCATGGGAATAAATCTACTGCTCTTTGCTATACATAAACCACTCACTTCATACTCTATTTGAATTACTTGTCTGTGACGTTAACCGGCAAATGTTTTTCTGTCTTGCCGTAATAATGTAAAGGTTTGTTCAGGCTCAGCTTTTAAGTTGATTACAAATTATTAGGTATTGACATTTTTCTTCTTTATTTCTATTGAGTTTTTACTTCCCTAAAGAGGTATTTCAAACAAGAATTAATTTATTTTATCTTTGTAAAACGTTTTTTCATCTGAGATTGTTTTAATCCTCTAGGAGGTCACTGTATGGACTGTATCCTCACAAGCCCAGCATGATTGGCATGGAGAACCTGGGTGATCCATCAAGTAACTGGGATATAGTGGAGACCATTGGTAAAGGAACGTATGGGAAAGTCTACAGAGTGACCAACAAGAAGGATGGGAGTCAGGCAGCTGTGAAAGTGCTGGACCCGATCAATGTAAGTCAAGTTTACTGAGAAACCCTTTGCAGAATTCAAAATCCCTGTCTCTACAGCATGTTGTCTATTTTCAGTTGCCTGTAAAAAAGTTGATTTGAATAAACTGCATTTTACACTTTGCTGGCCAGCATAACCCAACCCTAATAACCACCTCACAACTTAATGTAGTGGGAGAAAAGCTGACTCGATGGCTGACGCAGAACCAACTAGGAATTCATTATATAGTGTATTAAGTTGTTTAATGTTTTCTTGGTTTCCAACCTTTTTGGCTTATAGCCCATTAAAATGAAACTATGACTACTTGCGTCCTATCATCTAGGGTTGTATGGGTTAAAACTAAAACAATTAAAATATATTTTTCTTCCCCCTTTATATTTGATTAAAATTTAGACCTTCTTTTTAAGCCAGAGTATGGACAATTTTCATATAATTATTAAGACCAAAAACAAAGATTAGAGTAATATTTGTAAAAACAAAAAAATAAATATAATTTTGTGAGGCAATATTTTTAAGCCATACTAGTGGTTTGGCTCCTTGGATGGCTTTTTTTTTCCATGGAATTTAGTACAGGTATCAATGGTGCTCAGATAATCAATCCTTATGACTTTGGTGACCCCTGATTTTTAGCCAACAGCCTTAGCTGTGATTTGTGTTTAGTGCTAATTAGTAAATGTTAACATGCTAACACGCTAAACTAAGATGGTGAACATGATAAACATTATACCTACTAAACATTAGCATGCCAACATTGTAATGGGAAACATGTTAAAAGAAAGTTCAAAGCACTGCTGTGCGTAAGTACAACGTCATTTGCATGGCAATAGACTCTTAGTCTTGTTTCCTGCTTTACTTTCTCTTAATTGTGTAGTGAACAATTGGATTTATTGTGTGACCTCTTTTGTGAGTTCTGATCCCCGGGTTGGAAACCACTGATTTAATTTAAGGTGCATTATTGTTGTACTTGTGCCTCTTTGTTGGATCTCCTGCATTTAGCTTCATAACTAGTTTTGGGCTGCATGTGACATGACCGCATGTGTAAAATTAGCAAGTCTGCCACTGGTATAAGGCAACAGGGAAACATAAAATTTTGGGACAGCTTTGTGGTTAGTGCAAAGTCACCTAAAAAACAACTCTCTGTATTTTCTGTGACTCATTTACTAACCTGCTGTAACTGCTTTAATTGAGCCTTTACCTTGATCATTGTTTAGTATTATGTTGTCTTTATGACTCAGGCCAACCTATCATATACATATAATAATAATAATAATAATAAAACTGCTTTCTTACTTTGTAGTTAATTTAATTGAACACTTGATAGAACAAATGTAGTGTTTACTGCTTTGCTGGCTAAATTAAATAACTGGAACACTAATCTGACATCACTGTGTGCTTCCCCGTGTTAGAGGAACCCATAACCATTCATTTTAACAGTTTTTTTCATGACTGCAAGAACTCATAATATTGTGACAAAAGAAAAAAAAGCAATGACTAAACCCATTGTGTTTTTCTTTATAACTATGTGACTTGTCTCAGCATGCGAGCCATTCAAACAGAGTAAGTTGCCAGTACTTTTTCCTCCTCTCCATATTGATGCAGTTGTACTTGCTCCAGTGATATATATATCAACATCTCCCGTATTCATTTATTTCCTGTCATGTTAAATCTAACACACTCTCACCAGAAAGTGTAACTGCTGCATTGGCTGTATCCTTTCTGTATGTCCGTTAATTTGTCTGTGTGATAAGACTGCTGTAGCCTCTGCTTTGGCAGCGTATTGTGCTAGTGAGACTTGGTCTGAGACATGGCTGTGATTGTGCCAATGGAACAATCTCCATCCTGGCAGTGCTATCCACCATGATGCTCCCTGATGGCCATGAAGATGAAGATGCTTCCTCTCTCATTCCTCTTCCTGATTAGACTGCTGATGCTATCACTCAGACATACAGGAAGAGAAATTCTGCCTCTCTGACTGCTGTGTCTCCCTTCCTCTGAGATTTACTTTGATAGAAAAGCACTTCCAGAAATAGTTTAGCACCCGGGCTCGTCCCTTCCTTTGTTACTGACTTTATAACCCTATCTGTAGGAGTCTAATTATAGTCAACCTATTATTGGGTTTTCTGCTGTGTTTCCCCCCCAATGAAACCCAACCTGAACTATTTAGGCATACATGTTATTTCTTATTACATTCCTCCATGTTATGTGTTTCTCATTTGCATAGCATAATCTCTGTCAATTCTACGTTCCAATTTGGCCTGTTTTCTGTTGCTGTTTAAAGGATGTGGACGAGGAAATTGAGGCAGAATACAACATCTTGAGGTCCTTGTCCAACCATCCTAATGTGGTGAAGTTTTATGGCATGTTCTACAAGTCAGACAAAGTATCAGGTGGACAACTTTGGCTGGTCCTTGAGGTGAGCTCTTCTTATCTTTTAGTCTTTCTATCAGTGCCCTATATCACAGTTTACTGGTTACCCCAGAATAATCTTTGCCTTGCATCCTTACACACTAATGCATGTCATTTCAGTGTAAACAGTGTACCAGTGCTAATAGTTTTGTATTTTACTTAGAGAAATAGCTTGATATTTTGGGAAATACATTTGTTTGATTTTTCTTTTTGCTGAGAGTTTGATAAGAAGATTGATACCACTCTCATGTCTGTATGCTAAATATAAAACTACCCCCAGCAGTCATTAGCTTAGCTTAGCATAAATACCTGGTTCTGTTCACCTTTAAAGCTCACTAATTAACAATCTTGCACCAGGAACAAAATATCGAAAATTCCTTTACTATTTTTCCATGTTAAAATCATAGACTGTATAAAACAGGTTAAAACCTAGCAACAACCTTAGGTGCTGAAATATAATGCCAACGCCAAAGTGTTAAAAGCTGCTGTTCCTCAAATGACCACATGAGGCAGGCTCCAAAAGGATGTCAGTTCCCATTGACCCCAATGTTAAAACACCAAACTTTACAGCAGAAATGAACATGTCTACAGCCACAAAAAAGGTTTGTAAAAAAAAAAAAGAAAAGAATGCACCGCAAACTACAAATGTTTTGTTGTGGTCAGGCTTATAGGATATATAGCTTTGATTTTTAAAATTGAAGTGATTGTTTGCGCTTGGTCTGAAAATGTAATATCTCATGCTCTGCTAGCATGCGAGCAACATCATCCATTTCTAAAACTGCAGAGGGCAGTATTGCAAATATGTAAAGCACGAAAGTTGTAATAAGGAAGAAGAAGACAATCGGGTCAGTGCTAAATAAAACTGTCATGTATCTCAAAGACTGGCCAACAATGCAGGGAAAAATCTAGTTATGTGCTAGAAAATGGAAGGAAAATAAAGAATGCTAACCAATGTATGTGGATGTAATTGAAAAAATATATTTAAAAAATAAGTTTGCAAATCTCTTTTGAGAAACAGCTTGAAGAAGACCCTCTGAATGTAAACATAACTATTTGTTTACTGGACAACTCCACAAGGTACCATAAACGGTTGCTTATCCAAATACTGCATTTTTGTGTTGATGAGCCCCAAAATATTTAAAACTTGGTTTCTTAATTTAAATTAAATACCTAAGTATTTAAAAAAGGGCCTCAGTTTGTCACAATAACCTATCTACATGTACTGTATGTTGATGCTATCATGCTACCATGTGATGTTGCATTGCTTCCTCTTGGGTGTGTGGGCAACCTCTCCCCATGAATCATAATCTAGACTCTAGAGTGTTGAGTGATGGACGAGTCACTGGAGTTTCTCTGTCTCCCTCCCAGCTGTGCAATGGCGGCTCTGTCACAGAACTCATCAAAGGCCTGCTCATGCGAGGCCAGTGTCTGCAGGAGCCGGTTATCGCATACATCTTATACAGTGCCCTCTTGGTAAGATGGCCCGCTGCAAAGCTGCTAATGTTAGGGAGGAGGTGGGATGCAAACGTGCAGAAAACGTGCTGAGCATTAATTTGCAGCAGGGGAAGAATGGCAGACGGTAATGAATGTCCCTACTTCTGAACAGCTGTGGGAGTTCTTTTATATAGTTTGTACTGCATAACCTTTTGATGCATTATATTCTAATTGATACTAATGACAAAGTATTAATATTGTGATGATGATTCATGCTGACCACCTTGTGTTTTTTGTCCTTTAACTTAAAAGGGTCTTCAGCATTTGCACAACAACCGGATTATCCATCGTGACGTCAAAGGCAACAACATCCTCCTGACAACTGAGGGAGGAGTCAAACTGGTTGACTTTGGTAATGGTCTTTGAAAGAGGCAATTTAGCCAATTCAGGGACTTCTGGAAAGAGACAAATGTATCAAGGTCTGAGAAATGTCTCTCAGCTTTATCTTTTCTCTGAAGTGCATTGTCAGATAAATAAGGATTTTTTTGGTATTTGACTGATCTATGGGAAGTGTCAGCAGCACATTCCTGCAACACTGTTTGTGAGGGCGAACACAAGCACAGGATAAATCGTTTTATGCGCCCCACATTTTAGTCCCTTGCTCACCATAACATCTTTTTATTTCATGGACCGTAGCCTTAACCCAAGGCTATTATTGCTCATTTAAATTGCATTATTTGATCCTTTGCATATTAAAAGAAAGCTGTTATGGCAAATGACTTTGAGTCACCCCTAGGCATGTTTATGTCCTCTGTGTCATGGAGATGAAGTGGACTCATGCTGATAAAAATCTGTCCTACATAATTTGAAATGATTATAGCCTATTATTATTGCTGCTTGGCAGGTTGCCACACTAAATTATATGCAAGGATTTATTGATTATTTTAAACATTTAGTCTCTATCACAGATTGTATTTGTATTCTGGGCAAATTCACACTGATAAACATACTAATATCTAAATTGGAATTACTATAAGAGGTGATTCAATGTTACTATTTATTTTATTTTATTTTTTTAGGTGTTTCAGCTCAGCTGACCAGTGCACGATTGCGGAGGAACACATCAGTCGGGACTCCATTTTGGATGGCTCCTGAGGTCAGAGTCCAATGCTAATGTTGTCAACTGTATAACAATGCAAACAGTTAAATCACACACATGTTTTGTGCCTAATTGAACATTTAAAATGAGCAAAGTCTCTGTAATACTGTATGTGCCACAAAGGGAGAGAATTCAAGATATTTCGGTGTGACTCTCCTCCTGTGTCATTGTGTATTCCCCTCCACGGGTGCAGCTCTTGCGGTCGCCTCAAGGTTAATAGCTGGGAGGCTGTGGCCCCTCGGCTTACTCTTTGGCAGAAATGAGCTGTGGTGATTGGGCTGGTAGGGAGGGACCTCAGGGGCGCTTAGAATAAACTGCTGGAAAATGTAATGTCAGTTATAATTACTGACTGTGGAAAAGAGAGGCTCGTACCACCAGCAATTGAACCGTCCTACCTTTTATAGATGTTTGTAACTCTGCCGGATTTTAGGCAGCAAGTAAGAGAGTGCTATAACAGGAAGTCAATTTGGGCTTTGTGGTCCTTTTGAAAATAATCTTCTACAAATTATTACTTAATTTCTCTAAGGTGATATTAATAAAGTGCTTTATTTCAAGAATCTGACACAATGTTCAGGTAGAAGTTAATTCACTCTTGTGTTGTATTTCCAGGTCATAGCCTGTGAACAGCAGTATGACTACTCCTACGATGCCCGCTGTGATGTGTGGTCGCTAGGCATCACAGCCATTGAGCTGGCAGATGGAGATCCCCCGCTGGCTGAGATGCATCCAGTTAAAGCACTCTTCAAAATCCCTCGGTGAGTCCACTAGAGGGCGCTCCTACCACACAGCTGGAGGCTGCCCACACAAGCGTGCTCAAAAACAGCTTTCCATTATGTCAGGAGGACAATGGCAAACTAAATTTGGTACTAGAGGTGATGAAAAGAAAAAAATAACAGTGGCTTTCTTCACAATTGAACTTGAAATTTGGAAACAGAAAGATGGATATTTGTGGTTTATCAGTGTTTCTTGTTACTATTGCATTTTAATTTTTCCTTTCTGAAAGACAGCATCTGCTAAGTAATCAGATGTACTAGTGTTTGGCCTTAAAATTAATGCAGTGATTCAATCTGTAAAAATATTCACTGCTGGAGACTGTGTGTGTCTGATGATCATTTGAGAGCTTAGTGGCTACACGCGGTTGACCTTTTGTTATCAGCACAATTGCGCAATTATCTCTCAGTTAGGTAGAGATATGCCCTTCTGATTGCAATTTGCATTGGTGATTAGCTCCATTCACATTGAGATGAGGCTGTCACCTCCTCCCCGTCACAATGTTATCTCCTCCCTGGCAAGCCAGGGGAGGAACATGGGTGACTTGTGTGGCAGGAATTATGGAGCTAACGCAGCATAAATTCATCCAGAATTTAAAATAATTACAAGAGCGACTCAGTAAAATGAATGCTGATAATTAGGTTTTTCTCAGATCTGCACCTTAAAACATGTCACCTTTTTGGAAGAGTTGATGTACTGTAACTTAGGGGTTGTAGGTTTGGGAACATTTTAAAAATGCAACCTGAAACTGGATAAGTGGTTTCTGTCAAGTATAAGCATGTTTTCTTATCAAACAGCAGCCATAATAAGAGGGGGCATATGCATTTCCCATGTCAATGTCCAATCCTATTTCATTACTGCAGATCTCATTACTCTGACTTTGGGGATAACTAGGATGTTGATAGAATTTGACATATATCTTTTAACTGATGTTCCTCTTTCTCTGTTTAAATCAAAATATATATTTTGCCCTTTTGATATGAATTGGGACCTTAAAGGCTTTGTAGTTGTGGTATACAGTATATGACAGCAAATGTGTTGAACCACGAAATTATTCTGTTAACATGTAATTTATCAAATATATTTTCCCATCACTGCTGCTCGACAGACAATATCATGAGGAAAACGTGGTTTAAATTATGACTCCTGTATGAATTACTTTCTAAATAGGGAAATTTGTTTCACCTTTGGGCTTTTAGTGGCGGTGAGAGTGATGTATGATGAAATCAGAGGGATTCATCTTCACCGGTTTTGATCATTGCAAAGTTCCATATTGTTTTTTTCTCTATTTAATACATAACAAACCATTACCAAAGAAGTATTGTCCTTGGGCAGAACATGTTTTATGAAACCATATAGGCACTAAAACATGTAATAAGCATTTTCATCATTCTGATATTTTACAGTTGCACACAGTAATGCGTTTCCAGGCTCTAAAGGGTTCACTGTCATGTTGTTAATCTTGTGTATATCATCCACTTTATCATCCTTCCTCTCTAAACACATCTAGACATTAAACAGCAAATATATAACATACAATAAAATATTATATTCCATATATGAGAAAAATTCATCCCAGTTTTGAATCATGCCATACATTTTCTTACATGTTCAAGTATTGTGTGGTCAGCTCTCTTTCATTGTACTTTTACACCTGTCCATGATTACTTTTTTCTGAAAAACCACTGTAAGATTTTTCCCTTGTCAAGCTAAAGAATGAATGGCTCCTGGTGACGACAAAATAAACACTATATGCTATCCCACTTTGACTACAGGGGCTAGCACCAGATAGCCATTATGTCACAGATGTGGTTGTGCTAAGGGAAACCTGCACAGGTGGAAATGCTTCTCATCCCAGCCGGCTATGAACGATAAGAGAAGCTGTGATATCTGTCAGATGAGCTCCGTAAATTAGGGTCACCTTGATGCGTGGTCTGTTTGTGCTTCAGAAATATATGATACTTGATGAGCTGTGAAATACCACCGATGCATGCATATCTTTAAATCCCAGGTAGATCATTCTGATATTTTTTTGTAGCTTCAGTTTATAGATAGATAAAGACTTTTATGAATTTGTTCTTATGATTAATAGCAACTGAGTGTGTTACAGTGTGTATGACAGATATGTGACGTCTATGGTGACCATGAATAAAGGCAACTGAGCATGTCAGAGGGTAAAGTTGTTAAATCATCAACTGCAAAATTAATTATGGATACTCAAGACAACGATGCTCTGTGATATTTAATATGCGGTAAGAGTGTCCATGTAAAGTCAAACCAAAGGGTATGTAAAATACATTGTAAAGGTTAGAGACAATTGGCAAAGACATCCCAAGGTTGTGTTTATTCGACCAGATCCCTGTAGATATTAGCCACATATTTAAAAGTATGTGTATTTGTCTGAGTGGAGACCAGAACAAGCGAGATGAAAGACAGAGGTAAATGATGGCTTGTCAAAAGAAACAAAGGCTAATCAAATCATGAGGCTCCGGGAGAGGAACCCAGACCGGTGTGCCTGTAAGAGACAGCTCTTCATGGAAAAAGCCTGAGTTAAAATCTGTGGAGCAGAACAGCCAAGGGTGAGGGATATCAGTGCAGTTTCTGGTGTTTCTCACACAGAATGAAACCTTTTCAAAAAAATCACGTTTGAACTAAATATATTTCTTGCCTTTGCGTTGAATGATATGTTAAATCCATGCATTACTGCCCTAGTATGTAGATATATAAATTGCAGATTTTTTGCATTTGCTTGCATGTATTTTTAAATCCTCTCCAGGCAAAATGTTGTTCACAAACCTTTTATTCATCAACAATAGTAGGTGTCTACAGCCATGCTAGCAGCGCTAAGGTAAATACGTCAAAACGCAAAGTACAACTGAGGCTGATGGGAATGTTATTAGTTTTGCATGTATTTGGTCATAAACCAAAATATTGAGCAAATTAGAATACAAAAAAAATACTAGTTAAGAATTCCTCAATACTATCATATTCCAGGAATGTCTGAATGCGGTCCGTCCAGTAGTCCACAAAACATTTTACTCAACAAAACAAATGCCATCAAGTCAGTAGATCATCTAAATCATTAGAATTCATCGTCTAGGGACCATACATGTCTATATAAAATTTCATGGCAATCCATTCAATATAATAATAATTATATATATTTCAGTCAGGACCAGACTGTATCTATTTAATCAAATATATTAAGTGTTTGACCGACCAACTGACAATGCCAAACCTTTCGCCTTGGTGCTAGCGGGGCTAATGATGCATTTCAGTGCGAATTTGCTCTGCTGGTAGGGAGGGACCTCAGGGGTGTTTTTGGCCAAAAGAAAAATTCTTTATTCATAACCAACAGTGAATGTTTTTTACTTCTGGATGATTACAATTGATAACTTCCGCTATCTTTAAAGAACAGGCGTGCCTTTAATTGTCTACATCGCCATTTTATGTATACAAAAGTATGTTGTATGCTTTTAGACACTAATTCTCTCTTTTTGCTGAAAACAGGCCAACAACCAAAGAAATACATTAATTGTTCACCATTATTATTCAGAAGGTCATTTTAAGATAGATTTACAGTATATTCGTTGATTTTCCTTTATAACTAAAAAGAAACAACTCAACATTGCTGCCTTGCTTTGGTGTCTTGTATAGTGGACTTTGAAGACTGGAGATCTGGCACAGAAAGCAATATTTACAGTATGTCTCAATAATGATTCTATGTGAAAATAGAGAGCCTTTGGACAGAAGTAAGTGAGCACTAACAATACTGAATAAAGTGGAGCAGTGAAAGTTTAAGTGTCACACTAAATAATTTCTTGAATGGAAATACTGTTTTCCTACATATGAGAAGGGGAAGAGTTATAAATTCTACATATTACATATTCAAATATTGCATTGGCCTGATTTTTGTCTTCCTTCATGGCTTAGTTACAGCTGTCAAGTGCTGCTGACACCTCTGTGATTTTGCCTAAATCCACATTGAGTAACGTCTGACAGTACACGCTCTGCCTGGACCTAGATTTGAATAAGCCATTTGTGTTTACAATATGAGCCAGCACTCTCACAAATGCTGAAAGAAAAAAAAAACTGCCTGAATTTGCTAAGCACAATGAGGGCACTTGACAGTGTTATCAGTAGTGTGCTGCTATATTGACTTTCTAATGTATAAGCAGTATGCTACAACATCAAGGCAAGAATGTGTCTTCAGGCTCATATTAGAGGTTGCATTGAAGCAGTCAGTTACTGGCTTTGATCTGCACTTTGGAAAGGATTGCCTGTCTGAATCCTTATCAAAGACTCTACTAACTTAGTGTGGCGGAAAATGACAGCTTTTGCACCCCAACATTCTCTCCTCCTTTCCAAAAATAGAAAAAAAAAGATGTTAAGTATGTTGTCGTTTAATGTGTAGCTGCATCTACCTCTGGTTTGTTTGTGATAAACAAAATCCACCGAATTCATGCATTATTTTTCCTTTTACACAAAGGATTTCATATTCTACCTGTCTGTCAGCTTTGTGAAACAACATGTGTGAACTAATGCAGTTCATAAATGTCTCGACCAGGTCTGACACTGTTTGTCTGACAGTGACAAAAGGCTCAGCCTCCAGCTGTCAGACCTGTGGCTCCCTGTGAAGATGACTGTACTCATGCCCGTCCAGCCTTGGCTCCTCATACAGACCTGCCTCCTGTCATCGTGCGCACTTGAAAAGTGTTAGCCTCATTATAGATGGCCTCCATAAATGCTGCTGACAGAGGTATAACTAGCTCCCATAACTTTTGGCTCCCAATGGCAGATGCTTGCTGCCAGACAGTGGAGGAGCTGTTATCATTTGTCAATTTTTCTGTGGCTGCCACATACCTGGACCCCAACCAGCTCGTCCTCGGACCAAAAACTCTCACAGGAGTCTGACGGTCACGCTCTGCTTGCCAGCAATCATTTGTCAGCTTCCTCAGGAGACAAGTCTACTACTATACTATGATCATGATGTCATTTGTATGCATTTAATGAAGTCAATTTTTATACTATGCTGACTTTTGTATGTGTGATTATTTTCAGAAATCCCTCCCCTACATTACGAAATCCAGAGCAGTGGTGTAGAAGTTTTTGCCATTTCATCGGCCAGTAAGTGACTTCAACCTGTCAACCGAACCTATTCTGATGAACTGAGGCTGATTCAGATCTTTATTATTTTATATATATATTAGTAAGGATCACACACATTAATGTGACTTTGGTTTGGTTAATAAATATCAATATGAAATTTAACTGCTGTCACTGGGAAACAAATGATTGCAAATAATAACCTGAACCTGTAAAATATAATAAACATCAAATAAGAAAAGTTCAACAACAACCATTAAATATACATACAAATGCAGCCTGTATATAATTTACAACACCAATTTATTTTTAAATCTGCTTAAATCTATGACTGAAAGCAATGTTGAACATCTGCTGATGATGCTATATATATATATATATATATATATATATATATATATATATATATATATATATATATATATATATATATATATATATATCGTCCAGAATGAAATGATAAAACGTACATTGAGATAACTTTTTCAGGAAGAGCTTAACATTGGCTTTAGTAAATTGTCAGGAGGTGGTAATGTGCATGTAAACATAAAGGTAATTGAAATTGATATTTTATAGCCAGATTCTATCAACCCTCTCGTCTTCCTGTTCATTGACTTTCATTTGTGTAAATCTGCCACAGAGGTACAAGCTAATTCACCTGAGTTATCAGTTCTATCTGAACTTATCATTTCCTTCTCTGTGCAAAGATAATAATGTCAGGGGTGGCTTGTAATGGTTGCTCAGAATATACAACCTCAATATATACCACGCGGAGGTGTGTGCGGCTGAAACGTGAGAAAATGAAATTCAATTTGTCTGGAGAATTATTTATGTGGGCATGTTTTCCAGCTTATATTTTTGTTTTAGTATTGTATTGTAATGCATTAACTGAAAAGGATTATTTGAAAAAACAAACCTGATTTGAAGGCCTGTTTTTTTTTGTGTCACTTGAGTTATTGACTGGTTTGGACAGAGTTGAGGCATATTACCCCTTAAACAGCCAACACACATTGTAGTGATATTAGTTTTTTTCTACTCTTTACAAGTGTAATTGCAATGGTGTTCATTGGCTACTTTTTGGATTGCAAGTCTGTAGTCTGTGTCAATGGATTATGTGATAGCAGATATATCAGAAATAATCTCCCTGAACAAAGCCCAGCAGAGTTTAAGGTTGGGAGGCTGGACAATGTTATCAAGCTTTGCAGGCTGTTTGTGAAGCCTTTTTCAGCCCTGTGTGTGTGTGTGTGTGTGTGTGGGTGTGTGGGTGGGAGGGGGAGTAAATCCATCACCAGTTTCTGCACTTGTGCAGCCAGAAAGTTGACTTCTGTGACAAAGTGATCCGCCGTTCAGCATCCCGCCAGCACAGCCCTGCTAATAGCAGCAACCTCTGCTTAATGTCCTGACACTAATGAATTCATGGAATTAACTTTCAGAGCCAAACAAACTGATACAAGAAACAGAATTCCAATGTAGATTAAGTGGTAGGAATTAGATTGGTGTTTTTCTCCTATCTCGCTTCTACCTGCAATTGTTGGTGTTGTAGTGCTCATGCACACATTCAGACGTTTAAAGTCTTTAGCTGAAGTAATTGATCAGTACAAAAGTGAATTGTTGATGGATGAATCGTTGCATTCAAGTGGCAAATTTAAAGTGTTTTAATTTCTGATTTTGTTTTACAGTAAATTAAAACTGTCTGAAATGAAAGCCAATTTTGTTCCCCTGGGTGTGTGGTGCTTAACAGTCAATATTTTGCAAACATTTGCATCAGTAGCTAACTGATGCTGAATTGTGGGCATGGGGCAGTATCACAAAGAGGCGTCACCTATTGGCAAACACTGCACATCACAGATAGGACTTACTGCTGTGCCATTGCAGGGCTTGTTGTCTGTCAGTACTGATCCAGACAAACCAGCGTTCTGTCATGTTCAGGTGAGGAGACAGTTTCTCCTCAGTGGTTTAATTCATTCAAATTTTAAGATAAATAACAGATAGACAATATCGGAGGCCACCTATGTCTGTAAGTGTTTAAAGCTTCCTCTATTTTTGTGATTGTAAGGTGTCTGATAAAGGATTTTGAAGCACGTCCATCCGTGACGCACCTCCTAGAGCATCCCTTCATCAAGCAGGCCCACGGCAAAGATGTTGTACTACCACAGCAGTTAGCTGCTCTAATCCAGGAGCAGCAAGAACTGGGCTGCAAAATCAAAACCAAGTAAGTAAGTCCCTTGATATTACATTCTAAAATTACAGAGTAAATACAATGCTGCAATCACAAAGCTAGTTGCTTCATTTGTGTGCTGTCACTGGAGATCTATGTTGCTGCAGCTGGGCACTGACTGAGTGGTGATATTCTTTCTGTCCAGTAGGGGGCAGGGTCTCATCTTCTTACACACAGTGATGATGATGACATCCAGTAATGGACATTACAGTATGCGATTAGAGAGAAGTTAGGCGAGTGTGACTAATTCAGAGGGCGTAATTGTGCTGACTAACCTTAGATTAATAAACTCCATTTAGGCCAGTGGATGGAACAACCATCTGATGGGGAGTTCTTAGTACAAAGCACTTTCCCACCCAAGATTAATTTACCTTTGAAAATAAGTGACATTTCAACTGTACTACCTTCTTTTTGCTTGGTTTTAAAAAAGATAAGTTGGGTTATTTTCTCACAAATTTTAAAAGTAGCTACTGTACAAGTTGCTTGGAATAGACAGATAGATATGAAGAGGCAGGAACAGTGATTGGAGGAGCTTATATCCTAAAATTTGTAAAGATGAATAGTTTACCCAAACACTCTTACGGCAGTGAATGACAGATCAGAAAGTCTCCTGTTATTTACTGGAGAAATATTGACTTTGGCACTGCTTAATCTTTATTATAAAGGAGTTCGCTGAACCTGCCCTTGACTGAGAGTCTTGATGTTGTGCCAGCTCTGTTTACTCCCGAGAGTGTGCAGAGTTGGTGCCTGAGCCTGATCCCAAATTCCTGTCCACAGTGAAAGTGGATAATGGGATTAGGAGCTTGTAGGGCGAAAACTGGGCTTGTCTGGTTTAGTCTCTCATGCCACAGATCAGCACACAATGACTCCAGATAAGAATAAAGACATAGTGAACTTAAAAGTAGCTGCCGTAGGTGGAATAGTGTGATTTACTTCAAAGCAGAGAGGTAGAGGCTAGAGGTCTCAAGTTTTTCTCCAAAGGGACACAAAGACTTAGAGGGACCACATATTGAGCATGCAGCTTTTATTTCTGCACTTTTGAATTTACACTATATTCAGAATACAAAATGAAAACAATGGCAGAGGAGGAAACAATTCCTAACCTGAAGCTTGAATATTTCTTTTCATTTTACGATAGATTATTTATTGTAATAGAATATAGATACATCTTATGAATGAAATATTTTTTTTTTTTGAGAAGTAACAAGAAGTGTTCGGATGTTTTTTCAGTAGTTGTTATATACCAACAGTAAAAGACATTCATGGTGTTTTCTATTTTTACATTAAAGTTCTCATATTATGCTTTTTGGCTTTTTCCCTTTCCTTTATTGTGTTATATATCTTTTTTGTGCACGTTATAGGTTTACAAAGTGAAAAAGCCCAAAGTCCACCCCAAAGGAACTTACCATCTTCCAGATAAAACTGTTCACAAAGGATATAGTATAATTTCTTTTAAAGTAACAATGTCATTTTTAAGCAAATATTACTCAAAAAGGAGTAAATGCTTTTTTCCGTTGAGGATTAATACACAATCGGGGGTATTGTGTCGCCCGTTTCAGTTTTCATTGTGTTGCCCATAGTGTTTGCATTTAGCCATGCTGCAAGAATGGCAGGTCTATCAAAATGGTGGTTTCCAAACTGGTGCACAAGGCCATATTGAGTAACTATACGTGAAACATAACATTACACGCTGCTGTGTCTTGTCTGATTTTATGTTTCAGTTTGTGCTGTACAGTGACTTTCTGTTTCTATAACCTAATTGATAGCTTTTATTGCAAGGCACTTCAAATATTTCCTAGCAACAAATGTACACATTACTTAAGCCTTTATTGGTCCTACCAGATTTAATAAATTAAAACTAGCTAATAGTTTCTAACGTAGGAAGGACTTCATACACAAATGTAGTGATGGATTTATGAATAGATTATGCAACTCAGTCCTGGTGGGTATTGACAGCAGCAGGACACTAAATGCTCGATTGACTCAAACCAATGACAATAATTGAGCTCTTTGACAGATGAATAAGCTATATCAGGCATTGGCTACACAGAAAATACATGTTTGTAGGATCAATTCAGTGTTGGGTTGGGTCTTATCATCAGATTTGATAAAAATAAAATCTAAAATAAGTATAGAATATCACCATCCTTATCCTTTGTACATACATGTGTAATGCCGTAGGCACTCACAGACACAGCCCTCTTTCACACACTCTCTGGTGTCCCCTGAGGTTTTCCACGGTCCCTTGGAGGCAGCTGGCTTCGTGTTGACCTCTGCCCACTGGGGCTCTTTGGAGAGTGATAGGTCTAAACACTGATGAAGTGCAATCACAGCCTGAGATAATGGGAGATGTGTCCCCTGGGAGAGCTTTAAGGGCTTCACACAAACCTTGGAAGTGACTGGGTCTTACACCCAGCCAGTCAAACTACTGTTGCTCATCTGGTGGTCACTTTACAGCTTTCTGAGGCATTATCATGTGCTTGGCTTCATACAGGCAGGAGCGGATCAATACTCGTAAAACCCTCATAATAGAGAGCTGTCGTGATGATGATCTGGTAAACCTGGAGTTCTTAGATGAGGTAAGATTTAATATGTTCATTTTCTCATGTATTGATCAGTCAAAGGCACAATGTTCTTGATGCTATGTGTGTTTTTCTTTTCTTCTCTTTAGGAGACAATAATCAGCCATCTCCAGAAGCGGTATGATGAGCTGCAGGTGTACACTTACGTTGGAGACATCCTCATCGCTCTAAATCCTTTCCAGAATCTCAGCATCTACTCTCCCCAGGTTGGTTATGGACTAGTCACACAAATGTTCCCAGTGGATTCCCAATCAAAAGGGAAACCACTGGGAAGGCTTCATTCTAAAGTCAGTGTGAATCAATGTTTAAATATTAAAACAGCTAAAAACCTGAATAAGAGAATAACAAACAAACATGTAACTAAAATGTAAATATATATATATATATATATATATATATATATATATATATATATATATATATATATATATATATATATATACTGCTTTCAACACAAACACATTTTATTTTTTTATCCGGAGTAGCAGCATGTCTCCAGCAATAGCAATGTCAGTCAGTCGTCCGGTCCACCACTTTGGTCAAGACTGTAATATCTTAACTATTTAATAGATTATCATAAACATTTCCACAGACATTCATGATCCCCAGAGGTTAAAATCCACTGACTTTAATGATCCTCTGGCTTAGCATACTAAAATGCTAAACTAAAACGGTGAACATGGTAAACTGCTAAACAACTTCACCATTTTAGCAATTTTAGCACACTAACATTAGCATTCAGCTAAAACACAGCCTCACAGAGCTCCTTGCATGGCTATAGATTCATGGTGTGTTCACAACTTTAGAGTTAGTGTTTAATGTAAATAATAAAAACAGGTGAAAATGTAGTTTGCATAATTACAACAAAACTCAAATTTTGGATACTTTTTGTAAAAATCTGTACAATTGAAAATAATGTGCCTTTTGCATGTGCCTTCTCTTAGTTCTCGAAGCTGTACCACGGTGTGAAGCGGGCCGACAACCCTCCACACATCTTTGCTACTGCAGATGCAGCCTACAGAGGCATGGTGACATTCTGCAAAGACCAGGTACTACCCAAAAAACATTTGATCAATGGAGACTCAGATTGTATAACAGATAAAATGATGATGTAAATCTGTAAAGAAAATTATATTAAACAATTTACTGAAATGTTTGGGAGGGATGTTCCAGACATTTTTGATCACATCTAGCTTTATTTCCTATAGAGGTTGAATAAACTTTGTAACATATGTACTCACTTTTGGACGAAAGCAGTGACATCTGTCTTGAAAAATAGATTCAATTCTCTACAAGGCTTTTACATGGTTAAAAAAGGGAAAAAGTATGTGATATAATGTAAATGTTCCTTGTCTGATGTTTTAGACACTAGATTTTGTTTCCTTTTGTTTTAGTGTATCATAATCAGTGGGGAGAGCGGTGCGGGAAAAACAGAGAGCGCTCATTTGATTGTTCAACATCTTACCTTCTTGGGAAAGGTATAGTAGCTGTGTGGCCATCCTTTTATTGTTAAATTGGTTAATACTTGTGCTGAATACTGAAAGAATGTCAAAGTATAGTTCTATAATAATTATGGTTTATTAAAGAAACATGTTGCTGCTCTCAGGCTAACAATCGGACGCTGCGAGAGAAGATCTTGCAGGTGAACCCCCTTGTAGAGGCCTTTGGAAACGCCTGCACAGCTATCAATGACAACTCCAGTCGCTTTGGCAAATACCTGGAGATGAAGTTCACACCCACTGGAGCGGTCATCGGGGCCAAGATATCCGAGTACCTGCTGGAGAAGTCGAGGGTCATCAAACAGGCTTTGTATGTGCTGCTTTGGCTTGGTCTGACTGGAGTTCTCTTTGTCACACTTCTGACTGCTCTGTTTGTTTTCTTTCAGGGGGGAGAAAAACTTCCACATATTTTATTACATATACGCTGGGCTTTACCACCAAGACAAGTTGAAGACTTACAGGCTACCAGACAGGACACCTCCCAGGTTAGCACAGCAGTTTGACTTTGACATGTTCATGATACATCTTTCCATTCCCATCATGTTGGAACATCAGCATTAATACTTATGATTGCATCTGCAGGTATATTGACAGCCAGCACCACAAAGTGATGCAAGACATTGTCTCCAGCAAACTGTACACGGAGCAGTTTGACGCAATTCAGGAGTGCTTCCGAAATATTGGCTTTACTGAAGAGGTACTTTAATACTTGATCAAATACAGTATTTGGTTGCAGATGAATGAAATGCTTTTATTTTTTCTTGTCTGTTTTTTTAGGAGGTCAACTCTGTTTACCAAATTCTCTCAGCCATTTTGAACACCGGCAATATTGAATTTGCTTCCATCACATCCCAACACCAGACTGATAAGAGTGAAGTGCCTAACTCAGCGGCCTTAGAGAATGGTGAGATCCAATACATCAGGTGATGTGTTTTCTAATAGTCAGCGATGCTCTTCTTTTAGCCAAAGATACAGGTAGGTTTAATGGTCTCCGTGAAGAAAAAAGAGTTTGTAAATTTGATGCATATGGGATTAAAAAAGGAAGCTATTCTATGCTTTAATCCTCCGTGTGTGAAGATTAAAGGACTGCACTCTGTAGAAAAATATTTTAAGAAGGAAACCCTTTTTGAGAAATGTGTTCACAGGTCTCTGTGTTATGTTTTTTTTTTAAAGTAATGATTTATGTTTTGTTTAATAGTTATTTTGTGACGCATGTGACTTTATGACCACTTGTATGTATTGTATGTGCAAAACAAACAAACAATCAGTCAATCATGGCTTGTTACTCAGAACATAGGGGAACATTTTCTGTAAGCAGTAACCATAATATATCTGAAAGCAAATAACCCCTTTCCATTTAAATAAAACATGTAAAGAAGCTGAACCACATCCACAGTAAGAGATTGCTGGGGTTTATTTTATGCTAATGATAAAGGTAGATGAGCTCCTGATTATCACATTGATTACCTCTCTCGTCTTTTCTCTCAGCTGCGTCTCTACTCAGCATCGGCACTGAGGAACTCCAGGAGGCGCTGACCTCCCAGTGTGTGGTTACCAGGGGCGAGACCATCATCCGCACCAACACAGTGGACAAAGCCGCTGACGTTCGCGATGCCATGTCCAAGGCCTTGTACGGACGCCTCTTTAGCTGGATAGTCAACCGCATCAACTCCCTACTGCAACCTGACATGAATATCTGGTGAGTGTGTGCCAATGGTGAAGAGCTATGTGGACGTTCACTGTTCACCTTTATGGAAGTCTGTAGAGGCAGATGCACACATGCAGAGGAGAATATAAATGGACAAGAAAAGAAGAGCAAAAAAAGTTTTAATAAATTTTTGATACAGAGTTGCGTGCAGAGAAAATAATGTTCAGATGATTAAAAAGACTTCAGAAAGACTGCAAAGAGGCTGCTCATTGATCCAAAAGAATTCCATGATAAATATGAGCATCGACTGTCAAGGAGTTGTCTCTGAGATGTATAAAAGCCAGAGTTCCTGTCTGCATTCCAGTCATCTTTGCCGTTTCCTTATTGCCATTAACAACCCGGTAGCACAGGCTAAAGGTGACCTCTACATACAGCGGGTAATGACTGATCATGAAAAGTAGTAGCTCCAAGCACTGAATATGAAATTCAGGGTGTTAAGTCTTCATGCTGTGTCTTAGACATAAATATTGTTTGTGCAGATATTGAAAATGACTCAAGGTTAAATCAATAGAGATTGAAATTAACCCATTTAAGAAGCTCTGACTTTTTGAAAGCTGATGTTTATGATTTCTCATCAGACTACAGGACTCTGTATTTGGGTTGAGCTTGGATTATCATTAAAGTTTTATCAATTAATATGCCTGCTGGGGATTTGCTTGTACTGTAACATAGAAGAATAAGTTTGTTTGTCCCCTTTTTCCTCCTTTGAAGTGCCACAGAGAGGGGCATGAATGTGGGAATCCTGGACATATTTGGATTTGAAAACTTCAAGAAGAACTCATTTGAACAACTGTGCATCAACATCGCAAACGAGCAGATCCAGTTTTACTTCAACCAGCACATTTTTGCCCTTGAACAGGTAAGTCTGACATATAGAGGGAGGTTATTGATATAATATGTCTGTGCAAATACAGTACATCATGGTTATTCATGTCATATGATGTGCTTGGAATGAATGCATCCACACAACACTCCTCAGCAATAATACTGTGTATAAACAATCCCTTTAAAACACTTAGATAAGTCATTCATTTTAGCATTAATTGTGTTTTCAAATCCATCAGGGCAGAGATGCTCTCTAAATGAACATTTTGCTTTTAGCCAGGCTGCGATGTGTAAAGGATTACTTATACCATTACGCACCACCAAATCACACTCTTAATTGATTTAATGAAGTTGTTTACCCTGAAGTGCGAGAGGTCTTTTTTTGTCTTGATGGAAATTAATAGATATTATTCAAGAACCAGTTTGCTATAATGCCTTTTGGTCTGTGTAGTTTTAACTTTGCAACAGTCCTTCTAAAAACTAGGTAAAGACGGGCAAATGTATTCATTTATTGTAGACCTTTTTATTACTTAGTTATCTGCTTAACATTTAAATGCATACAGCGACTCATGCACTGAAGAATACACAAAATAAAATACAAATGAGATAATTTATTGAGGCAGGATTTCACTCATAAAATCTGATAATAGTCTCTGCTCATTGATTTATATATTCCAGCTCTCTCCAGAACCAGAACTGGAAACAACATTTCCTGTTTACAAATTAATCACAGCAGTGATAATGGAAAATAAGGCCTTTAAGCCTGTGGAAAGTTTCTCTTCTACAAACAAGTGCAAGCTGCCCCTGATGAAGGGCTGGTGCTCTGTGGAAAAGGGATTTTGATTTGGTTTCTACAGTCTCGCTGTACACAGAAACTGATTATTCTGAGTTAATAACTAAAACATGAGGACAGTTTAGATCCATTGGTTTCACTTTATTAGTAAAATATATATTTAAAAGAACTTTTTGATCCAAAATTAAATATATGCAATAATATGATAAGACTCTGGGTTATTTGAAAAGTGAAATAAATTATGAATAAGTAAGTGTCTTTATTTGTTAGTTCAGAGCTGTTCTGTTTTATGTATTCAGTAAAACCCTCTATTATGCTGTAAGCTTCAGCAATAGACATACTCAGCCGACTGCAGCTGTTTGATTTTGTTTGATTAGAAACTCCTTTTTTACCCTCAAAAATGCACAAATAATATTTAGCCCAGATTGTTTAATTGGGTCATTTAGAGAAATCATTAACTAGATTGTTCTACATTCACTGGTTCTAATTAGATGGAATACCAGAGCGAGGGGGTGGATGCCAGCCTGGTGGAGTACGAGGACAACAGGCCCATCCTGGATATGTTCCTGCAGAAGCCCATGGGTCTGCTGTCCTTGATGGACGAGGAGAGTCGCTTCCCTCAGGCCACTGACCAGACCTTAGTGGGTAAGACTGGAGCAACTTCTGCAACATGCTCAGACATCAAACAAACAAAAATCATGAAACATGAATATAAGAGTTCATTAGGTCACTGCAGCCCTTGCGACACAGCTTAGATACTTTAAAATGTTCCTACCTGTGCTGCTTGAAGCATCTTTTTTGTATATTTGACTATTTTGCCTTTCTGCCAACAGATAAATTTGAGGACAATTTGCGCTGCAAGTACTTTTGGATACCTAAACGTGTGGAGCTTTGTTTTGGGATTCAGCATTATGCAGGAAAGGTATCAAATGAGTCTATACATCTGTGCAACAAACTGCCTTGTTCGTTGGTGTGTTAAAAGATTTACCAGTGTATTAACAATAGTTGAAATGTTTAAATGTCTGTCAAAAATTCATTGATCTCAGAAAAATATCAGGCCTTATCAGAAGTAAAGACAGGCTCCTTTAAATGTGAGGAGCATTTAGCGTTTATGTATAATGTTGTGTGTCCTTCTTGACAGGTAATGTACAACGTGAATGGTTTTTTGGGGAAGAACAGAGACACTCTTCCTGCAGACATCGTCGTAGTTCTGAGAACATCAGAGAACAAACTTTTGCAGCAGCTGTTCTCTAGCCCCTTAACTAAAACAGGTATGCTATGATATAGGCCTCAGTGAAAAATATAGCAATGTGAAACATCTCAGCCACTAACATCAACATTATTCTACCACTAACCACAAAGGAAATGGTAATGAAAACTTTCCTTTTAGAGAAACTATTGTTAACAATGCAGGTATTCTGTGAATTGTGCATGTGTCTACTGCTCCCATAAATGTTCAGGTAAGTGGGTTTCTTAAAAACGCGGCTCCCAGGCATCTCCTGGTCCCCCTTCGTTTCAAGCCTCTGTGTGCCATGCTCGGATAAATCTGCAGTCTCCATTATCTCTTGAGAGGCTCAGCTCTCTGCACGGCGCTCTGTTTTTATTTTCACTAAGCTGTCCCTCTTGGTTTCCCACTGCTGAATGCTATCTACAGATTGTGGGTGCAGTGGGATATTTTTATGATAAGGTTTCTAAATACCCAGGGGATGAAGAAACAGTATTTAGAGAACACAAAAGAAACTCTTCCCACCTCTTTTCTGTTGGTTAAATGAAGGCAGAGTAATATGCTCGTCATTAGCCATGGCTGAGGCCTCCTGGTCACTTGACTTAGCTGAAATGCTAATAGATGTGTTACATTATCAGATTCCCGCTTCCTACTTTATTTCAGCTAAGCCACATTATGTGATTCACTTCTTTTTTAGGGACCTGTAAATGCTTGCTTTCAGTCCCAGTGGCATTAAAAGGAGCTTCAGTTCACAAAAGGCACCTTAGCTGAGTAGAAATCTGCCTGATGTGTCTGTAAACTTCAATTGCAGGTTGTGCACATGGGAGCCTTCCGCCATTTCCTTTCTGCAATTAACAGCTTCAGAGGAGTACACTCTATAAAAATAAATTCAGTGACCACTTAATTTTAGCACACAAAGGCCCTGAATATATACTAAGGTGCTAACATGTTTACTGCTGCTGACATAGTCTGTTAGATCTAAAAGCTTCTTTTTTTCCTTTTTCCTCTACTGCACTTTGTGTGTCCTGACATTCAGACCGGTGGATCAAGCTAATGTGATGATTTGTCACAGAAATAAACTGTTACTGTGTTGTGCAATTTGAGCCTTTTTATCCTAAAAAGCTATACCAAACCTCACAGTAATTATATAGATTCTTTTGCATGTTCATGTAAAGGCAGTATGACTGCAATCTGCTCTTTGGAGTTGGAGGTCCAATTTTCTTATTGCAGTTTGTAAAACTGAAGATCATCTTATTAGATAAAAGCTATGAAACGCTCTGCTACGGCTTATCATTCTGGCAAAGATGAAGCACTGTTTAAAGTGAGATACAGTATATCATAAGAAAATTATAAATCTATTCTTCAGGGTAAAATTTGTGGGGGGATTTAATTTGCATTTTACTTCACATTATAGATTTACTGTTATCTGTGAAATTACCATTATCTGGAGGGATCTGATGGAAATCTGGTTTTACACCAGGGTGGTTTTACACTCTGTGTCGCCTCCTCACAGTGTAACCACTAGGGGACACCCTCGTAGACCTGCAACCTGACTCTGTGATGGAAGTAAAATGATGGCACTGGGATGTCAAACTACATACTTACATGCAGTAAATGTTAATGTTTCTGCTGGCCCACATAACAAACAATTCCTCTAAACTACATAATTTTCCTCTATGTTATATTTAAATGTTAAATTACAAAGGTTTAATGACACACAGTCCACATTTATGTAATACGCAGTAGACCATTCATTTATTCCACACGGTAGATTGAGAATGTGATCATCTAAGTATTGATGCAGTTTAAATTTGGAGAACAGCAGGAAACTAGGACGGCCCCAGAAAGTAAAAAGCTCCCAGGCGGTGAATAGCGAGTCCACTTGAGCCTTGCAGAATGTGGGTCCTTAAGGCTTGGACATGGTGGGGTTTCGTCAGAGGAAATGGGATGTATTTGCATGGACAAATTCATCAGAGCGAGGGCCTTTCCCAGATCAGTGGGATCACAGTGTTTGAATTGGCTGGGCTCAGTAGGGCCTAGCAGGGCTTGGGCAGCCTGCAGCCTGTCTGTGTGTGTGTGTGTGTGTGTGTGTGTGTGTGTGTGTGTGTGTTGCAGCACAGCCAGGCAGCCCTGCCCCCAACACACACACACACACACACACACACACACACACCACCTTGAGACCACCAGTCCTTTGTCAGAGCACAATGACAATGGAGGATGTGCAGACATGTGTACCCTGTGAAAAGTTCACATACAGTGGAGTATAGTGGTGCTTGTTTTTTTTTACTATTGTTACTTCGCAGATTAATATTTTACTTTAAAAAAATGTGATTAGCGCTGTGATATAATGCACCATCCAAAGCAAATAAAGTAAGTAAATCAGCTTCACTATGATCTGCTATACCATTCATTTACACTGTGATGCATAAGTAACAATAATTAACATGACATATAACATGTGATATTACACTGAGCTAACTAAAGATTTTAGATGCAGAACTTTTATTTGTAACAGCTTTTTTGTTGTGGTATTGCTACTTTTACTAAGTAAAGGATAGGAGTACTTCCTATACTTACTATAACCCCTATAATACTGACCCTTAAAACATTTGTTGTTCCTATTTTACAATTGTATTACTAGGTGAGTTAACAAAACCAGCTCCATAATATTCTGCTGTGGGATATTAGGGTTCATAAGTTTAAGACCATCATGTATGTTGAACAATTCACATTGCTTTTACATCTTAACATGAAGCCACAGTTGCATTCTGCCATCCTCTGCATCTCACTCCCTCTCCCTTCATGTAAGGAGATCCTTCTGTGTAGAAATGACAGGCATCTCCCAGCGATATGACATATTTGGCTCTTTGTTCTCCCAGTAGAAGCTTTTTTCATCCCAGTGGGCAGACACCCCAGTCTTTCACTAGACTTCCACACATTCTTGCTACCAAAAGAGACACTCACCAAGTGATACTTTTGTTCAATTTCTCCCTAATCGTGATATCGGAGAATGTTTTGAGTCAGCAGTGGGATTTTCGACGGCCCCACACATCAATAGCTAGGAGCCAGCTCTCCTAAGTCACATGGTACAACATCCTTTGATAAATGCAACACTGTGTTGTGTCACTAAAAGCCAATTACACCATGCTTTTTATGATTGATCTGCTCTGACAGTAGTGGATGGCATTTAAATCAACAGCCCCCAGAGCCATCTCTAGGCATAAATGGTGGTGGTTATGGAGGGTGGCGGAGGGTTATGGGTGCTTTAATCTCATTTGCTTGGTTGCTGAGTTGAGTTTCTAGATCACATGTTTTCAAAAAGAGAGCGGGAGAATGGCGGAGATATCCAGCAAGCCTCTGCTCACTCAGCTCGAGAAGGCTGCTCTCTCTTACAACTTTGATTGTCCCCCGTGTCGACAGCTTGATCCACAGCTTCTGAAGTACAAGGCGCACACTGGCACTTATAAAAGCATGTAGGGAGGTGTCATATTGAACGCAGGATTGCTTTTTAATCCCAAGCACATTGACTGTTCTTGTCAATAGAACCCCAATACAACTGCCAGCTTGAGCTTTTTTTCCTACAGGATTCTTGCTGGGCTTAATTTTCAAAGTGAATGCACTGATGCCAAGGAAGAATTTTTTTCTATGTGCCCCCCGTCCCCCCATCTACCCCCATACACACTGCTCTGCCTCACTCTGTGTTTGTCCTGGAAGTCTATGCCAAGAGCAACATGCGTGAAGCAGAAAAGATCAGTGGGATGCTCCTCCACCGCCTGTTTCTCAAGACTGAATGACCTGATGGGAAATATTCCCCTCACCTGCTCCTCTTTTAATTAATAAGCTTTTATATTAAAAACTACTCTTCTCTCTTACTTTATTTTTTATCAAATGTCTATTTAAGAGCATTGGCAAAAGTAAAAACTGCTTCAGTAACTAAAACATATGTGGCCTTCTTTAGAAACTAAATCCACTGTCAAAGAACAAGTTTTTGTTTGAATAATTATAATCTACATCATTAGACAAGTTTCCCACTGTATCTAAATTAGAAGGTCTTCTTTCAGACCGGACATCATAGGTGTTCCCTTGGTTTCAAGTCTCAGGAGATGGAAATCTTTGAGGATACTGACTATTAACCCATGCTCTAATCATCTAGTCAGGAGCGGGTATGAAACCCGCCAGAAGAATGAATTAATACAACCCGCCAAGGAATACATGAAGAAAGCAGTGAGTGTCCATTTGCAAGGCTTAGGTACAACTGTCATAGTTTCTCTCATCACGGCGCAGCCCCTTCATCTCCCCTTGATGGTGTCATGGAAGTGAGAGGCGTGAAAGCACAGTGACACTCCATGAGCCCGTTCCACTCGCAGCCGCTAATTCATCATGACAAATGTGCTCAGATGATCTGGCCCAGCAGCACTAATGGGGAGAGGAGAGAGCGCACTTCATTTGCACAAGACCCACTCCAATTAATCCATCCAGCTTTACTCTGGGCTAATTGGAGCGGGGCCCTCCCTGCCTGTGTGCTGGTAATATACCCGACACAGTTTAACGGCTACTGTTCTCAAAGATCATACTTTTTTTTTTTTGCATGTGTGTGTTTTTTATGTTGATTGTGCCGAAGGGGAGTTTGAGGATGTAAAATCTGTCTCTGTGATCCTAAAACACAAGGCCCTCTAACAAACATGTGTTCATAATGAGCAATTAACAGCTCACATTTCCATGTTATCATATTTTACACTTTCCTTTCTTCTATTTTTAGGTTGATATATATGAGTGGATAAGTAAATAATTACGTATTAGCAGATATGTCATATACTAAAAGTAGTTTCATCACTAGCTTAAAATTACTCTCACATCATATGTTTTGGCTTGTTTTGACTGTGTGTGTGTGTGTGTGTGTGTGTGTGTGTGTGTGTGTGTGTGTGTGTGTGTGTGTGTGTGTGTGTGTACATATTGCTTTGGCTCACTTTAAAACCTTTGGCACAAGTAGGACGTTCTTTTTATGAAGTTAGTAGTGATCTTGCTGTTAATGGATTTTGATCTCTCCAGTGTTTGATTGATGCTTTTAAACACACTTGGTAGTGCAGAGTCCTTCAAGAAAGGCAGGCGCTGATCCAGTGTTTAAGTTTTTGGCTCGTTGTCAGACCATGTCTTTAAGAACTGACGTGAGTCTTGAAATGATATAGCAGAAGCTGAGTACATATTTCCATTTTAGAAGTTCATCTGTGTGCGGTAGAAAATCTAGAACAATTGTTGGCCTGTCACTTCAGCTTTATCTTAAAAAACTTACAAAGGTTTTCCTCCTTGCCATACACGGCTGCTTGGGTAATGCTGCCTCCTGTGTCTGCAGACATATTTTTCTAAAGGTGTGTGTGGCACATCTGTGCAGCTATTGTTTATTCATGGAGTAAACCCTTTGAAATGTGTTAAGATACTTCCCACTCATTATAAAAATCCTGCCACCCATGGATTAGGACTTTGATGTCACCAATCCTGCTTCAAAGGCTTCTTTCACTGCTATTAATCACAGTTTAGCCTCTGAAGATATAGCCAGAGAAAACATTTGGACATCTTGTGCAGAAACTTTGAAATGTTCAGACTGTCTTGCATATGCTATGTTCATATCCTTTCTGCTGTGTGTGAGGCTGTTGGACTGCTGTGCATGCAGCTGCACTCCTGAGTCCATGGGATTCAGCTCAGATTTAGGCTCCCTCTGAACTGTCTCTCATACTGGGCTGCAGTATGAACACTACTTTTAACAAAGTAGTGTACCTTTGCTTTCCTTATATCTTGTATGTTAAAAAGGAATATCACCCCAAAGTGTTTATTGTGTCAATTTGTTTGATAGTTCCCTCTCAATAATAATTTTTTCCCTTTATTTCACACAGCAGTTAAAACTTTGTTTCAGCTTTCAATAAGACCTGACAAGACTACTTGATGACTGTTTTCATGTTTTGGTATTGAACAGGAAATCTGGCGATGTCCAGAGCCCGAATCACAGCTGCCTCCAGATCTCTGCCACCGCAGCGTGGTTCAGGGCACACCAAGGTGAGGCTCCTGTTGCGCAAATCATCACATCTGAGAACATAATGTTTTTTTATTTGTTGCTTGGAGGCATTGCACCATAAGAAACCCAGTAAAACTTCTGCTGTGAAGCATAGCCACATTAATTGATTACCCTGTTATTTTTGCTGTCTTGCTTATGGAAATGCAGCGTGGCCATCTGGCATTTGTTATCTACGACATAAAAGTATTTTTCAGACTTACGAACTACTGTTGTTTTGTTAATTTGTTAAGTATTTGAAAAAAATGTGTAGGTCCTCTGAAATCAGCTCAAATAACTACATCAACATTCTTAAATAAGAGACCAGAATAGTTTTTTTGAGTCGTATATTCCACAATAATCTTTGATGTAGCAACACTCAAAGGACATACTGAGAAGTACACTGACAGTATTTGCATCCAATATTGTTTATCAATTATATTCTTCATTTTTATGGTGTGACACACACACACACACACACACACACACACACACACACACACACACGTGCCAAAAGTTTCTTGATAGCAGCACTTTCTCTCTCTTTGACTCACACTTCAACAGTTTCCTTTCACTGTCTATGTTATGTTATTTAAGGGGATTCATTTGTTCAAATCATAATGTCTGTAAGAAACTGAAATATCTTTGTCCATTGTGGAATTATTTTTGGTTGGTCTTTGTTAAACAGAAAAATAATTACTCATTATGAATTACAATGGAAAACCCCTTAAAGGTGAATTTCAACTTGTCTTTCCACTTCTCTCTTCCTTCATTTGCATGTTATTTGCCTACGTGCCATACTCAAAGTCTCCCAAATGCCTATTGAAGGTAAGACCTCTGTTTAAATACTAAATTAGTCTTAATCTAATTCACTGAAATCAACTGATCATCATTGTAATCCAAACTGAAACTTCAGTAATTGTGTGCAGCTTCACTCCTCTGACATCAATCACAGTCTGGCTTTAAAAAATGTAAATAATTTCCTTTCAAGTATTGTTTCATGAAGCCAAAATTCTACAGCAATAATGTAAACAAATTATCTGTTTTGTATGTTTTTAAATTATATAAATACTTAATGTGGAACACAAATACAGGCCAACTTAACTGTGGAGAAACTTTGTTGAATTTCCCATAAGCACTTACTCAATTATTCTTGAATGAGGAAGGACTTCTTAATAACAAATCAGTGTGATTGATGTAAAATGTATGCCGTCATGTTCTCAATCAAAGTTGGGCTAAAGTTTACAGAAACTGACTCTTACAAGAAGTTACCAGTACGACAAGATAAAAGAAGTGTGACAGTTGTTTGAATAGTGGATAACCATTTCTATCTATCTGCTTTCAAAATAAAGTGTAAAAGCATCCGATTCCTCTCTTCATGTAAGTCAGAGAACGTTTGACTTACCTTTCTTTTTCTGCACTGGGATAGAATAAAGAATTAAAATATGCACTTTGCTACGTAGACTTACTATAAAATATCCATTGCATCATTAATTTTGATGAAACCATGAACTGCAGAGGCCATTAGAAAGCTTATATTGTGTCCTCGTTAATCCGTCGTTGTCGGGATGACTGTCTGCTTGGTGACGGCTGCTCTCATTACTCAGAATGCTCTGCAATTTTCCCATGCCCCACAGCAGTGCAGAGTTATTCTCTAGATTGTTAGCTTTAAGTGTTAATGGGGCTATGTTATACAGACAGCACAGTTAGCTGTGTATTCCCAACTGGCCCATTTAGAGGAAGAAGACCTGCTGTAATAATACCTTTATCTCTACAGAGTCCACAAAGATTGTCAGGTTGCAAACAAACTGAATCTCATTTATATCTGCTGCTTTGATGTTCTTGGCCTAAGTCTGGCCTGTTTGTCAGTGCAGCATGTTCATTGTGACGGTTTGTGTTCAGGTGGACACCATGGAGATGATGCGTCACCCTGAAGAAACCACCAACATGAGGAGACAGACTGTAGCCTCCTATTTCCGTGTAGGTGTTTTCTCTTTTATGCTTCTCAACTGTCTGACAACAACTCTTCTGTTCAATTTTAAAATCATAATTTTGTTGAGTCATACAAACGGTACCCCAATTTTTTAGAAATAACAATTTGACTCTTGAAATAAAGCAGAAAATGCCACCAAACAAAATGAGTTGTGTCAATGTTAGACTACTAGCCAAAATCCAATCATAGTGTTGGTCATATGATTGTATTTATTTCAGATTGTTTCATTTTAAATTATAATCTAGTAATTTTTATTTATGTATGTACCACTCTGAGAGATGTACGACATGACGTGTTCACACATTCATGCTTACCTCTAAAGATGACATGTAAATACCCAACCTAAAGAGAGACTGTTAGTAGTAGCAGTATTAGTAGTTCATACATATGTGATTACCTTCAAACTTCTGTATATGCTTAATATATGGTAACACCTGATAACAAAAATGCACATTGAAGCAGATCCACAGTCAGTTACAAAGCAACCTAAATCCACAATGACACAACCACTGAAAACAGAAATAATTTTTTACTACTTCAAATCATTATTTATTTGCTTTTAATGAAATTCAACATTTCCGTAGATGTTTTACAGAAAAAGACATACAGGGAATGGAGGGCTTTTAATGTGAAACACGCTGAAGATGTGATGAGATAGGATTTACAGCAAATAGCAGTAACAGCATATCAGAACAAAGCAAACAGGAGCTCAGAACAGAAAACAGGGAGGCTCTGTACCATAATATGATCCAATATATCTTTAGAAATAAAGACTTGCACTAATAATTAATATTTTTATTCTAACAATAGATTAAATGACTACAGTATCTGTACACCAAAGATATTGTAGTAATGAACAAAAAAAAAATCAGTTGGCACCAAATGGCAGACAGACAAAGTTGCAACTAGCTGGTGAACATCGTGGAGTATTTAGCAGCTAAAGAGCCAGAAGTTTCCTCAGGAGTTGGTGGAGACCAAAACAGAGTTAAAAGGGGAGTGAACATTGGGCTTACTTTTGTTAGGTGGCCAGAATTTCTCCTACAAATGATTAATAATGTTGATCTGTGTCTGCTGGATCTGTAAAAAAGCAACATTAGCCATAATAACTTTATATGGTGATGATATGTTTATAAGATGATATATATGCTCTGCTGCCTCCAAGGAAAAACAACTTAATTTATGCAGCTTTAAACAATCAGTTTATTACCACAATTGGTTATTTTGCTGTAAATAACAATTAAAATCAAAAACTCTAATAATTCAGTTATTTATGTTTATATGAAAAAAGACAGATCTTGTTGTGACTGTTAATTACTATTCTGCTAAGTCTGTAAAAAGTTCAAGTGCAAATCTTTATAGCCGGACTTACACCACCGGACTGGGATGATGTGAATTCATATGATAACTTCTCTTTTTTCTTCCTTGAATCTGTCCACTGTTTATCTTTTTTGCCATTGTATATCTGCAGTACTCCCTGATGGACTTGCTGTCTAAGATGGTGGTGGGTCAGCCACACTTTGTGCGCTGCATTAAACCAAATGATGACAGGCAGGGACTGCGCTTCTGCAAGGAGAGGGTGATGTTGCAACTGCGCTACACCGGAATCCTGGAAACAGTGAACATCCGTCGGCAAGGCTACTCCCACCGCATCCTGTTTGAAGAGTTCGTCAACAGGTAAGAGCGTTGTCAAGACAGGCAGCACCTACACTCTGCAGCATGCACACATGTGGAGCGCCGACTCAACCCCAGAGTGCAGAACAAGTGAGCTGTGCGCTGCATCACACACAAACACGGGTTCTTTAATTAGACAGAGGTACAAGTTGAGCAGGGCAAGAGGCTGACTAATTGGCAGTCATTAGTGATAGTGCAAGACAAAATCCTACAACTCTTTTAACTGGGTGGATATTTCAGTCTTAAAATATGGATAAAATTCAAACAGGGAGGAACTGTGATTATATGGTGTGATGCATTAATGGATTTCCTTTTACTATTCATAAAGAGTTTGTTCTTTAATTCAGTGACCTGGAAAAGCTCAAATGTAGTCTCATGTGTGTCCCATTGGTATTACATTAGAACACAATTAAAACAAGATTTCATCATTAGTGGGACTTTACATAAGGGTGTTGTTTTTGTTTTTAAAAATGTGGGACAGGATATGTTAACATTAATAAGTGTTACGTATACCTGTTCAGGATGCAAGATCCAATACTTCATTGCCATTTCAACAAAGTTGAAGAATTTGGTTTGGTGAGCTCAAAAACAACAAGAAACCCAGTGACCACCTCAGGACATAGAAATAAATGAAGTAATAATAATAAATAATTAAAACAAGCATTCCCATCTGGCTGCTGTCAGTACCACACCAGCTATGATCCATACCATTGTATACAGTTCAATACATACATATCCTTACATTCTCTTACAGACGGGAATAATAGCAGCACATTAATAATTAAGAGTTAAAGGCTCAAACAGCCTCTGGGTAAATGATGGCTGTCCTGCTTCAGATACTTTTCAGTGTTTTAAAATAGGGAGCAAGTTAAAAAGATGGTTAGCAGGGTGAGAGGAGTCATGATGAATATTGTGACCCTTCTTTCATATTACAGCAAGGGATGACAGCTCTTTGCATATGACTTTTTTATGCTGTGTGTACCATTTTTTCCAGACGTTTCCTGTATTGTCCTGAGGTGTTTCCACACAACACATTAAATGTCCAACCCCAAATTTAAAAAGTGTATGCCTACACATCCAAAGCCCTGTTAAGGAAAAAAACACACACATAAGACAAGTCTGTGGGAAAATGCAGAGAAACTTATGTTTGATCAATTTTCCTTTGAAATAAATTCTCGCCCCCTCTAATATGAAGACTTTAAGATGATATAAAATTTAATTAACTTGGGCTTGTGGCCTGTAGGGAAAAAAACTTTGAGAGGGATGGTTAGTCTCACTGCTTTAGGCAGGCTTTAAAAATCTAATTTTGGTGTCCTAAAATTTTGAATGTCCTAGTTTTGGTCCCAATATTTAAAAGTAATTGATTATTGAAAACCATCAAAAACCTGAACAATAATTTTACAGTTTTCCTATAACACCTGAAGTGTTTGTGAATGAGAGGGTGTATTACCACTTCAGACTACATTTTAACCTTGCTATTGAATCCATATGATCCTACCTGAGCCAGGCAGAAGTCATACAGACGGAGATGAACGGCTAAACTGCACTTTTAGTGAAAACTGATTTAAATTTGTGCTCTTATATCAAAGGCTCGTCTGATGTTGCCAAGTAGTGCTTTGTATTTACCATCAAAGAAATAACAGGTATCAACAGGAATTAGAATGAAAGGCTGTAGACTGAGGTGGGGAAGCGAGTTCAAAGAAGTTTTTCGTCATGTTGTTCTTCTTTTTGACCAACGCCAGAACACAAGAGATGAACCAGTCGTTTTAGAGCCTTTATGTCCCTGAGCAAACAGTTAGAGACACTTTGTCCTATGCTGGTATTTTGTAAACTACAACAAGAGGATCAGTGGACGGATCCAGACAATGTGAGCGATAAACATGCAGTGGAGCTGATGAACACCGATAGGCCCGGGCTGATGCATCTTCTGTGGCCACTGAAATAAGAGACGATGATCCATTCAAAAGAGTTCAAACAAAGGGCCTCTGTTGAAGACTCATGTCTCATTCAGGCTCATTTTTCTGCTCTGATTGAGCAGGCGATTTTCCAGCTGTGATGATGCTTTCAGTAGTTGTGGGGGGGAAAATGCGAAGATTTCTAGTCTCCTTGACCAATGTTGGATTAAATAACTTTCAAAAATGGTCAGTTACTAAAGTTGAGCTCCATGTTTGTCATCAGTTATGTAATCAACTTTGTGACCAAAATACTTGTAGTTTACTTTTGGATTATTCACCCTCACTTGTACAGTAACCCTAAATCTTACAGTTTACTAAAACAAACAAAAGTAGTAGATTAAAATTAAAAGGAATACTCATATCGCTTTTCTGTCAGTACACTATAAATTATACTACAGCCAGCAACTTGTCTTTTTTAAATATACTTTAATATTACTTTTTTAACAAAGAATATAACATGTTTAAGTGATCTATGCAGGTGTTGGTAGACAGATATTGTTTACCTTTGAGAATTGTCAAGCTAGCTGTTTCCCCCAGTTTTCAGTCTTTATGCTAAGCTAAGATAACCATCTGCTCGCTGTGGCCTACTATTTAGTTAACCATTATGAGAGTGTTAACAATCTTCACATCTAATTCAAATCGCGAATAAGTGTATTTTTCAAAATGACAAATTTGAAATTCAAAAATATTATTTTACCGGCAACAAGCAGTAATCCATTAATAATCAATGATTAATAATGCACTGTGAGTTTGTGACAAAAAAATCTGAACACTTGAAAATTAGTAATGGTGATTAGATAACCTTTTTTCCAAACATAATCTTTAAAAATTACAATTTTCAAAATTCAATTTTATGATCTGATCACAAAAATCTTGCTACAACTTGACTCTGCTTTTGAAGTGCCATAACTACATTAGATCAAATATTTCAATGTTTTCCCCTCTTCCTGTTCTCATAGATATTACTACCTTGCGTTTCGGGCTCACCAGATGCCTGAGACCAGCAAAGAGAACGTTATCGCCATACTGGAGCAGGCCAAACTGGAAGCCTGGGTGCTGGGGAAGACAAAGGTAATGTGGTTATTACACCAATAAATGAACCAATAAAGACATGTGTTTGTGTTTGTATTATACATTTAACCTAAAATCACCAATAACCATGTATATAAACAGCAGTATAGACACCTAGACTGAGATACTGGGATGTTCTAACCTGGGCGAAACATCCGATCAGGTTTTTCTTAGGTATTACCATGTGGAACAGCTGAACCTGCTGCTGAGGGAGGTGATGGCTCGGGTGGTGGTGATGCAAGCTTACACTAAAGGCTGGCTGGGCGCCCGACGTTACCGGAAAGAGAAGCAGAAGAGAAACCGTGGGGCTGTCATCATCCAGTCAGGTACACTTGTATTAATTAAACCATAAACAGAGGAACATAATCATTAAAACTTACGTTAAAAAATACAAAAATGCAAATGAACGTGAAAATTCTGATGTATTCTTTTATCACATAATGATAAAACAGGTGCAAATTTGATGTGAATCTGACTGCTGGTTTCTTAATGACCTCTAGTCTATTATATGCCTGTGAGTCTTCATAAAAGAGATGAGTTTGATAACCACAGCTTGACCTACATGGGTTAAGAGCAATGCTTCAGAGCAGACAATAAGACCTCAGATAGTTCAAAGGGATCTATCCATCTGCCACCTGGTTTAGCAGTGTTTTGAAGTGGGATCTTGTGTAATATGTGAAGTCTATTTTGTTTCACAGAGGCTGGTCAGCAATCTCTTGCACACACACACACACACACACACTCTCACACACACTCACACACACTCACACACTGTCTCTTTCTCTTTTTTCTAGCCTGGAGGGGCTATGTTGCTCGGCAGAACCTCATGCAGATAAAAAATGAGCGGGAAGAGGCCGCTATCTGCATTCAGTCAGGTAAAGAAATTTTTACATTTTTCCTCTGAACTTCTTCATATTTCCAAGTGCAAACCTCTGGAATTTCTCATGCGTCCGGTGGAAATACACGCCACTTTTTCATCAATTTTCAAAAAGAAAATGGATAAAGGCCTGAAAACCTTACGTCTTTGTGAAACACCTTTTTGATCTTAACGAGTGGCCTACGAAACAGTGATAATTAATTAATAATGCATAAAGAAAGCTTTTGAAAGTTTGGGCTGCATTTGGTCCCCATGTTTCAGAAGAACAGTGCATACTGAGATCCTTTTTTTTCCTTTCATCTCTTTCCCAGTAAAGGCAAGAGAGGGGCTTATCCCTTCTGTTTCCTCACGACTTCCTCTCTCAAATTCCTGGCCTATTACACAGCTCTCACATACCAGAAACAAGATGCCTTTTTATACTGTCAACCTTTTCATCTGAAATGTAAATTAATTCTTACTCAGTGTGCCTTGACGAAGATCAAAGTGGGCACATTAACCTTCCCATCCCCTCCCCCTCCTCCTCCTTGGAGCCTCTGACTAGAGGACAAGGGAGGGTGCCAAAAGGGGCAGGAGAGAGGAGGGCAAGGGGAGGAGATTTGGCATTGTTTCCCCCGGCTCTCCTAAGGGCTGCCCTCATCTGGCACATGGAGCATCTCAGCCGCCTGCACACCTTGTGTAAATGTCCTCCATTAAAAACCCCTTGTAAATAACGCTGCAGAATGGGTAAACATGGTTTTGGTGTGAGAAAAGCCTCTCTGTTGCCGCTGTCTTTCTCTTTAGAGAAGTGTGTTTGTGTGTGGCCGCTGGGGTTTGACGGGGGTGTCCTGAACCTGACATAAGTGGGGCCTCAGCCCCACGGCGGAGCACTCCAGCACATTCACATTGTGTGTTCTCTGCAGCTTATAGCCTTTGAGGTGGGCTGCATTTGCATTTTGAAAATAAACAGATGCCTTTCAAATGTATGAGCCTGGTGGCTTCTCAGACCTCAACGGGGCCTGGGGGACATGCTCACCATCGATCAGATTAGACCATGCAAAATAGAACCATGGCTCAACAATGTACTTGAGCTTTATTTTCCTGTGCATATAATTTTACAAGAAAAACACAAAGCCTGTTGACAGAGTAAGTCATCAGGCTCCTTTTACTATCCATCTGAACCCAGTGTGTCTTAAGAATCACACAATGTTTTCCCACTGCTACACTACGCTCCTTTAATAGATGATAAACACATTTCACAGGTTGTTTTATATAAATTGCTGTGATTTGTGTTAATTGCAACAATTATATTTGACAACGGCCTCAGTGGACTCTGTGTATGTTGTTTAAATAAATGGCAGAGGGTTTTCTGACCATGTGAGAGCATGTCTGACATTCATATCCTGCACAGCTTACAGGGGCCATCGAGTGCGTCGGGACCATGTACCCCATGGGCACACATGTCACCCTGAGGCTGGAGGAAAGTCCACCAAGGAGGAGCATACGGGGTGAGCCTTGACATCTTTTGTCCTTCAGGATCGATTCTCATTGAAAGAATGTTTTCCTGCGGTTTTTGATGTCTTTACTTTTTCTTCTTACAGCAGCGACAATGGGCTTCACATATGACCTAAAATTAGACTATTAGGGACAGCTTATTGAGCAAGAGGTCTCACCTACCTGTCACTCATATTCAGCCCTGCTGGACGGGCTCCTCTTGCACTGTAATGTACTGTTGTTTCAAGCAGAAGATAAAGCTCCTCCCTAAGCACCGCCTTTTGTTCAGTTTTATAAACGTAATAAATATCTTTCCACCAAGATAGCACCATTGTCTGACCACAAATGGAGCTGGGTGCTGCACTGGTCTCCAGATGTACGAGCTGAAGACTTTCGTGTTTATTCAGCATATGGGCAGGGCAGTCATTAGGAAAGTATGTGCTAAGCATGAGAGCAGCCACTGACTGAACAGCAGCAGTGTCGGCTTTTAGCTCCGTGTTTAGCTTTTCTCTGAACCACAACTCATACATTTAAATATTACAAATACCCTAACGTTAGGTTTGAGATGATATACTAAACATGTATCTATGAGGAAAAGTATGACATTTTTCTTTATACACAGAAGCCTCAAAAAAGAATGTAAATAAATTATGATAATGACAAATGTGTGTGTGTGTAGAGTGGTGTTGCCTATCAGCACTCATAGTAAGCCAAGTCATGCTTATACGAAATATCGTTCAAATATTAGGTGACTTTTGGTCAAGTTGTGCATCTTTCTCCAGACTCAAACTCCAAAATACTAGATTTACACATCTGAAAATGTTATGCTTGTTGTATACTCAATCTGAGCGGAGCCTCATCTGGGATTTTTCTCTCAATGTTTACAATCATATTCCTTGGTGAGAAAAACTTCAAACCTCCACTTAACAATTCTGTTTAATCAGTATTGGAATCTCTCCATATAGATTTATTTTGACATGATCTGGCCCATTTTCCTCCTGTAAGATCTATGTTCTCACCTACATGCTGTTCTTTTCCCTTTTGATATCCCTCCTCTCTGCCACGCATGAATTCTGCGTTTGCATCCAAATAACAGAGCCTCCGGTTGCATCACCAAGTCCAAAGTGGATGAGATTTTGTTTTTCTGGACTCAAAGTATGACTGGCATGCATCATTGTGTTTGCAGATGTCTCATTTGGTGTTTTTTCTTCTTTTTTTTTTGTAATTCAGTGATCATACACAGAAACTTGTCTCTGTCTTGCTCTCTGCAAATTGCATAATCATAAACCAGAGCAGTTTTGCCATTACACATGGAGACATATGCAATTTGTGTTAATTTCATTTAAAAATGCTTCTTACTTTCACTTTCAGGTCTAACAACCTAGAAAGCAAGGAGGCACATACGGATCACATTCATAGAGGAAATGTAAGTAACAGAATATCAATGAGCATTTTCATATGCCTGACTTTAGCTGTGTATGTAAAATGCTGCTATTCTACAAAGCAGCTTTAACCCAGATTATTCTTTGGGAATTTTCTGAGTCCTTGAGACAAAAGACTTCTCTTGCTCCAACCTTCATCTCAGCGGAGAAGACAGGGTGGTACGGGAACGAGAGAATCAAAAGGCTGGAAATTCACGGCTGAGAATAAATGCTCGCTCTTCCCTGAGGTGATTTGTCTTTGCGCTCCTCTTTCTACAGATGTTAGACCCCTTTTTTAGTAAAGACCTGAGGTTCTTTGGTAGCACTTTGATATCCTGCTCGGATTCAATATGTGAAATAGAAGAGCCACTCCGTGACTTGGAGCACATCACAGTCTTTGAAGTCTGATCCAATTTTTGCTGCTCACCATTTGATGTTGAAAGGATGAAATGAGGAAAATGTACAGTTTTTGCCAGTAACTCTGCTGAGCATATGTAAGATTAAAAAAGCAAAATCCTTTGGAGGATGTACTTAGAAATGTTAAGCAGATTAATACTTTCCTATAGCTCTTTTATTCAAAGATAAAATTAAATATGAGAGGAAGTCTGAATGAGCTGTTTTTTACCCTCACAATTAAGTCAGTGTGGTGCTGTTTGCTAGGAGGTAGGGCTAGTAAAGGGGGATATGCAATTGCATTAGCATTTGATTAACATTGCAAAGCACATTAATGGGTTTGAGTTATATGAGTGCCAAATTGTAAATTGTAAATAAATGAATGTAGTGTCTACATGACTAAATTGAAAGAGAAAAAACACATTACAGAGCTTGCTTTAACTTGTGTCTATTTATCCGCTGCTTTCATTGACATTGCTCTTCTGGGTGTGTTTACGCCTCCTCTTTCAAGGTTGGCCTCGACAGCCTCGACAGACAAGTGAAAGACTTCAAGAGAGACAAAGGCAGAGCAGAAGACAGTGTAACGAAGCCTTGCAGGGAGACAGCTAGACTGCGAGACATGCAGTGTAAACAAGGTAAGCCTGAGCAGAGCTGGCGGGTGCAGGTAATTACACAAAGAGACAGCAGAAATCCCGCCTTAATAGTTAAAGTGCCATTTTTAATACAGGGCCCCTTTCAACCTTTCATCCCAGCCAATCCTCTGTTGCTATTCTTTGTTGACATCAAAAAGAGAGCAGTGTTATGGGTGATCATTTCTGCGGTATTTTAATAACCTAGGTCAGCTCATCATAAATGTCTCATGGCATGTGGGAGGGGGGCGGCTTTCGAAGTGGCATGACCACTTCAAAGCTTTCATTCTTCCGCATGGCGAGCCCTTCACTAACGCTTTCATCAATGACTCTAATAGACCTGCACAGTGACGGTGACAAGAAAATACACAAACCCTGATTTGTTGAACATACATTTAGTTTGCTTTTTGCCCCAGGCGTTGAATTACATTCATTCCTGTTGCCTGTAAGGCTGAGTGGGTGGCTGTGCAGGGGGCCTCCGATTACGGCCATCACCTCGCCCACCACTGGGGTAGCCTGGGTAATGAGAGCCCGGCCCTTCATTAATGTTATTAGAGGGGTATGAGTTAAGAGACGGAGGTGAAATAGCATTTAGCGGCGCGGCTGAGAGATTATGGGGATTAGACATGATAATGTAACACAGACAGGGCTCTCCAGCGGGCCTGGGATTAGTGTCAGCACGCCACAGCAGGTCTGGGTTAGATAGCGGCTAATTCGGTAATGCTGCATACAGGTGACCCCCGCTCCCAGGCATCACTGCTGCTGAAGCAGTGTTTGATGAATTTGTAATGTCAGAGTGATTATGGAGGGAAATGTTGCAGCCAATGCCAATATAAGGGCATTTTGCTCAAAAGTATGTTTTGTCCTGTGTCACTGGAGCTTCCAGTCGTTTTCTAAAAGACTTAGGTAACGGCTGAATTACTTTCTTGTTTTCATTTGTAGTTTGACACCCAGCTACCTAAGACGAGGATGTTTTATATTGCCTTGATCAACCAGTGCACATCGTCATAAAATAGTGTCAGTTTGGAATCGAAGATAATTTCAACCTATTTCCAATAGAAATTTTCGAGAAATTAGGCTCTTTCAGAAACAAGAAAGAAGAAATTAGGAAAAGAAAAATTGATTTTAGAAAATTCTTGACAAAAAAATCCAAACAGTTGGTAAAGTGGAAATCTTCTCAATGCACTAGCAATTAGTTTCACTTGTTTTAAGAACTTTAAGACTTTAATTGGGGGGTCCTGACCTACAGGTTGGGAACCACTAATTTAATGCAACCTAAAACCTTTCTAGTTTAGTCTCTTTGGCATCATGTATTGCAGTAAGTCAAACACTCCCAGCCTTCTTTTTGTTATTAGGTAAAATGAAGGTTCTCTGTACTGAGTAAATTAGACTTTGGCACTTGAATAACCTTTCATATCTTACAGTTAAATTCTATTTAAATGTCCTGCCATGGGCTTATTCTGTGTGGCGAGCACGCAGATTTTCAGGTATTCACCGCCACCCCTTCTCCTGCCTCGTTTATGTTCTGAGGTCTGCTTGTGGCTCCAACTTCTTTCAGGAAACCCCATTTGAATATGTTAAGGGAGGCCACGGTGGCTCAGGCACCCAGGGCACACTTTGATCGCTGCAGATCTGAGGGCATTTTTTTTTCATCCCGAGGTTGAACGAGTTGTGGAAGCCTTGCCCTGCCAGATGTTTGGAGACCAGGCTCCTTCCTGTGTCTCATCCTGCTGTCGCCTCTGGTGATTGCATCGGTTCTCTCGGGCTGGAGCTCGACCTGGAGTGTTTCAGGACACCAGTGGAGAAAAACAGAAAATTAGCCATGGAAATCAAATTACCCCACCCCTACAGACACATGCACGCTTGCACACACTCTGTTCCCATTAATGCCAAAACACCGGGGCGTGACCTGGAACCTCTCAATGTGTTTGACGGATGTTGGGTCTTTTCTAAGTGATTTAACAAAGCCTAGTGTTGCGCTCAGTCCAATTTACTTTCATGTATGAAACAAAGCAGATTAGAGAGTGAGAAAAATAGGATATATATCTGTTTTACTGCATATGTGACATCAGGCCAGTCAACTATTCACTCTTTAGCAAAATACCTGCAGTGTTGCATTTTATGTTGGGAAGAAAGCATTAAAGCACTTTGTACTCCAGGCGCTCTCAGATGTCTGCAGCACCAATCTTTGATTTCCAGTGTTTTGTCAGTGAAAAAGTTATACATACACAGTGAAGTCATGTAAGCTGCACTCTCGTCACCTGTCTCCCAAACCTGAATATTAATACATCATGTTTGGAAATGAGTCACAGAGGCGTGTGTAGAAAGAAAGCCTTTGCTAGCAAGCAGCAGATATGATCAGAGTGCTGCTTATGCTCCTCGGCATGGTAAACAGGATGGTGCTGGGGATCAGTCAGAGCTGACTTTATGGTTTATGAAAGCTGAGCTACTTATGTTAACAGGCTTTTTGAAGATTATAGTTGTGGTAAACATACATGTCAAGAGAGAGACACTGATAAAGTGGAGCAACAAAACAGAGACCAATTACCTCTGCGCCTTGAAGATAGTTAACCTGGTCGTTTGAATGGATGAGAAAAGAGAAAATGAAAAGGGGGTTAAAGTAATTGAAGTTCATGTTGACTTACTGGTTATAGTTATGTCCCCTCAGTGCATAAAATGCTACAGTCAATAGGAATTGATTTTATTTGTAGCCCTGAGCTCTCCCTAGGCTTTATTGCTGCAGCTGGGAGAGCTCATTGGAAATGTGAATGCTGTTTTACCCACACTGAGGTCAAACCCACACTCACCAGTACATCTCACTTTCCTCTCTTCTCGCTCCCTCCCTCAGCTCTTAAACATCTTCCCACATGTCCTCCCACAAGGTTTGCAGCCACCAGGTGCTACTTCACAACATACCACCACCACCACCACCTTTAAAGCAGCAGCAGCATCATCACATCAACATGCATCTGCTAGACAAATGATCCACCCTCTTCATGTTCTCTAGACAAATACGCTCCCACCCTCTCGCTGTCTCTCAGCCTTTGATTGATCTGTCTGTCTCCACATATTGCTGCGTCTCAACCGGATGGCTTCAGTTTTAGGCAAATTACAGGCTCCGCATAGCGGCAGCAGAGATTTGGAAGGGATAGGAAAGACTCAACTTAACTGAAGGAGTTGCCTCTGTCTGACGCTACCTACGTAATCCTCTTAATGTCAGTGGGAGTAGTTAACAGGATGTACTTCCAAACTACTCATCATCACAATTCCAACAGAATAATCTCCTCAGACATAAAATCTAGGTGGAAAAGGATATTCCAAGTTCTCTGTCATTTTGCACATGTGGATTGACTCATTTGATGCAGTTAAACTAAGTTTTTCCAAACACAAAACCTTATGATTTTGTTATTGTTGTTGAAAAAATACAGTTTTGTATACAGTACAATAGTTACATTTTTTATCTAATAAAATTACCCAGGATCACACCAATCAGGAGAAAAAAAGCTTAATGCCACTCATTTGCATATTTCATCTATTTTTAGCCTTGTAATTCATGTCTCCCTCTTCACTACTTACATGAATTATATGTCTGTGACAAATGTTTGACTTCCACAAAGTTCCAAGATTTTTCCTTCACACAAACATTTCTTTAGAAGTCAAAGTTCCAAAACTGCTGTCAGTGGAAATGATTGATTTCAGTGTGAAAAATTGGTTGTAAGTAACAACATCCTCTGGTTGCATTAGTGAAAACAGATGCAGGAACTACTTTTTTCAGCATTATCTGCATGACTTGACCAGTCTGTCTTATAATTTAAATCACATGAGTTGTTTTTTTAGTGTAATGTCCAAAATGACGAGAGCGGTAATAAATCTCAGGAGCCCTAAAAAGTTCTGGAAATCCTCTTTAACCCTCTTCTGTTTGGAGTCTTTTTTTGCAACTGAGAAATTGAGAAAAGTGTGTGTGTGTGTGTGTGTGTGTGTGTGTGTGTGTGTGTGTGTGTGTGTGTGTGTGTGTGTGTGTGTGTGTGTGTGTGTGTGTGTGTGCGTGTGCGCGTGCGTGCGTGTGTGCGCGTGCGTGTGCGCGTATGTGCGTGCGTGCAGAGAAGGGTCTGGGTTGCACATGCCTCATTTAGACATCAAAGGCCCCTGCTGATGATTTTTCCTTATAATCCATGCCTTTTGGTGCCTCTGCTCCCTCCATCTGAATAAACAAAGCCCAAGTGGTTCTCTGTGGTCTGGGTGAAGTCAGGTGATTGCAGCACGTGATTTGGGAAGTAAATCGATACTGATTCTGATTTTGCAAAGTGGTATTTAGAGATGGAAAAGAAGTCATCTGATGCTCTAGAGAAAATGAAAGAAATACCTATCTAAAATATAATTATAGCCCTTTTTATCTCAAGAAGAAAACATTTACAAAATGTAAGTTTCTCACTGAGAAGAGCAAACTCTGCTTGGCTTTCTTTTGATATGGAGAAATCAATATTGTATGAGCCGCGCTGCCTCTGTATACCCAGTAGACCATTATTCCTCCCCACCCCAAACAGCAGACATTACCCACCATCATTTAGCAAACCCCTGGTGTGAGCCACTGACTGACCCCTTCCCAGCTCTGCTGCCCATGTCCAAGCCACGCTCACCTGCCAGAGGCCAGTTTGGCAGCCTCCTTGCCTGTAATATATCTGTGGGAGCAGCATTCCTCTGGGGCTGGCCTGGATCAAATGGCAGTGATTTCCCAAACAGAGGCACAGAGATGGGAATTCTGACCCATCCTCTGATCTGTTACACGCTCTAATCGCTGCAGGTCAAAATGGATAAATGGTGATGCTCAACCCCCATGTGTTGTGTTTTGGGCTCCAGATCTGCAGTGGTATATCCAGCAACTAAAAAAAAAAATCTAATTGTGGTTTTCTCAACCAATATTGCAATAGTGATTTAAAATGCAAATATTTTTTTACAAACATAATTACAGCCCTTGAGAGCTTTGCCATATAACCGAAGGGGCTGAAAGAGTGCCCTTAATAACCTAGATCTGCTTCTTATTTAGTTTTAATTTCTGTCTGAGCTTTGAGAAGTATCATGGCAGCCTTTACAATAAGTTTGTTTTTTTGAAACTATAAAGTAATGCAGTTGAATGGTTTTGAGCTAAATCTTAACGTCAGCATGCTCACAATGACCATGTCATTGCTAAACATCATGTATCTTAGTTTGGCATGTGGGAATGTTATCAGTTTAGCAAGTGTTAGGTCATAAACCAAAGTTTTAACCTAATTCAACTTTTGACCTGATGATGATAACCATAGATTTCCAAAAATTCACGGTGGCACTGGAGAAAAAGTCAGCAGGATTCATACTCCACGGATAATGGCTATCTGACAACCATCTAAGAGCTGTAGAGATATTTCAGTCTAGACCAAAGTGGTGGCCTGACCAACAGGCCGTGCCATCCAGCGATGTCGGTAGTGGTTAAAAATGATGGTGGTGTTGCTTCCTCAACTAAACCATTTTAACTAAAGTGTACAGACACCAACTTGCAGAAAACATATTACTCTAAAAACAGCCATAACTTATTTTTTTCTGTTTGGCCAACCCACAGAATTAATTTTAAATAGCTTTGTTAATTTACCGGCGACAGCCGTCATTACATAGCCGGAGAAATCAGTCGCAAAGTTAAACTTTCACTTGCTACAGCTTTTAAGACACAGTTACAATGTTAGGATCAAGATTGCGGCACATGCAGATTAAAAATTGCACTCGTTCCAATTGCAATTTTGATATAAGAACGGAATCATTTTTCAGATTTCAACGATTAGGTACAGCAAAGGGTCTTGCTTGGACAAAATACAGTTCAGACTCTTTTATTTTTGTGAAGTTGCTATTTTTTTTAAGAAAAACAAGACAAATGTTTGTTAAAAAACACAGGCTCTGCAGTCTGTTTTACAAAGCAATTTAATTTTGAAACTTTGTTCAAGGACAATATGATTCATTGTTAGTGATTGAGTGCTTTGATGCAATTTCAGGGGAATAAAACATTTGCTTATCAAATCCATTTCTGCATCATTAGCAGAACAATGTCCTACATACAGATATTGTTTAACTTAAATGTAAGGTGCAAACGTTTTATTTGTGCTGGTTTATTTTTTTTTCTCATCCCAACATGACAAGCTCTTTTAGGTCTCACAAAGCAGCAACGCTGTACAATTTGTCTCAATGTAATATTTAAACCTAAATGCTTTTGATGCAGCCAAACCAAGCAACTTGTTTAGAAGAAAACACACAGCTGTGTTTTTCCTCAGTACATGAGATCTATCCAAATATCTTCTAATACCCAGGGGTGACAAGGATTTACACAGATAAGATTCACGGTAAAAGTTAGCTAATATCTCAGAATAGACTGGAACTTTCTGGGCATTTACAAAGTGTGACTTTAGTAAACCCTCGCTGGTTTGAATAACATCAAGAAAGCCGAGGAAATATGGGGGGGAAGCTTGCCCTTTGATGTATAGGATTGAGATGTGATGAGGTCTGTTCAAAGTGAGTACAAAGTAGTGTTAAGATGGAAAAAGCAAATGCAGCTTTAGTCAAGGTAGAGAAGCCGAGGTAGCAAGAGATGATGAAGAAATGTCCTGTCTCTCCCAAAAACGTAGGCAAAGAAGATGAAACGTTATCTGACATTAAATATAGATGCTTCCTTGTAAAGGTGTCTCGGCTTTAAAACACACTTTTGTATCCTATGAATTTGAAACCCTGGATGTGCTGTAGTAGAAGAATATAATAAGCCTTTCTAATTGACTTATGTTTGAATAATCAGGTTATCACGTAGCTTATCTTTAGTAAGTCATCATTAACTTTTCTTTGGAGAATGAATAATTAATTCTTTAGTACGCTGTTTTGAACAGTTAGGTAAAACAACGTCATTCCGCCAAAGATTTGGTCATCTACCGGAAGAGAAGTAACAGAGAGTAGAGAAGAAGTCATTCAATGGGTGGGCCATGATAACTTACTTCTTACTCTGTGTAACAGATTAGTCACGGCTCACTTTTGTGTCTTTTGGTTCAGAAGTAGGAGGGTGAACTCTAGAGTCCTGTAGATCTGCAGAGTCAACATATGATTTTTTTCAGATACTTTGTTCAAATGTGAATGGTGGAAATGTGCTCTTAACAGGCCAGCTAATGGTCGTCACTTCACTTTAAAGGGTCAATATATCCAAATTGACACAAATCAAATTCTAAAAACTTTAATTGAATTGGGGTGGTAGCAAACGTTTCAGATGCAGATATCTTATGACCTCAACAGTTAAACCAAACCTATCTGCGATAAGAGGCACCACAAGGCCCATGTGGAAAAAACATTTTGATTTAGGTGAACTCAGTCTTTGATCGTACAATATGTAACTTTCTGACGTAGGGGTCTCTCAATCAAAACAATGGTAATCACAGACTTTTGATGATTAAGTTGCATTGAGTTATAGGAGTTTGTTTGGGTTAATGCCAAAACAATCATACTAAAAATAACCTTATGAGCATGTTGAAGGATGTTGTAACCTTATAATGTTACCCACCAAGCATTAGCATTAGCTGTCTCTCAACCAGTACATTGTAATAGCCTAACAGTAAGCTGGATCAATTGATATTGAAATCAATCAATATCAATAAATAAGGTCTCTGCTGTATTACTGTGTTGTAAGTAGCATGCAATAAATAAAAAAATTATGCCATGTGGCAGAAAAAAACAGTATAACGGTAACTGAGTGTAACTCTTTCTGTGACATTGTATGATGTACAGTTACTCTCGAACGTATCATCTGGGTGCGATGGTTTTGATGGTGGTTGAAGTTAGAGGAACCAGAGGGGTCCAAGGTTATATGACGCCACTGACAAGCGACTAAACGAAATGTCCCATGTCAAAAATAAAAAACAGATTTCTCTGGGTTCGAAAAATGTTGGAAACATTTGGTATAGTGTAAGTAGACAATTTAACAAAATATATAACATGGGTTTAGTCATTTTTAGACATTTTAATCAAATATGACATATTGTACCTTTTAAAAAGGAACAATAAAAAGTATGAAATAAAGCTGGCAGCAGGTTAGCTTAGCACAAAGACCGGAAACAGAAGGAAACAGCTAGCCTGGTTCTGCAGAAAGACAACAAAACCTCATCCCAGCATCTTTATTTTCGATTATTCTACCTGTCTGTGCGTTTGACCATCACCTGGCTGCATTTTACTGCTGTGCAGTGATTTCCATTCCAATACATTAAATTGTGCAACTTGATCATGATCTTGTGAATTGGCAAATAATTACTTCTAAACCAACAATATCCTATATTGCTTACTGTAGGCTCTACTTTTGTTGCATGTATTCCAGAAAACTGTCTTCAGCATTAAACCTACAACTTGTAAAAGAATAAAACAGCCCCTCTTAACAACTCTCTGCAAACTTCCTTATTTAAGCCTCCCGCCACAGCACATACTAACTACTTCTTTAAATATAAGATAAAAATAAACTCCTCACTGAGACAAATGTTTGTAACATTGAAAATAAATCCTCTACTTAAACTAAATGTATTGAATTGTATCACTGCTTATTAAGTGTGTTTAAAATACTTTATTTACTCTCAGATTATGACTACACATCCACAAAATATTATTATAAAATTACAAATACGATTATCAGCCCTTTTTAAAGTTGCCACTCTATTTCAGTGTCATCACTCTGCAGTCAGTGTTAATATTTGCTAGCAAATGTTTGTAGCAGCATTTTGCGATGTCACAGCTGTCATGTTTATGTAACAGGCACTACATTCGTTTTCACTTGTTTCTATTGAAAAGGAGTGGTGAGATCTGATCTGAGCCTCAGTGTAAACACATTCCAGTCTCACCTCTGCATCCTCCATTGTAGCTATTTAGCATATTGCAGGAGAGATATAATTAGATGTGGTTTATGTAATGTTAAACTGTTATTGAGTCAGCTCATCAATGAAATTACATAACATTACTAAACCGTCATAAATCTAAAATATGTTTTTACCATTTTGTCACACAAGGATGCAGATTTAAAAAGTGGAGGGCAGATTCTGTTTACTGCTCCTGTCATCACCATCAGTATCATGTCAGGGCTTGTTGTTGTTTTGCTTGGTTGGATCCTTGCCCTCATTTTTCCTCTGTTGCAGGTCCAGTGATGAAGCTGCAGCAGAGAACTCCTCGCCGGCGGGGCCAGCAGCCCAAGCTGCTCAACAGCCCCGAAGACAGCCTGTACTACAACCAGCTAAATGTGAGTTCAAAGTGCCGATAAAGGCCTTTGTCTGACTTTGGTTCCACATGATAATACAATTAAACCTACCTGTGCCAGACCCTGGAGCCCCACCCCCACGCTTCTCTGCCTCTTGTCTTGAACATGTGCTTATGCTCTTTATCTGTTGCTTTCATGTCAGGATGTCTGCCTTCACGGTGAATAATTGATGTGGTTTATCAAAGCTGAGCAAGATGCATGCTTCATCAGACTCACTTGAGCCCTTTGATCAGAAAAAATTATGCTGTGACTTCTGATATTATCAGCATCTGCTTGCATTCAACACAAAATCACTTTGAATTAAAAATTAATGACTTTCTGCTCATCTTTTGACTGTGTGCTCTTGGCCCTTTCCTCAGAGAACTCTGGATTACCAGGGGAGCAAGAGGAAGCCGAGAAAACTTGGGTAAATAACTGCTTTCCTACTTACAGCAACTCTAAACAGAACAGGCCCTTTGTGGAATAGGAGAATCCAGAAATGGAGTTGTTTTCTTATAATGTAAATGGAGAGCCGAAAATAACAGGCTTTTTATGAGCAGTTGCTCTGCGTCATTAGAGAGGGGGTTACATATTAAGGCTTTGTCAGCATGCTAATTTTAATTGTTGAAGGTCTGACTTGGATTTGTACTATAAATTACATTGTGGTTCAGCTCAGTATACTTAAGAAACACGTGCCTCATTGCTGCATTTGCAAATATTGTTTCTATTCTAAAAGTCTAGTTTTTCACATCAAGGTGGTTCTGTATCACAGTTACTTCTCAACACTTTCTTTCCTATCACAGTCAAATCAAAGTGCTGGATGGAGAAGATGAGTACTACAAATTACTGTCAACTGTGGAGTCAATCCCTGAGGAAGAGTACGCAACCGCCCCCCCCTCCCACTCTTTCTAGTGGGCTTCTCGTCAGTCAGAGCTGAGCCTTACAACCATGTCAACCGGTAAGACAGATGCACAAGACATGCAGACAGCCACTCCAAAGAACATCCTCAGTGTTGGATGTGCTGTGGTACTGTATGTGGAGCAAGTAGCAGCAGTGCAGAATAAGTGACCTTTACAGGTGTTGCCCTCAGCTGTTAATCCAAAGTGGTCGGAAAGTGTTTACAGGAACAAATTACTCATCAGTGAAATTATTTTAACAGTTTTCAATAAGCATTGTGTTATATTTTTTGTAGTTAGCCTTCGCAGTTTCTCCATTTCAACTCAGGTTTTGTAGGCATAATGCTTGATTATAGATGTCTGCATATGTCTCTTATCAAACTTTTTTTCTAGTCCTGTGCTTGCTATTATGCTTCTCAATGTGTCAAAAATGTGTAATGTTATTATGGTGTTTGTCATTTTTCCAGAGGCTTTTTCGGGGTCTTAAAACCTGCACCAAATAAGAAATTATCAATCCTCTTAAAAACTGCTGTGAAATGGCACAGATGTTGCATCAATACATGAATCAATGACAATACATAATGTGTAATGTGAGGGGAGGTTTCATTAATGAAAAACATTTTGCAGTCACAATGAAACACTTACATTTGTTTTAATTGTCATATGATTTTAAAGTTTTAATGTCAGATGTTTAAGCTCTATGCCAGGGTTGCAACAAATGATTACTCTTATTAGCCGTGTATGTGCTAATTATTTATTGATTGGTTCTTCAGTCTGAAATGTTGAAAACAGTGCCTGAGAGAAAACAAAGGTCTTCAAATTGTTTCTTTTGACCATGTGTTTGACCATCAGTCATACATTTATAATGACACAAACGGAAAAAAGCAAACAAATCCTTTGATTTTAAAGCTTTACCCAGCAAATGTTTGGTGTTTTATCTCAATAGAAGATAACAATATCAGTTTGTTTCTTAAAAGTAAAAGGATCATCGATTTTTTTTTGTTGTCATTTGACAAATCTTATTGTTTCAGCCTTGCTCCACATTTAGTCTGAGGAGGCCCTCATCTTGCATTCAGCATGTTTCTTGTTAAACTCAGTGGTGTTAACTTGAATTGGTAACATCTACCTATTTTTGAGCATTATGTCTATTGTCTAAGATGGATCCAGAGACAAATCCTTCTGAAACCCCGAACTCTCCCTACGAGTTCTCCCACAGTGAGCCGCTGCAGTTAGAGGGGCTTTGTGCTGTCTGAGTGCTGGAATCACCACATATAGCCTCACAGAGGCAGAGCTAGACCTCACTTTTAATTTCACCCTAAATACAGGAATTTCTTTTTGAGATATGAAGTGTCGGAAATACAGGGCTAGCGAGTTGATTTGTAGAGGATTTTATTATTATTATTTTTTTTTCAATTTGCATATCATTTACTGCATCTCCCTTTGTTGACACCCGAGGGTCTGAGAGGAGATTTTGATCTTAATAGGAAGAGTAGGATGGTATGACTGAGGATCTCATCCTCCTTACATTCAGTAGGGAAAACATTAGAGCTCTGCCTAGATAGCGAGACAGAGATAGGGGCTACACTTAGGTTGAGGTTCACACAAATCCTTGTGGGTTTAAAGAGACCCAAAGTGTTCATCAATATTATGAGGGTCAGACTCGGGTTGAGACACTGAGGTCTGAATCATGACTTCAGCCTCACTGGTTAAATGTGAGACTAATATCAGAAAAAGTAAAAAAATAAAAATAAAAAAAATAATAAAATTTCTATACAGAAAAGGGTTCCTGACATTGTTACTTTATTATCTACTCAATATTAGATTATTATTACTGATGAGTTATGATAATGGTTAATCAGCATGTTATGTAACAGTTGAGGTGAAGCTAATTTTACTATTACTATATACTGGTAGTTTATTTTAGACTTAGACTTCTCTTTATTAATCTTTTTGGGATGACTCCCGCAAGGAAATTGAAATTTCCAGCATCCGTTTTAGCAAGAAAAGAAAAAGACAGTATAGAGATAACAAAAATACCAGTAATAATAATAATAATAATAATAATAATAATAATAATAATAATAATAATAATAACAATAAGAACATTTGTCAATAAAAAGACATTAACCATAAATTATCAGTTGAAAGTGTCAGTGTTGAGTCCATTGTTAAAGTGACCAGGTATTAATGTAAGTCAAGGTGTGTATGTTTGTATGTATGTATGTATGTATATATGTATATATGTATATATGTATGTATGTATGTATATATGTATATATGTATGTATGTATATATGTATGTATCTACGTATGTACGCATGTACGTATGTATGTATGTATGTATGTATTGTCCTCTCTGCCCTATTTCCTCCTCCCCCCGAGTGAGGACTTATATAGTCTGATGGCATGAGGGACAATGGAGTTCTTGAATCTGCTGGTCCGACACTTGGGAAGGAGCAGCCTTTCAGTAAACAGGTGGCAACAGGATAGCAATGGATTGTATTTTTTATGTTCATCATATGCAAAGGAGCTAGTCTTGTTAGTAAAAGTACAATAGTTCTCTCTGAATTGTAGTAAATCAGAAGTATTCATTTGATTGAAACTTTTTAGTTATCCCCAATGGGGAATTACAATTATCCCTCTGTTAGAAATCACTACACACAGGCCTGAAACACACACAAACAGGCTCAGGTGAAAATGGAGAGATGTCAGAGTGAGTAGGCTGCCAGTGCCCTGAGCAGTTGGGTATGGTGCCTTGCTCAAGAGCACCTTTCCAGTGCCCAGGACTTGCACTAGCACCTCTCCACATATCAATCCACACGTTGGTCCGCACAGGGACTTGAAACAGCCACCCTCCAGTTCCTAACCCAACTCCCTATGGACTGAGCTACTGCCACCCCAAGGAGCACAGTACCCAAACAATTGTACTTAAGTAAAGTATTTGAGAATATTTAGTAATGTATATTTGTGTATTTACAGTTTTAAATGTACTTTGTTACATTCCAACACTGCATTGACAAGACTTGTAACACAAAAGCAGTCCTTCTTTATTTTGAATACAATATTTATCTAAAAATTGTTCCTCTTGTGGTTGTTTGAGATTTGGTTCCAGTTATCTGTGGACAACATTTTCTCAAGTCAAGACAAAGTAGATGTCATGCTCACATAATTAGGCTGCATGGATGATACAATCCTAGTCTTATATTTAATATTGTCATGTATAACTCAAAAGAAAATCCAAAGAGTAATACCCTAGACCTCTATCACTGTTATAATGTGGTGTCACAGTTAGTTCAGAAGCATTTCACCTCCGGTTGTAGCCACAGATCCTGCAATAATTAAAATCCTTGTTGTGCATTACTCCCTTGCTGGGATAGTTGGTTCCTCTGAAGAGCAGTCTAAAATAGGTCACCCCAGCACCCTGTAGTGCATCTTAAAAGTACACTGAATCAATTAAGTGTGATCATGCTCCCTTGATTATTTTGGCCCTGTTTTACCACAGAGAGGAATTTCAAATAGGCTCACTAGTTTGAATAACAAGGTTGGACTGTGGTGACAAATGGTTCCAGAGTGGGTGTTTCTTCCCCTGTTTTTCTCTGCCAAATTAACTCCCTGGCTGATTGCCTGCTTTAGCATATGAGCGGAGGTGTGTATGTAATTACCTTGGTTAGCTGATTATGTGTTGCAAAATGCAAATGTTATGAAATACTGTTACCACATTCATGACAGATGTTCTGACCTAATGAACTAAAGCTTCTGTTTGCTTGGACTCCTGGTTGTCTTACTGCTCTGTAGGCAGGACGGTGAGGGACAGACGCAGTGTCAAGCCAGTTTCAGAGGCCTGACACCTGTGTTTTCTTTAATATGTCTGCATAAATTCTTCTCCCTCTTGTTTTCCCTCATTAAATCTGACAACATCTGGTGTGGGAGAGAGGACTCCTTTAATGTGGCTAACTTTACTGCTGGTGTTATTCTTGCCATTTTAGCTATTTGCTTCATGCGCCGCACTTTCATTAAAGCTACATCCAAGGTAGCCCCAAACACTGTTATCCAAAGTTTTAAACCACCTTTATGAAAATCGCTCGAGCTGCAGCCTTAATAAATGATGAAAAGCTTTTATTTTCTAAAGAAGCATACTTACCTTTTCACCTAATTGTGATGTCTCACTTCAAAGAGAGAACATGATTAGGCCAACATTGTCCTGTTTCTATATCCTTTGAGTTCAAAGGGAGAGTTTGAATACCAGTATTTCATGTGCAGCCTTTTCAAATACTGTTTTAATGCAGTTACGTGCTTTTGATATCCCAATGTCAGATTTCCACCACAGTAGAATATATCACAGTACATTATGATTGCATACCACAGCTTTAAAGTAAAGAATTAATGGCAAGTCTTGTTTTGTAAAAAAATTTGTTCCTACCAACTTCGAGGCCAGGGGATGAACAGATACCAAGCTACAAACTTAGCAATGTGATGATC